>OU015742.1:81353547-81377764 GCA_907169655.1 Acomys percivali
AGAAAGAAAGAAAGAAAGAAAGAAAGAAAGAAAGAAAGAAAGAAAGAGAGAAAGAGAGAAGGAGAGAGAGAAAGAGAGAGAGAGAGAGAGAGAGAGAGAGGGAAGGAGCAAGAGACAAGGGCCATGGAGGACACAGAGAGGCAATGGCCATCTCTCTGCAGCTGTGGAGAGATGCCATTAGACGACCTCAGAGCTCAGATTCCACCACCATCTCTTTTTTTAAAATTTTATTTAATTTTATTTTATGTGCATTGTTGTAAGAGTGTCAGATGCCTTAGAACTAGAGTTTCAGACAGTTGGTGAGCTGCCATGTGGCTGCTGGGAATTGAACCTGGGTTCTTTGGAAGAGCAGACAGTGCTCTTAACCACTGAGCCATCTCTCCAGCCCCCACTACCACCTTGATCATGGACTTCCAGGCTCCAGAATTTAACCAAAGATCATGGATTTTATTTAGTGGTGACACAATCTTTTGTTTTGTTTTAAAGAGAAGATTATTTTAGATTCATAGGTAAAAAGTTTTAGAGGGAAAGAGAGAGCCATGTTGGTTTGAGTTAAGCATGGACAAGCAGCCACAGGGGCAGGGAGGGAGCTTTAGAGAAACAGGTAAAACTGGGGTGTGGTAATGCATAGCTTTAATCTCAGCACTCTGTGAGTTTCAGGACATTAACAAAAACCAAAAAGAAAAAGAATAAGGAAGCCCCAGGAACTAGAGAAAGCACCTAAAAGAAAGACAAAAGAGAAGAAAAAGATACTCAGAAAGGCAAAAAGATTGAACCTCATGGTGACCAAGGGGTAACTCTCCTGACATAATTTTATGTGACATGTCATATATGCTTCTAGAAACAACAGTACAAAATATTCCTTTTCCAGAATGGTGCCCTTTGTTTTCAGTTGTTAATGCTACAAAAAGATATTATTATGATATATTGGACTCTTAATGAGCATTTATTTTTATGTAAATTGTTCCCTTAAATTATGTAGAAAGAAGAATGTAGAGTTAGAAACCAAATTAAAGTGATAGTATCAGCCAGGTGTGGTGGCATACGCCTGTAATCCAAGCACTCGGGAGGCAGAGGTAGGCGGATCACTGTGTGTTCGAGGCCAGCCTGGTCTACAAAGTGAGTCCAGGACAGCCAAGGCCAACACAGAGAGATCTTGTCTCGAAAAACCAAAAAAATAAAAATAAAAAATAAAGTGATAGTATCTTTCAGATCAATAATTTAAAAAGATGAGTTGAGTAGTGGAGTGCGCACTTAGGATGCAGAGTTCTGAGTCTGAACCCAGTCTGGTCTTACAGTGAGTCTCAGGACAGTCAGCGCTACACAGAGAACTCCTGTCTTGAAAAACCAACCAACCAACCAATCAGACAAACATACAAGTTGTAATTTCCAGTTGTGGACATAGGTCTCATTGTCCCTAAGTGTCTCCTAGGTGAGGGTAGGATTAAAGCAAGGCATGGCTGCTGTGGACCCAAAGCTCACATCTGGAGAAGGCCCATAGTTTTTGGGGAAATGGGAAGTTTGCAGACAGCAGTAGCACCAGGGCTGCAGAAAGCAAGGGACAGGTTGTGTAAACAGGGAGGGGCTCTGAGTGACATTTAATCACTGGACATTAACAGAGTACATCTGTTACTGCCTTTCAGTGAGGAAGTTAGGCCCACAGCCCCAGCACGACAATATGTTCCAGGCTTTATAATCGCTTGGAAAATACCACTTTTGCAGAGGGTTCTCTCAACGTTTGTTGCAAATCCTTCTATTTTATTATAGAAATCCCAGGCAAATCCTCCAGTAAGTGGACTTTCTACTAACACAAAGCTGCTAAGTGAAAAACAAAATGAACAGCATATAAATCAAGCCAGATTCCAAATAATCACACATTGGCCCCAGGACCACCAGCCAGGAGAGACTTGCTTCCAGGCCCTGAGTGGTGCTCTTGACAAGCATGGCATAAGAGGCTGGCGAGATGGCTCAGTGGTTAAGAGCATCTTCAGCTTTTGCAGAACACCTGGATTCAGTTCCCAGCAACCCACAAGGCAGCTCACAACTGTCTGTGACTCCAGTTACAGCAAATGCCCTCTTCTGACCTCCATGGGCACCATACACACAAGTAGCACACATACAGGCATTCAGACAAAGCATTCATACATATAGAATAAAAGGAAATCATTTTTAAAAAGTGAATAAAGGGATGTGTGTGTGTGTGTGTATGTATGTGAGTGTGTGTGTGTGTTTCTGTTTTGGTGTTAGAGACAGGAGCCTGTGTGAGTTAAGCACACATTCTACCACGTAGCAAGATCCCCAGCCCTCTATCTCACATATTCATAAGCAGCCATTTTTCCTGATGGAAGAAATGCTATCACTGACTTCTGAATTTTGTGAAAAGAATACTGGAAATCTAGGAAATATTTTTAAAAATGAAATGGGGGCCGGGCGGTGGTGGCGCACGCCTTTAATCCCAGCACTTGGGAGGCAGAGGCAGGCGGATCGCTGTGAGTTTGAGGCCAGCCTGGTCTACAAAGTGAGTCTAGGACAGCCAAGGCTACACAGAGAGACCCTGTCTCGAAAAACCAAAAGAAAAAAAAAAGGGAAAAATGAAATGGGGGCTCTGGAGTGTAGATCAGTTTTGGAGCATTACTTAACATGTGTGAGGCATTTGGTCTAATTTTTTTGGGACCAGAAATAATAATAAGAGTAAGTTGGAGTGCTGTCCATTACAAGTGACTTTTGGCTCTGTCAGTTTGGTGTGGGAGTGGTGGGATGTGCCACAGCTAACACTCCTAGCAGCAGCCACTAGCATCACAGTGAACCAATGGTTCACTCCCACAAGCAGAACACGCAGGATAAACATCTTCCTAAGGCACAGTGTAGAGACCAACTCCATGAGAAAACAGCTTTATTTAGCGGCATTGGTTCTTTTGATTGTCTGTGGAGAGACTGAGATAAATCCACCAGACCTGTCACTGGTCAGTCAGTACCTATGTGCACGGGTAGCTGCCTCCATGTTCATCCAGCGTGGTGTTTCCCTCAGCTAAGATGACACATACAGTTAGAAACAGACTTAATACATCACGTTTCTAAAATGCAGGGTTTCCGAAACTTTATTTTTGGTTCCCTTGTTTCATTCCTTAAACAGTATCTCTACCAGATCTTAGGCATGTTAATGACAAAGGCCCTTCTAAGGCAAAGGAAAGTGGGTGCAGTCAACAGTCAGATGGCTCTGAAGAAAAGTCTCTGCTGCTGCTCATTCTCAAAATGAACAACTATAAGAACCCGGCTAGCACGATGGCTCAATGGATAATGTTGCCAACAGGATGCCCTAAGTTCAATCCCTAGGACCGCTACATGGTAGAAGTTGAGCACCAACTCCTGCGAGTCCATCTTCAGACCTCCACATACATGGTGTGGCATGAGCACATACCCCCTTCCAGTACACAAAATGAGTAAATTAAATGAAATACTGATTTTTTTAGAAATGGTTTTCCTTCTTTCTGGTTTTTCAAGACAGGGTTTCTCTGTGTAGCCTTGGCTGTCCTGGACTCGCTTTGTAGACCAGGCTGTGTGGGAAAGATTAAGCTTTGTCACAGGTGGAAGCAGTCTTGGCAGGCTTTACCCTTGGGGCACCCCATGAATACCTTGTGATAGACTGAGTGGAGCCATCCTGGGCCTGGAATTCAGGAAGCAGACCTGGGAACCCCACCTGGGCTATTGTTTTCCTAATGGACCCTCAACAGGAGAAGGAGACTGCCCTTCCCATGTGACTCAGGCAGGTGGGGAAGAGAAAAACAACAGATTCAGCCGGGGGTTGGGGAGCACATGTGGAGAAAGCGAACAGGCTGGACTATCACGCGGGCCAGAGAGACACCTAAGGACTCATCCCGTGGAACGGATACCGGAAGGTTCACTCTTTTGTCCCTTTAACCTTTTTTCCTTCTCGTGTAAGCTAGTTGGGTTGTATAATAAAGTTTAATTGTTAAGAAACAGAGCCAACAAGGCTGGCCTCGAACTCACATCGACCCGCCTGCCTCTGCCTCCGGAGTACTGGGATTAAAGGCTTGCGCCACCACAGCCCGGCTGATTTTTAGAAATGTATTAAGAACTTGCATTTCAAGGTTTCTTTTAACTTTTAAAAAATTTACTGTATGGGGAACTTAACATTCACCTGTGCACCCTAATCTTCAAGCCTTAGGCCAGTGACGGACCAGCCCTATCTCAAAAAACAAGACTGAAAGGAAGCACCTGTGGTTAACCTCTGGTTTCCATGTGCAAATGCACATGTATGGATACGTGCACATGAACACTTATGTACACAAAGACACAGCGATGCAAGTCACTACGTCCAGATCCATTCACTTCATTAATATGAGATTTTAATGTCTCATACATGAAAGAATGAAAAGAAATATTCAAGGGGGCTGACAACTGTTCGTCTAGCAAAGGTCAGCATTTACCTGAACATGTGGACCTAATTCAAAGGTCTGTTTCAAGTAGCTAGGATCCCTCTAGCTGTTTCACTCCAGTCTTGCCAGACCTAATCTTAGCCCTGCTGCAGCCCACTTGCTGGAGCTCCTCCTGCCACTCACTTCCTCCTCCTTCCCCGCCACCCCTCCACCCCACAGAGTCTGCCTCCTGGCTGGACCCAGGGTTCCTTTGGTTCTTTCCCATTGAGCCTCTCTGCTTACGCTTCTAGTCCATCAGCATCCCTTTGACCTACCCAAGCACTCTCTACCAGGGATTCCACAGCTACCACACTTGCCCGAGACACAGAGTAAGGAACAGCAACCAAAGAACAGAGTGCCCACCAACAAATACAAGACCACGAATCTATACCAAGAAACATCGGCATCATTATAACTCCAAATGCCTAGGTCAAAGCACAGAAACACAAACATGAACTGGTAAGGGAGCCATGCCTCTTCCCGAAGCCAGAAAAGATACTGCAACAGGCCTTGAAAAAAGGCAATTTATCTGAACCACAAGACAAGGACCTCAAAATAGCAATCGTAGATATGTTCTAGGACCTTTAGAGAGGATATGAACAAATGCCTTCATAAAGATGGTGGAAACACAAAACAGTCGAATAAAACAATGAAAGCATCTCAATTTAACAATTTAACAAAGAAATCAAAGCATGGTGGTGCACGCCTTTAATCCAAACATTTAGGGAGGCAGGGGCAGGCAGACCTCTGAGAGTTCGAGGCCAGCCTGGTCTACAAAGTGAGTCCAGGACTCAAAGAAGCCCTGTCTTGAAAAACCAAAAAACCAAAAAACCAAAAATACTCCCAAACCAACCAACCAACCAACCAGCCAAAACAAAAACAATAACAACAAACCCCAACCTCTGCCCCCAAACAAAACAAAAACCCAGAAGCTCTTGAGTCTAATGATTCTTTGATTTTTTTTTTTTAACATACTTGTGAGCAAGGTGGTGGTGGTGCATGCCTTTAATAGCAGCACTAGGGAGGCAGAGGCAGAGGCAACATTTAAAAGTGCCATTGGGGAGCTAGAGGTGATGCATAAACACCTGTAATCCCAGCACTTAGAAAGTTGAGGCTGCCTCTACCCAGATCTAGCCAATGGACATGAGAAACTGTAAAATTATAAAATACAAGATGCTTGCTTGCTTGTCCAGCGTTGCCCAGTTCTTGTTAATACTAACTTCAAAAGTTCCACCCTAGTTACCAGAATAGTTACATGTAAGTTTCCATATATCAGATGTCCCCATACGGCTTTCAGTAACTGCTCTGGAGACCCACACCCAAGCCCCCACAAAGAGACTCCCAATGCCAGATGTCCTAATGTCCATATGGTCTCACTTGATAAGAAACCCCTCGTGCTTTGTGGTTTTAGCCTTTAAAGCTAGCCTGTAACAGCTACTCGGGGTCCTTCACCTCCCGAGTGCTGAGGGACCCTGACACATCAACAATTGGGACTTCTGATGTGTCAGTAATAAATTTCACATATACCTCCAGCCTGTGTGACTTGAGTGGTCTCTTGCAGCGACCCCCTCCCTGAATTGGACTCCAGGGTCCAACAGACAGAACATTCTCCACAGTTGAGTGGAGAGTGGGATATGACTTTCATACCAACTCTGGTGCCTCATATTTGACCACATCTCCTGGATGGGGAGAGCTGGTGGCACTCAGAGGAAGGACAGCAGGTTACCAAGAAGAGACTTGATATCCTATGAGCATATACAGGGGGAGGAAATCCCCCTCAGGAACAGTCATAGGGGAGGGGAATAAGGGGAAAATGGGAGGGAGGGAAGAATGGGAGGATACAAGGGATGAGATAACCATTGAGATGTAACAAGAATAAATTAATAAAAAATTTAAAAAAAAAAGAAAGCTGAGGCTGGAAAACTGAAACAAGTCTAAGGCTAGCTTCAAAAACATTATCATCTGGGTTTAATGATAATAATATTATTGTCATTCAAGTTGAACAATGTGTCACAAATATGTTTTTTGGTTGTTTTTGTTTTTCAAAACAGGGTTTCTCTGTGTAGCCCTGGCTATCCTGGAACTCACTTGTAGCCAGATGTTGAATTTTTAAACATTTTTTAAAAAATCATAAAAACATTTTTTAAAAAAAATCAGGAGGCAGAAATAGGTGGATCTCTGTGATTTCGAGGCCTGGTCTACATATCAAGTTCGGGGATAGCCAGGACTACATAAGAAAGAGACCCTATGGTGGTTTGGCTAGGAATGGCCCCAATAGACTCATGAGTTTGAACCCTTGGTCAGCAGGGAGGAGCAGTATTAGGTGGAGTGCGGCCTTTTTGGGGTAGGTGTGGCATTTTCAGAGAAAGTATGTCACTAGGGGTAGGATTTGAGGTCTCAGATGCTCAGGTCAGGCCCCGTGTGACACTCGTTTGCTGCTGTCTGCCCGGCTCAGATGTAGAACTCTCAGCTCCTTCTCTAGCACTATGTTTCCCACCATGATGACAATGGACTAAACCTCTGAACTGTAAACCAGCCCTAATTAAATACTTTCCTTTCTAAGAATTGCAGTGGTTCTGGTGTGTCTCCACAGCAATAGAAACCCTAAGACAGAAGTTGGTACCAGGAATGGGGTATCCCTTTGATAGGTCAGACCATATTTTTGTGGTCTGTGGACCACATTTGAGGAATGTTGATTTGGGGAGTTTGAGTTAGGAAAGCAGTGGAATGCTTTAAGAAGAATTTAATGGTCTATAGTAGTAGAAACATGGATGATAGTAGTGCTGGGGGTGATTTGAACTATGGGGGCCCTGCTCAAGAGGTTTTATAGAATAAAAGTATTAATATATGGCCTAGAGGCCATTCTTGTAACGTTTTGGTGAAGAATGGTGCCACTTCGTTTCTGCTTCTCCCCTCAGGGTATCCAGGCCACTTGTGTATCAGGATGGACTAGAGGAAGAGAAGCTTGGCCAGGTTGGGTAAGTACAGGCAGGATCTTGGCCAGTTGAGGTGAGTGGGCAGGCAAAATACACATGGCCAGGACAGCTTCAGAGAACTAAATCTCTCTGAGGTTCATTTGTTGGTGTGTGTGTGTGTGTGTGTGTGTGTGTGTGTGTGTGTGTGTGTGTGTATTTATGGCCCTGGGAGAAGGTGGCCAGGATCTCTGGGGCACGATTTGTGTGGCCATGTACAATTGGCCAGGACAGGGGTGTTGGAAGATACTTCACCTGCGTACCCAGGGGGCTTGCAGGGTGGGGCTGAGAGGAACCTTATGAGGTCAAACAAGGAGTGACACCTGGCTTACTTTGTTTTTAGTGTCAATATTGTACAGATCTGTAATGAAAAGGAGCAAGCTGAGCAAGGGAAAAAATGAAGTATACAGCTTGAGAAGAAAAGGAGCACCAAAAAAATAGTTTATAAAAAAAGGGGGAGCATGGTGGCACACACTTTTTTTTTTTTTTTTTTTTTTTTTTTTCATGACAGGGTCTCTCTGTGTAGCCTTGGCTGTCCTGGACTCTCTCTGTAGACCAGGCTGGCCTCGAACTCACAGCGATCCACCTGCCTCTGCCTCCTGAGTGCTGGGATTAAAGGCGTGCACCACCACCACCCGGCTATGGCACACACCTTTAATCCCAGCACTCGGGAGGCAGAGGCAAGTGAATTGCTGTGAGTTCGAGACCAGCCTGGTCTACAAAGTGACTCCAGGACAGCCAAGGCTACACAGAGAGACCCTGTCTTGGGGGGAAAACAAAACAAAACAAACAAACAAAAAAAGCCTGATGCTAGCTGGGTGTGGTAGTGCAAGCCTGTAATCCCAGCGCTCTGGGATATAGAGGCAAGTGGATCTCTCTGAGTTCAGGGCCAACCTGGTCTACAGAGCTAATTCCAAGACAGCCAGGCTTAGGCAGTGAAGGGAACCATAAACACAGGAAGTTGGTGAGGCTGTAACTAGAGGGGGGGCTGTTTCCAGCCCAAGCAAGTGGCCGAACTCGGCAACCCAAGCCACATGGTTCTGGCTTTAGAGTCAAAGATAGAAGAAAGGGGTCGTGGAGTCTCCCTTAGCACGCCGCTGAGGCCAGACATGTCTGCCGTGTCCCTGCATGGAGGCCCGGAGCGGCCATTGTGTGATGCTGTGAAGGTAAAGCTTGAATTGCCTGGGAGAGCCAAAAATGTTCGCGATGCCAGAGCCATGGGACACCTGCCAAGAAGAGCTGCTAACAGCCCAGAAGAAAGAAGTGTGTTGTAGTCAACAAAGCTGAAAGGAGTTGGAGATCTGAAGAGAGTTTTGACATCAAACATGGGGATGCAGAGTTTGGTGTTTGCCTGGCTGGTTTTTGGTCCTGTTTTGGTTCAATATCTCCTCACCAAGTCCCCTCTCACCACTTTGGAATGGTGATGTATATTCTGTGCCACCGTATCTTGGAAGTTTGTGATCTGCTCTTTTACTTTACAGGGGATTACAGCTAAGAGATTGCCGTAAGTCTCAGAAGAGATCTTTTAAACAGGATTGAGACTGGTAGATTATGAGGACTTTTGAAGTTGAACTGCATGCATTTCCTCATTATGGTATGGCAGCAAGCCTATGGGGGCCAGGGACTGAAACGTAGTTAGGATAGGAACGGCCCCCACAGACTCGTGTATTTGAATGCTTTGTCACCAGGAAGTGGCAATTAGGAGGTGTGGCCTTATTGGAAGAAGAGTGCCACTGAGGGTGGGCTTTGAGGCCTTAGATGTTTGAGCCACCTCCAGTGTGGCACTTGCTTCCTGCTGTCTGCCCATCCAGATGTAGAGCTCTCAGCTACCTCTCCAGCACCACGTCTGCCTGTGTCCTGCCATGTTTCTCACTATGATGAGAATGGAGTAAGCCTCTAACCTATAAAGCAGCCCCCATTAAATGTTCTCCTTCATAAGAGTTGCAGTGGTCATGGTGTCTCTTCACAGCAAAAGAAATCCTAAGACAGACCCTGTGTCAAATACATAAATAGACAGATGACAGATAGATACATAAATACATAGATAGATAGACAGACAGACAGATAGATGGATAGATACATAGATAAATAGACAGACAGATAGATGAATAGATAGATAGATAGATAGATAGATAGATAGATAGATAGATAGATAATCAAGGTTACAGTAAAGATTTTAAACTTAGAATGAATGGGAACCTTTTCTTCTTATTATTGATGTGTGGGGATGCCATGGCACATGCAGGGTTGGTACTCTCCATTCACCTTTCCATGAATTCCAAGGATTAACTCAAACTGTCAGGCTTCTGTAGTGAATGCCTTTACCTGTTGAGCATTCTCTCTGGCCCTGAAACTTAGAATTTAAAATAATATATTAGTGCTCCAGAACATAAGACCATGCTCCATGAGAGAGACACTGCAAGGCACAAGGTGCATGTATTACCAGGAGCAACTCGTGGGTGGGGGCGGGGCTGAGTTGAAAATCTGAATTCAAAGATCAAAGGAAACTTTGTGTCTGACTGGTAAGAAACATTTGCAAAGGTCTCTCTCTCTCTCTCTCTCTCTCTCTCTCTCTCTCTCTCTTTCTGTCTGTCTCTCTCTCTCTTTCTGTCTCTCGCGCTCTCTCTCTCTCGTTTTGTTTTTGTTTTTTTAGAATTGATAATTGTGGGCTATTGTGTGCCAAGTTGCCCTTACTTGACACTGGAAGCAGTTAAGGCATGTCATACTAATCATATTTAGTGTGCCCATGTGCACAGTGTGTTGGATGCATACTTTGTGATTAGTAACAATTCTGATGAAAAATTAAGCAACAATAGACCGAGTTACCTATGTCTGCATAAAAAACACTCCAAACCAGCTGTCTATACAAACAACACATTCTTCTGGAGATCTCCACTGCCAGGTCTCAGGAGAAGCCAGAAGCAATCCTACTGGGAGCCCATGCTCAGATGGGAAGGTGGGAGCGGCTAAGTGATGAAGAGAACACAGACTCAGCCACCAAACTAACTGGCCAGCCTCAGAGTCTCCTCAATGAGACTATTACTGAGCTCACAGGTAAACAGTCTTTGCACCCCTCCAGCTACCAGTAGGGCACGAGCAAGAATTCCCAGGGAGCCGTGGAGACTCTGTGTAGCTGCCTGCCATTAGGGTGAAGATGGGAGCCAGAAAGCCAAGAGCTCTTCTCCTCTAGACACTGCCTCTCCCCCGTCCCCACCCCACTCTCCTGCCCTAGAATCTACTCTGGCACATACTCAGGTGACAGAGTGAGCAGCCGCAACTGCCAGCCCCCTCATGGGAAATGTTTAAGTGTGAGCCTGGTGAGACTCAGGAGCATCACTGGCTGACTCTCAAGGCACCAGAGGGTTCACAGGACCCGTGTTCTTTAACCCCACTGAGCTTCATCTCCACGTAGGTGTTCCCTGGGTGCTCTTCTCACCAAAGTCCCCTGAGAAATGTAAAACCTTTCACTCACAGGGCAGAAGTCTCTCAAGGCAGCAGCACCTGTAGAACAGACAGAGAGGTCTCTATTAGCCTTCATTCTGTTCTTCAGTCTCTCAAATCCCAGTCAGTGTCCACCAGTCCCAATACTCCTAGACTCTGTAGTCTCCCAGGTGACACATGAGCTGCATCTTGTCAACCTCTAGCACCAGCCAGAAGCACAGGATTCTTTATTTAGCCAGGCTTTGCTTACTTCAAGGTGAATGAGCCAATACAATACCCTCAGAATGGAGGGTAAAGAGATAGGTGTGCCCTGGCTTCATGATTGAGGAGGCAGTTGAGGGGCCTTGCCCTGCTCCAAGTCTTGGGGAAGGAGGAGGTAGGCAAGGAATGGTCTCCTGACTACAGAAGGGGGAGACAGGCTCTGGCCTCATCACTGGAGAGAGTAGGCAAGTTAGCCACCCGTAATAACCAGGGAAGGAGAAGGTGGACGTGGACTCCGCCTTGTCACAATCTCTTTCAGGTTCTTTGTCCCCTCAGGACAGCTTGGGCTGTTTCCTTGCCTGTTTGTTTAATATGTGACACTTGACTTCACATGCTGTGAACACAGTACCATCTGGTTTATATCAGGGAATGCATTCCTTCTCATGCTTAAGCCTTGTCCCTGGCAGCACCCAAGATCCCTGCCTGCCTTCTGTGCTAGCTAGCCCACCAGTCCTCCTCTCTCTCTCTGATCTCTTTAGTGCTAGCTAGCCCACCAGTCCTCCTCCCCTCTCTCTGTTCTCTTTGAGGAGATGGTCCCTCTCTCTGAGTATCTTGTAGAACTATTGACTGAAATGCCCCTTGCCCCAACCTCCAGGGGCATCTCTGAGAGGAAAGGCAGGTCAGAGATGATCAGTTCAGGACTGGTCCAGTCAGCCCGCTTCAGGCTCTACACTTAGACTGGCCCCAGAGCCTCTACTTTTGCAGGCAGCGCACCCACCCACCCTTCCTTCCATCCGGCTTCCCACATTCCTCCGCACATTTCTCACTGCGCTCTGGTTGTCGTCGCTGGAGACTGTGGCTGACACCTGCACAGCTCACAACCAATTTGTCTGCTTCCTTCACCATAGTTTCATCACACCCTACAGCAAACAGGAGCCCCCAAAGAGATGAGTGGATACAGTATGCTCAGTGCTGGCAATACGTAGTATGACTTGCCCCAGATGCTTCCTCCCTCCAGAGCCTGGCGCCTGGGCACAAGGGTGCTCTGTGGTGGAGAAGAATTGGAGCACCCAGAGCTAGAGCTACAGGGAGAAGGTTCTCAACACGGATTTCTGCAGGCCTAGCTGTACCCCATTGCCCCATGCATCACATTGTTGTCCTATCGTACCATCTAGTTTCCTTCTGCATAGATCACTTTCTGTTGGTCCTGACACTTCCAAACAATCTTATGAAATTACTTGTTTTACTTTTTTTTTCTTTTTTTGAGAAGAGGTCCCATATAGCACAGGCTGATTTCTAACTCTATAGCCAAGAATGACTGTGTGTTCCTGACCCTCATCTGCAACCCCAGAGTGCAGAGAATACAAAGTGTGCTTCTATGCCTGTTTTACGCGATGCTAGACATGGAAGCCAGGAGCTCATGCCTGCAAGTCAAGTACTATATAAACCATCTCCAGCTCCTTGCTCTCCATTTGCAAGCTAACTGTGAACAGATTAAACAGAACTACCCTAGAACTGCTGGGTAAACATGCTTTTTAAAGTCACCATTTATCTCGCAACATTTAAAGGGAATTTCCAGGGCCAAAAATGAAGGTGAAAACCAGGGTGTTGAGAGGAACTGAGAGCAGGCTCTTCCTTGTGGTCCTTGGCAGCCTTGGGAACCACACTTGGTCTTTTTATTTTAAGGAAGTGAACAGAAAGTACAGAGAGTTCCCATATACATATCCTAAGCCCCCCTCAGACCGCCTATCATTAATGTCTTGCAAAATTTTGTGTATTCACAATGATCAATAAATCTACATTGTAGACCAAGGTGGCCTTGAACTCACATCAATCCACCTGTCTCTGCCTCCCGAGTGCTGGGATTAAAGGTGTGCATCACTGTGCCCAGCTGTTTAAATGTTCTTTCTATATATTAGATGCAAGGTTTTAAATTTATTTATTTATTTATTTATTTATTTATTTATTTATTTATTTATTATGTATACAGTGTTCTGCCTTCATGCATGCCCACACACCAGAAGAGGGCACCAGATCTCATTATAGATAGTTGTGAGCCACTATGTGATTACTGGGAATTGAACTAAAGACCTTTGAAAGATCAACCAGTATTCTTAACCTCTGAGCCATTTCTCCAGCCCTAGATACAAATTTTTAAAACAGACCTGTGTTTTGTAAATATTGTCTCCAAGTTTGAAGTTTGTCCTCATTGTGTCATTCTGTCTCTTTCATAGAATAGATAAAAGCTTTCTATATGGGTTTCCAAACCCAGTTAATGTTAGTGCGCCCTCCCCAATTACTCCCTTCCTCCATCTCCAATCTGTTTCTCCTATGCTCCTTTCCTTATCACCCCATCTGCTGTGGTCTTTTTTTTTTTTTTTTTTTTTTTAAGTTTCATGGCTTCTACAGGCACTTCAATTTAAAGACACAAAGCTAAAAGATTGAAAGTTAGGATTTATATATGAGAGAGAACATTTGACATTTGTTATTTGGTTTTCTGGGTCTGAAGTACTTCACTAAGTTTTGTTTTGGGCCAGGTGTGGTGGCTCACGCCTTTAATCCCAGCACTCGGGAGGCAGAGGCAGGCAGATGGCTGTGAGTTCAAGGCCAGCCTGTTCTACAAAGTGAGTCCAGGATGGCCAAGGCTACACAGAGAAACCCTGTCTCAAAAAAAAAAAAAAAAAAAAAAAACCAAAACAAAACAAAAAAAAAGTTTTCTTTTTGTTTTTGGTTTGGTTTTTTTTCCAATTCCATCCATTTACCTCCAGATTTTACAATTTCTTTTTTTTGTGGGGGGTAAATATTTATTTATTATTTACACAGTATACTACCTGCATGTATGCCTGCCTGCCACAAGAAGGCACTGGGTCACATTACAGATGGTTATGAGGCACCATATGGTTGCTGGGAACTGAACTTGAGACCCTTAGAAGAGTAGACGGTGCTCTTAACCTCTGAGCCATCTCTCCAGTCCTATGATTTCATTTTTATCTACAGCTGAATAACATTCTATTATGTATGTGCCACACATTTTCACTATCATAATTGTGAGTAAAGAAGCAATGAACAGCCGGGTGGTTTTTTTTTTAATTGGAGCACTCAGGAAGCAGAGGCAGGCAGATCACTGTGAGTTCAAGGCCAGCCTGGTCTACAAAAAGCAAGTCCAGGACAGCCAAGGCTACACGGAGAAATTCTGTCTCCAAAAACAAAAACAAAAACAAAAACAAAAGCAGTGAATGAACATAGGTAAGCAAGGATCTCTGTAGATACAGAATTCTTTGGATGTAGTATAGGTGGTCCTTTGTATGACTTCTATTCTTTTAAATTTGTTTTGCAGGGCTGGAGAGATGGCTCAGAGGTTAAGAGCACTGTCTGCTCTTCCAGAGGTCCTGAGTTCAATTCCCAGCAACCACATGGTGGCTCACAACCATCTAGAATGAGATCTGGTGCCCTCTTCTGACCTGCAGGTGTACACTGTATGCATTATAAATAAATAAACCTTTAAAAAAAAAAAAAAGAAATATGTTTTACAATCCAGAATATAGCCCATGTAATCTTCTTTGTATGTCTGTGTGTGTGTATGTCTGCTGTTTCTCAGACATCATTCTTTTGTTTTTGTTTTCGTATTTTTTTGTATGGGGGGGGTATTTTTTGTTTTGTTTTTGTTCTTGTTTTGTTTTTCCCAAGACAGGGTTTCTCTGTGTAGCCTTGGCTGTCCTGGTACTTGCTCTGTAGACTAGGCTGGCTTCAGATAAAGAGAGATCTGCCTGCCTCTGCCTCTGGAGTGCAGGGATTAAAAGTGTGTGCCACCACTCACTGGATGATGTATTTATTTTTTAAAAAATCTCCCTCTCCCTCCCTCTCTCCCTTTCCTTCCCCCCCCCACCCCTGTGTGGAGTGTAAATGCTGGGGTCTGAGGAGGCCAAGGGCATTGGATACCCTAGTGCTAGAGTTATAGGAGGTTGTGGTCCATATGACGTGGGTGTTGGGAACTGAATTCAGGTCCTTTGTAAAAACAGTACAGACTCTTAATGGATGAGTTATCTCTCTAGCCCCAAATCTGATGATTTTTTTAAAGCAATAAAAAATAGCAAACATCAGGATGAGGAGCAACAAAGAAGTCCCAAAAGTGTGTAACAAAAAAGTGTGTTCTAGCCGGGCGGTGGTGGGGCACACCTTTAATCCCAGCACTCGGGAGGCAGAGGCAGGTGGATTGCTGTGAGTTCGAGGCCAGCCTGGTCTACAAAGTGAGTCCAGGACAGCCAAGGCTACACAGAGAGACCTTGTCTCGAAAAACTTAAAAAAATAAAATAAAATAAAAAAAGTGTGTTCTTGGGCCATAGGACCAAGGCCACAGCACAGAACACTCTCCACTGGGGCATGTAGAGCCTTGGCTAGAGCTATGGCTGTGGGAATAAAAGGTGGGGTGCTATTTCCCCTCTTTGGGGAGCTCTTCTGAGAACGTAGCATATCTGCTATGATCAGGAAGGGCTATGGTCGGCCATGGTCACATCTCTCCTTTCCTTTTGCTCTACTCCCTAAGGAGGATTTCTGTAGTTGATTTGGGTCTGACTGGCGAAATGGAGTGCTGGGAATCTGCACACTGCTGTCCTTTGCTTGGACTGATGAACGGACATCTAGTCTCTGTCTACCCAGAGGTCTGCTGTCTGTTAATCCAGTCAATGTCTGACTTCCACCACTCTCTGAACCCACCCAGGTTTGGCTGCCATCTTCATGACCTTTATAAACAAAACTTCAACCTGGACAAAAGCAGAATCTCAGCATGGTCACTTGGAGCCAAAATGGTAGTGCCAGTGGGGACACCCAGTGACCTACCTCTGAAGCTGGGGAACTTACCCCAAAGCTTGTCTGTAGAGAGTTCTTTTGGGTTTTTGTTGTTGTTTGTTTTTTGCTTTCTTCCTTCCTGAGTACTTGGCATACCACACAACATTGGAAGCAATGCTCACAGATGTCTCAGACCTTTGGAAGTCTTGGGCTCAGGATTTGGTGTGAAGTTTCCTTGAGGACCAGAAAAATAACTGAAAAGAAACTTCAAAGAAACCAGATCAGGTAGCCAGCAGTCCACAGTCCATAGCAATCTACCCAGGGTGCAGTCACTCTGTGCCAGGTTGTTTCATTACTATTTCTGTGAAGATGTGAATAAATAGAAATGACTACCCACCAAAGAGAAGAATTCTACCAAAGTCTGGCTTGGTAAACCAAAGAATTTGTGGTGGCTGATTATAAGAATATGGTCAGAGGTTGCTTACAAAGGATAGACAATGGCAAAGCAGCCATTGGGCTGGGAGGGAGGCTACCTGCTCTGAGAGGATTTGAAGAGGGAGGCAGGGTTGCTAGTGGTCAAGCTTCAAGTTCTTACTGTTTGGGTTCAAACCCTGCCTCTGAGCAATTCAACTAGTTACGCCACTACTCTAAATCTTTGTTGCCTCGCCAAGAAAATCTGCTCAGTCATACTATCTATCCACAGAGCCAGGGTCAAGACCTGTGATTGTTCTGATATGTCAGCTACTGTTAGGAACTGGAGGGAGAACTAGCTGGAGAGATGGTGCAGAGCAGCTTCAGGATGCTGTAGGGTCCTGAGTAGGAGGAATGAGGAGTTGGGAGAGGTGGGCTGGAGGGAGGACGCTGAATACAGCTGGCCTCTCAGCACTTCTCTAACACCTGTGAAATAGAGGCAGGCTTCAGGAGCATGCCCCAGGCTGGACACAAATCTGAAAAGTCTTCTTGGGGAGATGGTACTGTGCTGTGGGCTCCTGCGTGTAGGAGAGGGATGCTCAGGTGTGGACTTTCAGTCTGGGAGAAATCAATCTAGAGATGGCTTTGGGGTGACTTCGGGGAACACTATAAGGAAGCAAGACAGGACAGGAAGTGCTTAAAGATTGAGTCCTTGAATGCAAAGCTGGAGACAATGTCTGGGGTATGGATCCGTCGAGGGTAGGATCTTAGGAGAGAGGGGTGTCAGAGAAGCGGAAGGAGGAACCATGCAAAGTTGTCACTATGTGATTCACGAATGGGGAGGGCATGGGCACAGACACTGCAATTGTCTTAGTCATATTCTTAGTAAATCGCTGCTGAGACCCAGTGTGTTCTGGGCTTGTAGAGTTTCTGCCTACCAGTGGGTCAGGGTGACCGGTTAGCAATCCATATTTACAGCAGGATCAGGATCTGGCCTAGTGCAAGGGTTCATGGAAGGAGTGTGAGTGGGCATCAGCGATCTGGGGAGGAGGAAGCAATGTGGAGTGCGATCATGAGCGAGAATTGGTGAGTACTGGGGAGAGTCCTACCAGGACCTTGCAGTGCAGAGTACAGTGCACTGTACATGTTTGTGGTGGAACTGAGCATGCATAATTTACTTCCGTTGTTCTGTGATCCAGGGTTTTTCAAGACCTGCTAATTCCTGTCACATGTGGCTAGCTGGCAAGGTGGATTTGGGGCCAATAGAATTCCCAGGAAAAGATGTGCAGCTATGGGTGGGCGTGGACAGGCAGGCTGGCCAAGGAAAGGGGTAGGAACAGGAAAAACAGCTCCCTTACAACTTTCTTCTTGTTGTTCGATTGGTTTTGATTTGGGATAGTTTTTTACTCTGCAGCACGGGTGACCTGTTGGCCTCCAGTGAGTGGTGATTTTCCTGTCTCAGCATCCTAAATACTGGAGTTACAGGCATGAGCCAATATACAGGACTCTAATAGCATTTAACAAGGGGGCAGAAAAGCAACTGTGAGACTTTATGTAGCCAGCCAGGCCAGCAGCAGTTCTGAAAAAAAGATGAAGAGCAGTGTCTGTGGACCAGCCCCAGTTAGACAAGCGCCAGCCTGGTTCTGTGGAAGGCTGCAGTGCACCTAAACTGGACCAACTGGAGAAGTGGTGGCCTGGCACATTTGTGGTTGGCAACAGACAAGGTCTTGAAACCTTCCCTGAAAATAATGAGAGGAGAAACTTTGATTAGGTAAATCCCAGATAATCCTGGCTGATGGAGATCTGAACTCCTTAATGGATTTAGGGTTCCATAGAGGGTGGCAGAGGCAGCAGACACTGTCTCTAGATCTGCACATGGCTAGAGGAGGCCAAGAAGAGTCCATACCAAGCTGCCAAAGCACCATGGTGAGGTGCAAACCTCCCAGCCCATGTCTTTATCTGCCTGGGGGTGGGGTGTGGGTGGTCTCAGAGGCAGATCCAGCTCCAGCTGCCCGTTAGTCTCTTAACACAATGGAAGTGTTCAAGGACTCTGAAGCTCTTCCCTCTCTCCTGCTCCTGGGTCTCCATTTCCTGGTGCTAGGTATTGGACTTGCTGCAGCAACAGGGGTGGGAGGGTGGGGGTCTGGGGGGAGTGCAGCGGCACAGTGTTCCAAGTAGAAAGGGGACCATGAAAGCCAGTCAGCTCCCCCTTACTTATTGTATGTGGTTAAGGGGCTTGTGTTTGCTGGGAGTATGCTTGTGAAAACTGAAGGATAGCTTGAGAGGGTGGGTTCTCTCCTTCCACTAGGTGGGTTCTGGGCCCCTTGGGTAATCTGGTTTGGTGGAAAAACCTGCCTATCCTCCTCCTGGACTGTGTGTATTTTTGTTAAGCCTGCCCACGGTTTTAGCCCTCCTAGTTCACAGCTGCCTCCCCCTCCTCTCTCCTGCCACCCCCACGCCTCAGCTGCACGTCTTTTCCATGAGAGGACTCTTTGACATCACTTTCCCTTACCAGAAAGGTGCCTAAAGATGCAACTCTCTGGCCAGAGTCCCTGCAGGCTTCACCTATCCTGCCAGTTGGGCAGCAGGGATTTAGGCTTATGTTTGGGAATAGCAGGGCCCCTTAAGCCCTCAGAGCCCTACCCTTAACCCAGCCATCTCCCTCCTCAGTCAGGCTCTGCCTCACTTTCCCTTTTTTTTCCACTCCTTGTTCCTCGAGACATGTTGATTTGAGTGAGTTCTCATCCACAAAATGGGTTTATTTGGTAAGATCTTCCCCAGGGAGTTGGAAACAGATCTGCACTGGGCTGTCCCCACCAGCTGAGGCCAGACACTCCTCCCATCCTCAACCTCTTGGTTGATTTGTATCTCAGACTTGGGGTGTGGGGAGTTTGTCATCTGTGTGACCCTCCACCTCTTAAGGCAGAACCTAGGAGAGATGAGCCTTGGGTGACCTCTGAGATCTGGACCTTGGCTGCAGGCCTGTGCAAGGTCTCTGGAGCCTCTTGTACTTGCAGGTGACCCCAGCTAAATCACCTACCTAGGCAACAGACTACAAAAGAATGCACTTCTGAGGGTCTTTCTTAACTGCAAGCCCACGAGCCCAAGAGGCCACGAGGCCACGTTCGGATTTACAAAGGATCACAGCCGCTAGTTGGCAAGGTTTGGGCAACATTCCAGGCAGAGCTGAAAAGGACTCCCACCCCACCCACTCACCTCTCCCGCGAGCAATTCAAAGATTCAACAAACAATTACCCTGAAGAAAAGTTACTGGTTTGCTAATCCGGCAGACCAGTTTGGAGGGGAGATTTGGGTCTTCCTTTAATAATGGAAAGTTAATGCGCAGCCTCTTGCCGTTGTCTTTCTTAGCGCCCTTGTTTAATCCTCTGGCTTAGTGGTGGCGCCCCTCAAACAGAGAAGGCAGCAAAGGAGACGCGCCCTGCAGGGCTCTGACCCCGTTCCCGGTGGAGGGAGCCGAGCCACGTCCCCGTAGGTCTCCACAGCGGGCGGGGTTTGGAAACCAGGAGATTTTGAGAAACACAAGAGAGCTGGGTCCTAAAAGAGGATGAGCTCCTGGGCTGGAGATTGAGACAGAGTGACTTGACCACGATTTTTTTTTCCTCAAACTTTATTTATTTTTACTTTATGTGCATTGGCATTTCGCCTTTATGTCTGCCGGGTGTTGGGTCTTCTGCCAACTGGAGTTACAGACAGTTGTGAGCCGCTCTGTGGGTGCTGGGAATTGAACCCGGGTCCACTGGAAGAGCAGTTGGTGCTCTTAACTGCTGAGGCATTTCTCCAGCTCCCAGCCACAGGCTTTAATTTCCTCCAATTTCAACAAATACAAAATCCCGGCGTGCCAATCTGGTTGTCTTTGAATAATTATAAAGTGGGGTAGTAATTTGTTAGTCTCAGTGAGGAGACCCAATAAATGTCCTGTTTATTCCACGCCCCGACCCCATTTAGGATTGCTGAATCGAATACCGCTACACCATTATATTAAAACAATGTCCGTTGCTTACGTGAAATTAAGATTTCACTGGACTGTGTGTATTTTTGTTAAGCCTGCCCATGGTTTTAGCCCTCCTAGTTCACAGCTGCCTCCCCTCCTCTCTCCTGCCACTTTCGTAGCTCCTCTAAATTTGCGAACATGTCGCATTTTATTATTGCCAGCCCTTAAAGATTTAGTGAGGGGAGGGGTTGGCTGGAGGGAGTGACCGGAGGTGGCTTAAACACAAAATGGCAACTTCTTTCCTCCAGGAATTTTCAGACTGGGCGCTGGTTTGGATGGTAATGAGGGGAAGGTGGTTCGGAACCGGCCTAGATCTTACAGGGTAGTTGGGCATGTGCGGTTTTGGAAGGCCAAGGGTGTCCAGAAGGGAGACCCATCAAGATGTGGCACTTGTGGGGTTCATAGGGGCAGGCAGACACACAGTCCACGTTGCTCACTTTCCCTCTCCTTCCAGAGAATGGGGGTGGGGTAGGTAAGGGACATCTGGAGATAGAAAAGAGGTGACTAGGAGGTCTGCGGCTGGGAGGCCAACGAACGACTCAGGGGAGGGGAGCTGGTGGCGTCTGAGGCTCGCTGGTGGGAGCCTGGATGCGTCTGCTCCCTGCTGATTGGCGTCTTCTAGGCCATCTAGGTCTCACTGACAGCCTCTCCAGCATAAAAGGGGTCTCCTGAGCTAGCCTACTCTGCACAGGTGACCAGGAAGGGCTCAGCTCCCCTCTTCTGGCCTGAAGGGCTAAGAAGCATGACTGGACGGGACGCGCTTTCGGATGGACGCTCCAGGAGTAGAGCCTTGGCGCCAGGCTGTCGTCCCACCGGCTCTCGCCCTCGAAGCTTCGCCATCAACGACCTGCTGGGACTGGAGGCTGACCTGCCGACTCCGGAGGGTCCCGGGCTAGGATCCAGCTGTGAAGCTTCAGCAGAGGCCGTGGAGCCCCGGCCGGCACTCTGCGGCTCCTGCCCCCCACGCGGGGCTTTCCCGCTGGGGCTGGGTCTCCTCTGCGGCTTCGGGGCACAGCCCCCGTCTGCGGCTGCTGCTCGGGCGCGCTGCTTGCTCCTCGCCGATCTGCGGCTTCTGCCGCCCGTGGGACCAGAGCTTGCTACCGCCCAGACCTGCGCCCGCCCGCCGCCTGAGCTCGCCGGCCAGCAGCGCAGAGAGAGTGTCTCCACGTCGGGTAATTAGTCAACGCTTCCCGCCCCCAATCCTTGGAAGGTCCAGAAGCACCTGGGTAACGCTTGGTCGCCCTTCCAGACACCCCAGACCTCGGAAGGCTGGAATCCCAGAAAGGTTTCCGTCCCGACAGATCCACTGAACCTTCTGCGGTTGCTAGTTTCTAAACCCGAGCTTCTCTTCCCTAGTCCTATTCCCGCAGGCGGTGGGGACAGCCACCAAGGGTTCCGGTGGATCCTGTGACCAAACCCGCCGGTCCCTCTCTCTGAGCGCTTAGGTTAGGGTCTTTGGGTGCCGAGTGATTCGAATAGACTGGGTTCGGTCTTGTATTCCTAAAGCCGGATCGACAAAACTGACTGGTAGTTTAAGAGGGCTGGGCGGTAAACTGGAACTCGACCTCTCCGGTGCTGAGAAGGGAGTTCCGGCTTGCTCGCTCTCTCTCTCTCTCTCTCTCTCTCTCTCTCTCTCTCTCTCTCTCTCTCAAAATCACCTTCTTCCCAATATCCGCAGGTGAGAGACGCCATCGCCTACTCTATTGTAGTTAGACTCACGTTTTGTTCAGACGCCATAGCCTACTCTATTGTAGTTAGACTCACATTTTGTTCAAGTCCATCTATTTTTCTCGGGGGCGGTGAGTGGGTTGGTGTCTTGGCGGATTATGAAGAAAAAGAAGGAAGCAAAGACATTCCACTCCACAAGGCAAGAAACTGAGAGGTTGGGGGTGTGAGACCGAGGAGAGAGAGTTATGCAAAAACAAACAAACAAACAAACAAACGAAAGCGAATCCAAAGAAACTCTGTTCCGCAGAGCGTCTGGCTGGGATGCCCGAGTGGAGTCTGATAAGCGATGTGGCCCTGGGCCGGGCTCTCAGCGGGAAACCTAATTTATCTTAGTAGGATGAAATGAAACCCTCTATTTGTTGTATCATTAAAACCCAAACAGCTGTCTTCATGGGATGAATTCTTTCTTCTCCGAATATTAATAAAAGGAAAGGTAAAATGCAAGAGAATTTTCTTCTGCCAGGGCATTTCCTGCCGAAACAGCATCGTATGACTGGTGAGAAATTCTATCGCCTTAAAAGAAAGAAATAGTTGGTATTCATTTAAATACTAGGTTATAAACCCGATATATGCTACTATTACCATTTCACTGAGTCAATATAAAACTATTTTACTTTGGGGGGCATTAAGTCTCCCAGACTCACGGAGTATTTCATATCTGCTGCAAGTCTCAGTAGCCATGTCTTCCCACATATCCAAAGGCTTCAGGACACTCCACACATAGAATGTTATAATCCAAGTATGCCATTTTGTGGTGATGTCATTGTCACAGAAACAAAACTGGCATCCTTTCATTGCTTTTGTCTTTACTCATTTAAAAAATATCGGGGGGGGGGCAATTCTACTTTTGAATGATAAATCTGATAATAGTTTGGCTTCCATCTCTCCTTACTCTGAGATCTTTTGTATGTTCAATACGGGTAGAGAACCAAATAGTTGAATGATAGTGTTACCAGGGGAATCTACACATCGCTGGACATGTGCGTCATGGATGCATAAGCTTCCTGGACCACGTCTCTAGGACGGTGCATCAGGGCGGGGTGAATTCTGACAAAGATTCTGATGTGAAAATCCTGCCTCTTGGAAAGGTCTGCATGGACATGAAGGGTAGGGGGAGGCAGCTGGAGCAGGTTGATCTATCAGCTGTGGAACTCTGGTTAGGAAAGGCAGGAAGCAGCTAGCACGGGTTTTCCAGAATGTGAAACTTGGATCTCAACCTCACCACTGCAACTTGACCTGTGTAACCTGGCAGGACAATAATACCAGCTACCTTTGTCTTTTTTATTTATGAAAAATAATTGAAATAATGTAGGCAGTGTCTGGAATTGCTATCTTTGTTTGTGCGTGTCTCTAAGTACATTCTTTTTGTTTGTTTGTTTGTTTGTTTTGGTTTTTCAAGACAGAGTTTCTCTGTGTAGCTTTGGACTCACTTTGTAGACCAGGCTGGCCTCGAACTAACAGTGATCATCCTGCCTCTGCCTCCTAAGCGCTGGGATTAAAGGAGTGCGTCACCACTGCCCAGCTCACTAAGTATATTCTTAACACATTTTCAGAGAGTCGTCTTCTTATGCCAACAGATGGAGACAGTCCATCTGAAGAAAAGAGTGTCCTGAAGATGTCCCCTACCCTGGGCAAGAGGAAGAAGCGGAGGCACAGGTATGGGTCCGTGCTGTCTTTGCCTGTGTCTCCTCAGACGGACACACTACTGTCTATGAGAACAACATCCAAGAACATACAGGAGGCCCAGGGTCCACTGGTGGGCAGTGAGAACCACATAGAGTTATTTTCAAAGATGACGTGTTACTCTCCAGAGCCTACAGGGAAATCTGTACAGTTTTAGAGACGTGATTCTGTAGTTTGTAAATGGGTTTTATCCGTCTGGCATTCCTCATGTGTTCTTCTGGCTCTACAGGACGGTTTTCACTGCTCATCAGCTAGAGGAGCTGGAGAAGGCATTTGGCGAGGCCCACTACCCTGACGTGTACACGCGGGAAATGCTGGCCGTGAAAACAGAGCTCCCTGAAGACCGAATACAGGTGTCCAGTGGTGTCCTTTCTCTCTCCCCCAAATACTGCAAGAGAACTTGTTATTTCTGCACACAGTGAGCAGCCCACAGGTACTCAGAAGAGCCCAGTGCAGCCCTCCTCACTCGAGAACTGAGAATGAGGCTCTCTTTAGCCTTCATCTCTCTCTCTCTCTCTCTCTCTCTCTCTCTCTCTCTCTCTCTCTCT
>OU015742.1:81377774-81413241 GCA_907169655.1 Acomys percivali
TCTCTCTCTCTCTCTCTCTCTCTCTCTCTCTCTCTCTCTCTCTCTCTTTTTCTTCTATCATTATCTGTAGCCTAGCCTCAAATATCATACCATTGTGGGCTATCAAGATGGCCTGCTAGCTTAAGGCTTCTGCCACTAAAGTGACTTACTTACACCTGAGTTGATCTCTGGGACCCACTCGATAGGAGAGTACTAATACTTGCAAATTGTTCTCTGACCTCCATGTGTGTGCTGTGGCACACCAATTTCTAAACTCATGCACAAAATTAATAATATGCCACAATGAAAATAATGTTTTAAAAATCACACACTTAAACTGGGTGGAGGGCACGCCTTTAATCCTAGCAGAGGCAGGCGGATCTCTGAATTCAAAACCAGTCTGGTCTACAGAGTGAGTTCCAAAACATCCAGGGCTACACAGAGAAACCCTGTCTTGAAAAAAACAAAATAAGCTGAGCATGATGGCACATGCCTTTAATTCCAGCACTCGGAAGGAAGAGGCAGGTGGATTGCGGTGGGTTCGAGGACAGCATGGTCTACAAAGTAAGTCCAGGACAGCCAAGGCTACACAGAGAAACCCTGTCTCGGAAAAACAAACAACAAACAAACAAAAAAGAAAGAAAAAACAAAATAAATAAATAAATCACACACTTAGACAGGCACAGTGGTGCATGCCTGTAATCTCAGCACTTGGGGAGACAGAGGCAGGTGGATCTCTGTGAATTTGAGGCCAGCTTGGTCTACAAATCGAGTCCAGGACACCAAGGCTACACAGGAAAACTCTATATCAGAGGCAAAAAAAAAAAAAAAATCACATATTTGTGTGTTATACTAGAAACTGCATGAAGATATATTAGCAAACATGTTTAGCTCTCTCATCTTCAGTTCTTAAAGAAATTACCATGCACAGCTTGAATAGGTGGTCACACTGTGCTGCTGCCAGTGGCTCGCTGCTCTAAACTTCAGGATATCTTGTCACTTGTTTAAACTAATGTACTTTCCTTCAAGAGAGATAGCCCCAATCCATCAGTCTGAGACTTGAAGGGGCCATTGCCCTGTGGACTTTCTAAACAGAAAACCCAGGAAATGCTGTGGCAACCCCTTTACACACTACAGGAAAGGGTCCTTTTTTTTTTCTTTAAGATTTATTAAGTATACAGTATTTTGCCTGCATGCATTTCTGCATAAGGGCACCAGATCTTATCATAGATGGTTGTGAGCCACCATGTGGTTGCTGGGTATCGAACAGGACCTTTGGAAGAGCAAGCAGTGCTCTTAACCTCTGAGCCATCTCTCCAGCCCCAAAAAGTCCTTTTTTATTCCTTGTTTTTGCCTCCTGACTCAGCGCCAGGATGCTGAGTCCCTGCAGGTTTGGAGGGTGCTGCCTCACTGGCCTGCCGGCCTGTGGGTGGAGATGGACCCTGTGTAGACCCAGAGTCCTGGAGCACATGCATTCCTCCAGGCATCCCTTTTCATAGAGTCTTTCCTTGAGCTCCTTGGCTTTCCCTCTGTCTCTAACCAGGTCTGGTTCCAGAACCGGAGGGCCAAATGGCGTAAACGAGAGAAACGCTGGGGCGGCAGCAGCGTGATGGCAGAGTATGGGCTCTATGGGGCCATGGTGCGCCACTGCATCCCACTGCCAGACTCGGTGCTCAACTCTGCGGACAGCCTACAGGGCTCCTGCGCACCCTGGCTTCTGGGTAAGCTGGGTGGCTGAGAGCAAGTCCAGAGAGTGGGCAGCATTCTCACCTCTGATTTGTAGAGCAAAGAGGTCTTAGGTTTGCCCAGTTTGGACTCTCAATTTCTCTTTAATTCCAAGCCTTAACTTCCATTGGAACTGTGGAAGCAGTGTGTGAGAAAATCCCCTTAGGCTGTTCACATTGGTAAACATGTATTCAAAATATGTGAGTGGACAGATAGACTTGCGTTGTGTGTGACACGTATTTTTAAAGTGGTGAATGCTACTAGAAAGTTTAGAAGCCATATGGTTTAGAGTGGGGAGGTTAATAGGGCCATGGAGGGCACGGAGAATCCAAAGCATTTCACTCTATGTACAGTGCTGACTTAACAAATGTGCCCTAGAGTGCTTCTGATGGTGAGGCCAAGCCCTTTGCTGGGCTCCTACCTGTTACTGCTATTTGGATTCAGAGTTTGCAGGCTTGGGTCACAAGATGATCACTCCCAGTGAATTAGCCAGGTAGATCACAGTGGGATTTTTAAGTTGGGAAAGTTCAACAAAGAGTTTTTCTGCCAGGTGCTGTGCTGAGAACGGGAGATGCCATGGCTAATACAGTCTGGACTTTGCCTGAGGACTGAAGAGATTAGAGAGAAGTGGGGGTGGACAGCCGAAGCCAGTCCTCTGAAATCACACCAATAGGGGTGCCTGCTGGCGTCTGTGGGACCGCAGTCACACGAGAAAGCTTTGAACTAGAGTCACTTTGTTATCTAAACAAATGTGAAATCATTGTGTCACCCAGCACAGCAGTTTTTCAGGCATGACAGCTGACAAATAGGACTTTGCAAGCCCTAATGAGCTAGCTACCTTGCTGCTGTCCTTTAGGCCCCAGAGGAATGCTGACTAAGAAAACTTTAGAGAGAGCAAAAGGAGGAAGGAATATACTTAGTTGTTGAATTTAAAAATATTTTTGAGCCTGGTTTGGAGGCACACACCTTTGATCCAAATAACGCAGAGGGAGAGGCAGGTGGATCTCTGTGTTTCAGGTCAGCCTGGTCTATATATCGAGATCTAGGACAGTCAGGACTACATAGCATAGAGAGGCCCTGTCTCAAAACACACACACACACACACACACACACACACACACACACACACACAATCAATTTTTTTGTTATTGTTTTCTCTTTTTATTTCCCAGGGATGCATAAAAAGTCTACAGAGATGAGAAAGACAGAAAGCGAAGACAAGCTGGCAAGACTCTGGGTCTTTGACCATCTCAAAGAAGGTGCTAATGAAGGTCAGGATGGGCCTGAGAGAGGTCCAGAGGAACCGAGCCTGAGCCCTGAGGATAGCTTGGAAGGGGTGGCCATTGACCTGTCCAGCTCTTCCAGGCAGGAGACAAAGAAAATGCCCCCTGGGTCCAGTGCTCAGAGATGTTCTCACATCCCAGGGCTGCGGGTGCTCCAGCCCCCAAAGGAGGGAGCCTCCTGAGACTGACAGATTGCTCCCCAAAAGTCGGAAGTAAGCATATCTCTCACGTGCATTTTTCTAGGAGACACAAATGGTCCAAGACAAACACCTTGGGTTAGATTTTCTTCTGGAAACATCTGGATCAGAGGCAGCACTACGTTGTCGCGTGAATGAGGTAGGGAAGGTCCATTTGATTCCAGAATGGGGAACGTTCTGCAACCTCTCAAACCAGTCAGCTTGGTCTGAACACCCATTTCTTCTTTGTAGACTTTGAGCAGGGAGGAGTTGAAGTTCAAAGGTAGTTTTAGGGACACGGTATCATGTAGCTCAGCTCACAGTACACTCGAAGGCCTGGATTCAATCCCTGGCACCACATAGACCAGACAGGGTGGCACACTCCCGTAATCTAGCACTCAGCAGGTGGAGACAAGAGATCAGAGATGTTCAAGACCATCCCAGTTTGAGGTGGACCTCAGAGAGAGCGAGAGAGAGAGGGTGTTGGGGAGATGTTATTACTACCTGGCATCTGACTTTGTCACTAAGTTAGAACATTTGGTTTTGTTGAGTCAGAGTGCCCCTCAGGCTAGCCTCAATTTCATGGTCTCCTGCCTTAGTCACTCCAGAGCTGGGGTTATAGGTTTTACATTCCTAGGAGAAGCTTCTAAACAAATGAATGAATGAATGAATGAATGAATGAACGCTCTATTAACTCCCCTTGACCTGGGTCTTGGACATTCTTGGTTTTTCATGGTAGGTGGTAATTATATGTTCTGAATCACTTGATAGACCTTGAATATTCAATGTATAAACAGCAAAGAAAGCCATACTCCCTTCCTCTTCTGAAGTCATCTGGACCCATGGTTAAGCAATGGTTAAACATCTGGAGATTGTCTGAAGGTCAGACCCACCTTCGTGGTCCTCTTGATTTTATGTTTGAAATCACTTTAGTGACTTGGATTCATGAATGTTTCCTTTCCTGTACTTCCTTTGCAGTTTATTTATTATTTAAAAATAAATGTGTGACGCCGGGCGTAGTGGCACACACCTTTAATCCCAGCACTCAGGAAGCAGAGACAGACGGATCACTGTGAGTTCGAAGCCAGCCTGGTCTACAAAGCGAGTCCAGGACAGCCAAGGCTACACAGAGAGACCCTGTCTTGAAAAACAAAAGTAAATAAATAAATGTGTGGTGTGTCTGGCTCTGGATGGGCTCTCCCTTCCTGTCCCTCTTGAGTCTGGGAGCATGCACAGCAGGTTCCCTTTCAGGCTGCAGAACTTAGCACAGGGTCCGTGGGGCCCTGGCTGAATCACATTTTGGAGTTCAGAGTCTGAAGAAGGGTTATCTGTTTGGGGCAGTTTCCTCTGCAAATTGTTCCAGGAATCCACCAGCTTGGGCCACACCCCCTCCCATCTCTTTAGATAAGAAAATGGACTGTCTCTTCCTTTGGTCTGTTTTTATCCTATGTTAGTCCCTTAAGAGTAGTAAAAATTAAATACTATGTAACGACTAAGTCTTCTCACTTTGATTTATTCTGGCTGTTACTGACCCTGGCTGCGACCTGGGACTGAACCTTGATGACAACCTAGTGACAGCAGCCCTCACTCTGAGCCCCCAGCCACACTCATCTGGACTCTTACCTCATGAGGACAGGGGTGGGTGGGTGAGATGGTCACATACATTTTTCTTTTAAAAAATGATTTGCTATTTTTAAATTTATGTGCATGTGTATTATTACACATGTTCAAGAGCCCACAAGGCCAGAGGGAGTTAGAGTTAGAGGCTGTTGTGAGCTAATATGGGTGCTGGGAACCAAACATTAGTCCCCTACAAGAACAATAAGTAGCCGGGCATGGTGGCGCACGCCTGTAATCCCAGCACTCGAGGGGCAGAGGCAGGCGGATCGCTGTGGGTTCCAGGCCAGCCTGGCCTAAAAAGTGAATCTAGGACAGCCAAGGCTACAGAGAAACCCTGTCTGGAAAAACAAAAACAAAACAAAAGAACAGTAAACATTCATAATTCCTGAGCCATCTCTCCAGCCCCTTCTCACACGTTTTTGTCATGTACTACCCTCAGATTCTTGCTCACATCCTTCATTTTAAATTTAATCAAAAGTTGAGTTTGAGAAAGGGAGCCAGGAAGTTGTGTATTTCCTCAGAATAGAAACATTTCCTCCTAGAGGCAGAAGGAGGCCCATACATAGGAAGCTCAAGAAAATAAGTAGATGCCAGAAACTCAGAAAGTTACAAAATTCATATTATGAAAACTGTCAGTAGCTTCAGGGAAGCCCCCCCCAGCTTGATGGGTCTGCTCACACAGAACACAGGGAGGCTATTGCGTAACTCACACAGTTCCTTTCTCCCCATAGCTGGCTGCAGTCCTTGTTCTGAGAACCTCCTGTCTCAGTGTTGTATAAACACTGCTCCCCCAACTGCCCCCTGATATGCCAATCGCTGAGCAGGGGGAGAGAAGAGGGTTGGATTTCTACCAACAAGAGGATGAGGAGATAAAAGAGGAAGAGGGGGATTGGGTGAGAGGAGAGGTCCAGGTGACATCAGGGGAGGAGCTGGAGCAAGGACAGCTACAAAGTGCAAGTATCCCTCAGATGTGTGCTGGGAGGAAGCAGATTACCTTAGAGGGCTAAGAATAGTTACTACTTCTCAAGATTGTGCTGTAAACCTTTATAAATAAATATAATAACGTCGCAGTTATCTGTGTGATAGCCGAGTTAAGAGAGAAACTGAGAAACAAACACAGTTTTATAAAAATGCCTTTAACAGGGGACTCCAGAGATGCTGTTTCTGAGTCAGTACCCATGTTGTGGCAGGCTTTTTGCTTATGCAGCTGCCTGCGAGACACCCTTGTACCTATAAGTGACCCCAGTAAGCTCGCAGTTCACTAAGATGTTTCCATGGTCTGTTGTCAATGCTCTGTCTGGGGTGAAGAGAAGTTTGTTCACATATTTCCAGGAAAAGTGACGCCATACCCGCCGTACCCATGCAACTTGAATGCATCACACTCATAGAGTAGTAAAGTATTAGCTGAATTAATCATGGTGAAACCTGTGTGGGATGATGGGCAAAATGTTGCTGCGTGAGAAAACCCTCAGAGGTGGAAAAAGATACGAGTAGAAATAAAGGTGTTTAAAGTACAATGAAAGTGAAATAAATAACATTAGACAACTGGTTTTGCATAAACATGAACAATGGGCAAATTTCTCTGAAATATTATAAAGAAAAGGAGATATCAAAAATGGTGGGAGAAGCGAAGCATGATGGTGCAGGCCTTTAATCCCAGCACTCGAGAGGCAGAGGCAGGTGGGTCGCTGTGAGTTCAAGGCCAGCCTGGTCTACAAAGCAAGTCCAGGACAGCCAAGGGTAACAGAGAGACCCTGTCTTGAAAAACAAACAAACAAACAAACAAACAACAACAACAACAACAAAAAGAACCCCAAATAAAATAGCTTTGAAAAAGTTTAAAACCTACATAATCGTATTTGGGAGGATGGGCCAGAAGATCTCAAGTTTCAGGATAGCCTTGGCTATAGACTCAGGTCTTGTCTCTGCCTTTTTATGAAGACAGGATCCCTCTATGTAGCCCTGGGTGTCCAAGAACTTACCATGTAGACCAGGCTGGCCTCCAACTCACAGAGATCTGCCTGCCTCTTCCTCTCAAGTGCTGGAATTAAAGGCCTGGCCATGTGATCTTGTTTCAAAAAATTAAAGATAAAATAAAATCACTAGAGCCAGGCGTGGTGGCGCACACCTTTAATCCCAGCACTCAGGAGGCAGAGACAGGTGGATTGCTGTGAATTCGAGGCCAACCTGGTCTACAAAAGCAAGTCCAGGACAGCCAGGACTGTTACACAGAGAAACCTTCTCTCGAAAAACCTAAAATAAGAATAAAAATAAAACCACTATTCACAATAAAAATGACCAATATGTTCATTAATTTGCTTTAAAAGCCATCAAAAATGAACTGGAGAGATGGCTAAGTGGTTAAGAGCACTTGATGCTCTTGTAGGAGACCACATGAAAGCTCACAACCACCTGTAATCCAGTTGTAAGGGATGCACTGCCCTTTTTCTGCCTGTGTGCACTAAGCATGCACAAAATACTCAGGCATGAATGCAGACAAAATATACACATACATAAAATAAAACAAAATAATAAACTTCAAACCCACAAGATTTTTATTAGGGAAAAAAATCTACAAATGGTACATTTTCTGGGAAAATGCACATTACTAACACTGAATCCACAAAAGTACAAAATATGAAAGGTCATTAAGCAAGGACTCCGTAAAATATTATATTTTATATGGCTGTGGGTTCATAGTGAATTCACATGGAAATTCTTGAAAGTTAAATAAAACATTCTTTTTTTTTTTTAATAGCATAGAAATTGCTCCTGTACATAGAAAAAAGGCAAAAATAAAACAAAACAAACACAAAACAAAAATCCTATGTAGGAGGATTTCTAACCCTAACATCATCTCAATTCTAGGACTCCCCCAAAAGTTAACATACCACACATACAAGTTCATCTAGGGGTGAAAGCCTTAGGACTCAGTTTATTTCAAATGGCACACTGGCACCACCTGCTGGCAGTTTCAGTTAACACGCATCCACTCTGATTCCATGACCATTCTAAAGCCACACTTTTTGCATGAGAGAAAATTTTTGTTCTTTTCTACTCAGTCCTCCAAGTCGCTCTCAACACCACCAGCCAAGTTTTATCTCTGATCCCTGTTCTCCAAGCAGGCTTTTAAATGTCTTAGTTTCCATGCGTGGCCATCACCCACCTTCAGCCCTTCACAGATTTTGTTCAATCTTTTTTTTTTTTTTAAGATTCATTTATTTATTTATTATTTATACAGTGGTCTACATGTACATCTGTAGGCAAGAAGAAGGCATCAGTTAACATTATAGATGGTTGTGAGCCACCATGTGGTTGCTGGGAATTGAACTCAGGACCTCTGGGAGAGCAGTCAATGCTCTTAACTTCTGAGCCATCTTCTCTCCAGCCCAATTTTATCCAATCTTATATTGACTTTTCAGGACTTCTCTTTCACTCTATTCCAACAAAGACCCTCTATTATACCTCCTTTATTCTTATTTCCAATTTGAATTAGTTAATTCTATTTTTCATTCTTTGTGAATGTTTTTGTCTGCATGCATGTCTGTGGGCCACAGGCACATGCATGCAATGCCCCGGAGGCCAAAAGAGGACAGCAGATCCCTTGGGACTGGAGTTAGAGCCATGTAGGTGCTAGGAAGTGAACCCTGGTGTCCTGCAAGAGCAACAAGTGCTGCTAACTACCCAGCACCTACTTAACCACCCTAACTAGCTAAGCTTTATTAGATAAAATTATCTGAGCCTGATACAGCATGAGGTTTCAAAGTATGTGCACTGTGGACTGTCCACATGGAGGGAAGTGATGTAAGTCCTGTTTCCAATGGTTATCATGCTTGTTAGTGATGAGTTAAAATCCACTTTGCTTTTGTCGTTGTTGTATTTTTTTTGAGACAGGGTTTCTCTCTGTGTAGCCCTGGCTGTTCTGGAACTCTCTTTGTAGACTAGATTGGCCTTGAACTCACAGAGATCTGCCTGCCTCTACCTCCCGAATGCTGAGATTAAAGCCTGGCTAAAATTCACTTTGGGCCGGGCATGGTGGCGCATGCCTTTAATCCCAGGACTCGGGAGGCAGGGGTAGGCAGATTACTGTGAGTTCGAGGCCAGCCTGGTCTACAAAGTGAGTCCAGGACGGCCAAGGCTACACAGAGAGAACCTGTCTCGAAAAAACAAAAAACAAAAACCACAAAAATTCACTTTGGGTCATATGATGGCTAATATTGTCAGTGTGACAAGACCTTGGATTATCTGGTAGGCAATCTTCTGGCCATGTCTGTGAAAGAGTTTCTAGAAGGAGTTAATTGTAGTGGTAAGACACATACTAAATGTGGGTTGGGGTCCCAGACTGAATAAACAGAAGAAAGTGGGCTTCACACCAGCATTGACTTCTCTTTGCTTCTTGACTGTAGACAAAATGTGACCTGTTGCCTCACATTCCTGCTGTCACACCTTCCTGCCATGATGGCCTGCACCTTCAAATTGTGAGCCAAAACAAATCCACTCTTCCTTCATTCCCTCCTTCCTTCCTTGAGTCTGAAGTAACTGATAGTGGGTCCTTTCAAGGGCTGTTATCTATAGTCACTGTGTTGTGCAGTGGGTTTATTTTTATCACAGTGTAAACAAAGTTATGTACCCTTTCACCAGGAACACCACAACTGTTTTGTTTTCCTCTTCAATACAATGCCAGCTTTAATTGTTTTTACACACACACACACACACAATATATATATATATATATATATATATATATATATATATATATACACACACACATACATATATATATGGCATTTGTACCGATAAGCCATCTCTCCTGCCTGACACTGTCAGCTTTGTACAATGACTAAAGTGTTACTTAATCATGAGCAAAGGGGACTAAGATGATGGGTGAGGCATTCTGGGAAATATCTTAATGTTCCTGTAGGTCCAAAGAGTTAGTAACAATTACCAGTTAAGTCCAACTTTGCAAAGGAGTACTGTGCGCATACACATGTGTGTGTATGCACATGTGCATGTATGTGTGCTTGCATGTGAATGGGCATGTGTTCTCATTCATTTTATCAGTGAACATGGCTTCTGATTAGAACATTCCTAAGCCTTCTATCATATGTTTAGGAGTATTTGTCACTCCAGCCACTGCTGTAGTGGCCCACTTTTGCCCTGGAACTTCCTTGGCCTTCAGGGGATGCTGCTACAGTTACCTGAGTGACCTGGAAGTAATTCTTTACCAGGAATGTGCAGTATATGAGGAAACTGGTGAACATTAGAGCAGGGCATGCTTCTTCCCCGTGGCTTTCAGGCAGAACTTGATGGTTTCCCCACGTCAGCCCTTCTCAAGCTACTTGGAGCTTCTACACAAATCTTGAGCTACATTTTTTCTTTCTTTCTTTCTTTTTTTTTTTAAATATTTTTATTTAGTTTTAATTCATGTGCATTGGTGTGAGGGTCAGATCTTGGAGTTACAGACAGTTGTGAGCTGCCATGTGGGTGCTGGGAATTGAACTTAGGACCTTTGGAAGAGCAGTCAGTGCTCTTACCCTCTGAGCCATCTCTCCAGCCCCAACATTTTTTCTTTCTTTCCACCATCCTTATCTGCCACTTGCTGGGAGATTTCCCTCCAGTTTTGTTTTTTTAACCTCAGAGTCCATGTGTTCCAATTTATTACATTTTAAAGTGAATCCAATTATACATTCATAAAATGTAATCTACCTATTAACTAAATAAATCTTATACACCCAGTCAACCCTATTAACTATGTGTCTTGAACATACAAAACCAGATCTCTCACCTGCTTCTCCAGAGTAAGAATCCTTGAGATCAGAACTGTCCATCTGCCTCTGGGGGGTCGTCCTATGCACACAGATTGTTTTGAGAGAGTCTTCTCTGTGCATCTTGTATTGTGGCAGCTCTCCTGGACTTCTTAAGGGATGGTGGCGTCCTTTAAGGAATGTCTTATGCTATGGTTGGTTTGTCTAGGTGACAATTACAAGCCTACACAGGACAGAAATAGCGCGGAAGGCAAAGGCAGACATCTACCACCTGGTGGCAGTGTTGGTCATTTTACAATTCCCTGGGGGGTTGTAAACGTTGACAGCATGTTTAGCTCCTGATCAGCAAACACACATCTCTAGGGATGCTCAGCTGAGTCCTCAGGGTTGGCCCGTGTTAAATCACTTGCTAGGACTGCCCAAAAAACCAGCTGGTACTGCCTGGCTCGCCCTTGCCTGTGGTCTGTCTTCAAGTCATACCTGCACTATAAATCTTTCTTCTTGGGTCTTGGCTGAGAGGCTGGGCAGTCCAGAAGTCCTGCACCTGTCGTCACATGTGACGATGGCAGTTCCAGCTACTTTTACTACCTGGGGACAGGGCACCGACCTGATAGCTCAGATGTGCCGAAACGTGACTCTCTGGTCACCTCCTTCTTCTTTGTAGTCTCTTGTCATAAAGGAGCCCAAGAACCTTAGTACTTGTTGCAAAAACAAATCTTCAAGAAGAGTCTAACCTGGTCAGGATCACTTGGGGGACAGGAGATGGGGTAGGATGTAGTGAGTACTGGGACATTTGACTCAGAAAAAATGGGAAGGCCCAAGCTGCTGGATAGGAACACCTCCAGGGCAAAACTGTGAAGGGTTTGAGCGAGAATAGGCACAGGATTTGGGGAGGTATTCAAGTTCTCAGAAAGGGCATGACATTTTCAGATTGATGTGGAACTAGTGAGTTCCTAGGTGTATCTCCACGTGTGTATCTCCATATGTGCTTGGCATATGTAATGCCCTGGGTTCCACCCCCAGCACTAACAGTGTTAGCATGTTTTGGTGCTGACTAGCTTTAGTGAACATGTGTCTGGAGCTAATTAGGGCTTCTCCACCATGGAGTGTCTCATACAATGTCTCAGAACACAGTGGAGCAGAACTGCATGAAGATGGGGGATTCAGGTCCCCAGAAAGGCGTCACTCTGTCACTCTCCTTGGCCTTGTCATTTACCTCCTGCCCTTTCCTACTCTTGGTCTTTAAAAAAATATTTTTTATTTAATTTTAATTTATGTGCATTGGTGTGAGGGTGTCAGATCTTGGAGTTACAGACAGTTGTGAGCTACCATGTGGGTGCTGGGAATTGAACCTGGGTCCTTTGGAGGAGCCGGCAGTGCTCTTAACCACTGAGTCATCTCTCCAGCCCCCTCCTGCTCTTGATGGTGAGCTCTCTTGTCTTGTGTGTCTCTGTGTGTTGTTGGGCCTAACCCTGCAGAGGGTAGACAGATTATATAGGTCCACAGTGTTGCCCCGTGAGACCCTGTGCCTGCTGCAGTTGGGTAGGGACCATCAGGATTCTACTGCCATAGGGTGCATTTATATAGAGTGACCCCATACTTTGATGTCATCGTTGAGTCTGTGAGAAATGAGAAGCCACTCAGAACGCTGGCTTCTGACTCTCTCCTTCCCTCCATCATTCCCTTCAACGCCCTGCCATGAACTCCTTGCTTCAGGTTTGCATTGCATCCCTAGGATCTGCACATGTATTATGACCTTGCCTAGTGCTGGCTGGGCCTTTGCCTGGTAGATAGATGCCCCTCAGCTCTGGGAGGTGTATACAGAAGAGCCTCATGATACCCTATGAGTGTCAATTGAAAAAAGTGTGGGGTGGGCTGGAGAGATGGCTCAGAGGTTAAGAGCACTGTCTGCTCTTCCAAAGGTCCCGAGTTCAATTCCCAGCAACCATATGGTGGCTCACAACCATCTAGAATGAGATCTGGTGCCCTCTTCTGGCCTGCAGGCACACATGGGGCCAGAGTACTGTATAAATAATAAATAAAAAAAATCTTTTAAAAAAAAGAAAAAAGTGTGGAGTGTGTGGGGTGGGGGAGTGGGGGATGAATAAGATGGAGGAGATAGAGGAAAGAGGAAGTAGCTTTAGAGGTTCTTTGAAAGCCACTGACTAGACAGTGGAAGGATTTGGTGATGTCACCCTAGGCCTTAATAATGGAGGAGGGTCACAAAGAATCAATTACCAGCCAAAATGGTTTTTATTATTTACTTACTTTTTCATGATGCTGGAATCCAGGACTTCTTGCGTTCCAGGCAAGTGTTTCACCACTGAGCGATATCCTTAGCCTGACATTGTTTCCCTTTCTTTCTTTCTTAAAGATTTTTATTTGTTGCCTGCCCCTTTCTCTGCGGAATCACCATGGCGGCTGGGACCCTTTACACGTGTCCTGAAAACTGGAGGTCTTTCAAGGCCCTCATGGCGCTCAGTACAGTGGGGCTCAGGGTCGGGTGCTCTCCACACCATCCCGCTTCTATTTTGGCCAAACCAACCGAAGCCCCGAATTTATCCGAAAATTTCCTGCTGACAAGTTTCCAGCATTTGAAGGTGATGACGAATTCTGTGTGTTTGCCAGCGATGCCATCGCCTATTACGTAAGCAACGAGGAGCTGCGGGGGAAGTGCGTCAGAGGCAGCAGCTCAGGTGGTGGTGCAGTGGGTGAGCTTTGCTGACAGTGGCATCGTTCCTCCAACCAGCACCTGGTGTTCCCCACCTTGGGCATCATGCACCACCTGGTGTTCCCCACCTTGGGCATCATGCACCACAACAAACAGGCCTCCGAAAATGCAGAAAAGGAGGTGAAGCGAATCCTGGGGCTGCTGGACGCTCACTTGAAGACAAGGACTTTTCTGGTGGGTGAGGTTTCACTGCTTGATATCACAGTTGTCGGCACCCTGTTGTGGCTCTATAAACAGGTCTTAGAGCCTTCTTTTCGGCAGGCCTTCCCTAATACCAATCGGTGGTTCCTTACCTGCGTTAACCAGCCGCAGATCCTGGCAGTCTTGGGGGAAGTGAAGCTGTGTGGGAGACGGCACAGTCTGATGTTAAGAAATTTGCGGGGGGGGGGGGGGCAGGCAGACTTCTCCTTGAGGGTCCATGAGACAGGAGATGAAGCAATATTTGGATAACGATGTCAGAACTCAGCATCCAAGACCTTCCTGGGAACCTGTTACCAGGTTATAAATGAATCTCTGGTCCAGTTGTGAGGCAGAATAAATGTGGTACACCTGCAAATCTAGCAACTAGAAGCAGAGGCAGGGGCTAGCCTGGGGGCTGACTGAGGTAGTAGTCTTTAATTCCTGCCTTTCTAAATCTCCAGACATCTTTCTGGTTGTTTGTTTGTTTGTTTGTTGTTTGTTTTTACCTAAAACTGGGAGGAATGGAGTAAGCCTGATTCTGCTTGTGTTAAATGTTTTTGTAAGCACCATTGGAAGTATTCTAATAAAAAATTGCATCCCCCTGGGGAAAAAAAAAAGAGAAGTTTGCAGCAAGCCAACCTAAAAAGGACACCCCAAGGAAAGAAAGGGGTTCATGAGAAGAGAAGCAGAAGCCCCAGGCTGAGTGGAAAGAGGAAAAGGAGGCAGCTGCCCCAGCTCCTGAGGAGGAGGAGATGGACGAGTGTGAGCAGGCACTGGCTGCTGAGCCCAAGGCCAAGGCCACTTTTGCTCACCTGCTCAAGAGTACCTTGATGTGTTGGATGAGCTTCAGCGTAAGTACTTTGATGAGGACACCTTCTCTGTGGCCCTGCCATATTTCGGGGAGCATTTTGATAAGGATGGGGTGGTTCCTGTGGTATGCAGAGTACAGCTTCCCCGAAGAGCTCTCCCAGACCTTCATGGGTTGCAACCTTATCACTGGAATGTTCCATCGATTGGACGAACTGAGGAAAAATGTGTGAGACTCTAACGGGGAGAGTCTACTGCAAACGCAAGGGGGTCCACCTGCAACTGAGAGAGAGGCAACCCCAGGGAGAGGAACCAGAGCACTGAGTTCTTATACTTTTATTTATTGTATATGAGTACTTTATCTGAAGAAAAGGGCATCAGATCACATTACAGATGGTTGGAAGCCACCATGTGGTTTCTGGGAATTGAACTCAGAACCTCTGGAAGAGAACTCAGCGCTCTTAACCATCTCCCCAGCCCCTCTTATACTTTTTTAAAGCCAGATTTTTAACAATCCTATTGGCTACTTAACATGACCTTTAATTCTATTGGGTAGCTCTATAACTATGCCTCTGACCTTTAATTCTATTGGGTAGTCCTAAAACTGTGCCTTAAGCCGGAGGTGTTCAGGGTCAGAGGGGATCTTGTCATTTTGACTGTCTCGAGGAACGGCGAGTGGGGTAAGGTCCCATTTGTGTGGGCTAGAACTGTCAGTTCTGCAGGGTGGAATTCCTCAGGGCCTGTCCCCTTTTTGACCCTGCTTCAAAACGGAGTTAGGCTGGATCTCTGAAATGCCTTTGCTACCAACAACAGCAGCTCCGTTTCTGGCATTTGGGTCTTCCGAGGGCAAGAACTTGTCTTTCTGCTGAGTCTAGATTGGCAGGAGGACTATGCGTTGTATACACGCTGGAAACTGGATTCTGGTAGCGAGGAGACTCAGACCTTGGTTCCAGAGTACTTTGCCTGGGAGCGGGCCTTCCATCACGTGGGCGAATCCCTCAATCAAGGCAAGATCTTCAAGTGAATATGTCTTGCAGTTGCCTAGCTGCCTGCATCCACCCTTTGAAGAAGATGGGGGTCATTAAAGGAAACTGAACACTGAAAAAAAAAGATTTTTATTTATTATGTATACAGTGTTCTGTTTGCATGTACACTTGCACACCAGAAGAGGGCATCAGATCTCATTATAGATGGTTGTGAGCCACCATGTGGTTACTGGGAATTAAATATGGGATCTTTGGAAGAGCAGCCAGTGCTCTTAACCTCTGAGCCATCTCTCCAGCCCAAGATTGTTTCTTATATTACAGAAATATTATAGGGGGCCATTCTTTTGAACTGGGCACAGTAGACAAGCTAAAAACCCAAAGAGCTAGAGTATGGCTCGGTCTGTAAAGTGCTTTGCAAATACAAAGACACAGGTTCTGGAACCCACTTAAAAATGCCAAGGATAAGCCAAGTGTGGTGGTGCATACCTTTAGTGCTAGCACTTGGGGAGGCAAAGGCAGGTGGATTGCTGTGAGTTTGAGGCTGGCTTGGTCTACAAAGCCAGTCCAGGACAGCCAAGGCTACACAGAGAAACCTTGTCAGAAGCAAACAAACAAGCAAACAAACCACTAAGGATGGTGGTGTGTGCCATGTGTACTTGTAGTATGAGGGCTGGGGAGACAAGAGGGCCTTGCCTGCCAGGCAGTCTAGCCTAATTCATAAGCTCCAGGCCACTGAAGGACTCTATCTCAAAGGCGGTAACTGATGCTCCTGAAGATGACAGGAGAAGTTATCCTCCAGGCCTCCACATTCAGACTTGTACATATATGCATCACTCACGTGACTGTGCATATGTGCACACCCCAAACCCATTCACAAAAAGCTTAAATGCAGTTGTTCATGCTAAAGTTCATGTTACAAAGATAAAACTAGGCTGCTTATGTCATCTTCAGAGGAAACAGAGCAAACAACCATGTGTCCCACCCCAGGCTGTTCTTAGTGGGGCTGCTGATGAAGTTCCATCCCCATTCTTCCTTGCACAGAGCAGGGAGTTGAAGGGGCTTGGGGTGAGCCACTGCCATTTGCCCATTGCTTTCTATTCCTGTACCTACTTTACAAGAAAATCAATTTTGAAATGACAATGGATCTTTTGACCTTTGTCTCTGCTCTCTTCAGTTCTTCTCTGTCTACACAGCCTACTTTCTCTGCCTGGCCTGTTGGAACACTAGGTATATTTCATGGTATGAGACATCAAGAATTGGAAATAAGCCAGGTGTGGTGGCACACGCCTTTACTTGCAGCACTCAAGAGGCAGAGGCAGGCATATCTTCATGAGTTCGAGTCCAGCCTGGTCTACAAAGAGAGTCCAGGACAGCAAAACTACACTGAAACCCTAGCTCAAAAAGGAGGAAGAGGAGGAGGAGAATTGAAAATAAAGCCAGTTGAGATCTTTAAATTGCTGTGATTTTGTTCTTTGTTACTTAAGTGGCTTTAAAACTTCTTTTTGGTTGTGGAATGGGAGCCATGAGATCAAGGGAGTGATAGAGGTATGCACCCTAGGAAATTGCCCAGTGAGCCCTGGGGGCCTAGAGTTACCCTGTCCCCTGCCAAGTTCCTGGCCTTGGGCACTTGTTGCTTCCAGGCTGTGTGAGAACAAGTGCATCAGGCTTCAGGGCTTGAAGGCCCTGGAACGCCTCCCGCCCCCAGCCCCCAACACCCCCCCACCCCCACCCTCACCCCCTCCCACCCTACCCCTCCACACCCACCCCACCCCTCTCCACCCCCGCTGGAAACTCCAGAGCTGAGATGGAAGACTTTCCTCCCAGACTCCCTTCCTGCACCTGCGCCCGGAGGCTCCCAATACTGGAGCCCACTGACTTCAAAGCCAGGCTCCAGAAGGAAGAAGGAAAGCAGGCAGGGCTGGGTAAGGCTCTCAAAGGCTCGGGAGGCACAGCCTTGGCCTCCTGCTGTGACACTCTGGAAGAAGGGCTCCTGTGGCCTCTTAGCTGGGCAGTAGAAAGTGCAGTTCTGCTCCATCTGGCTGGTTCTGCTTCATGTAGGTATCCATTCCAAAGAAGAAACAGGAACTGTGTGGCGTTTCTTCATTTGAAAATAGAGCCAGAGGACGGATTACAGCTCAGTGTTAAAGTGAGGGTAAGCACACAGAAGACCTTGGGTTACAGCTCAGTGTTAAAGTGATGGTAAGCACACAGAAGACCCTGGGTCTAATCCATATAGGACAATTAAAGGGGAGGGGCAGGGAGAAGTAATTTTTTTTTTTTTTTCATTTTACACTTTTTTCCAAGACAGGGTTTCTCTGTGTAGCCTTGGCTGTCCTGGACTCTCTTTGTAGACAGGCTGGCCTTGAGCTCACAGAGCCAACAGGAAGGAGTCTTTGCCAGCCCAAAGAACTCCACAAACCAGTTTTCCAAAATCCCCACCCCAGGTGTTTATTTTTTATTATGTATTAACTTCTTAAGTACTTGGTAGAGACACATTTGTTTCTTTCTACTCTTGATTATTCAATAACAAAAATTTCATCTTCTTGACAGAGCTGATGATACATAGTGTCAACCAGGCCAGATGACATACTGTGGACATTTATTCTTTACCATAGCTTCTCGCCACCTCAAACCAGCGAAGGTTTCCAGGGTAAGAAACGATACTTGCCAGGACAGAGGCCAGCAGCTGGGTAATAAAAATACTGTCACCAGACTCAGGCCCTCCCAGTTTGAAGGCCGCCCAGGTTTTTGTTCATCAACCCTTTTGCCCTTCAGGGTCAGTTGTGTGTGGGAGTGGCGGCGTTGTACAGGCCAGCACAGTTGGGAGAGGGCTTTACTCTCAGAAGGTCACGTAAGGAGGAGATATTTGACTTCAGTCTCTGGAATGCTGAAACGACTGACGGTTCAACCACACCATCTGTGCGTTTCGCTCTTGTGGCTCCTTAGTCTCATTCTCAATCTGTCTGGGCCACCCACGTTCTTGCTGCTGCTGTCGCGAGCGGGAAAGTAGTCTGGTTTGTAAAACAAAGATCGCAGAAACTTAGGAGCCTGAAGCGGAGAGCGAGGACTAGCCTGGCACTGGGCCCACAGAAAAACCTATCCACTCCCCCGCACCCCCAACGAGCCCCTCTCCAAGCAGGGAGAAATAGATGGGATCCCAGCAAGCTCAAGGAAGCGGCTTCGACCGGAGAGAAGTGGGTGGTGGCCGCGGGGGCGGAGCCTGGGCGGGGCGGTGGAGACTCTTAGGGGAGCCTAGTCTCCTGCACCCGCGTGGGGCGTCGAGCGAGATGGCGGCGCGCAGCCTCGGCAGTGGTGTGGGGCGATTGCTGCGCGGCCTGCACGGGCGCTCCGGACAATCGGTGTGGTCGCTGGGCGTATACGGCTCGACCGCCACCCGGCTCCTAGGCAGCGTTCCAGCCGTAGCGCAGCCAGGCTCGTACCCCGCGCTGAGTGCTCAGGCAGCCCAGGAGCCTGCCGCCTTCTGGGGGCCGCTGGCCCGTGACACACTAGTTTGGGACACCCCCTACCACACTGTCTGGGACTGCGACTTCAGGACGGGCAAGATCGGCTGGTTCCTGGGAGGCCAGTTGAATGTGTCTGGTGAGTGGGTTGCTGGGGACCAACTCAGTCCCACCGAGACTCGGGCAGCTGTTCTCAGGTCTTGACCCCCTTCTCCAGAATGCTTCACCACGCACTCTAATCCTGTGCCACGTCACCCTCTTCTGTATCCCACCGGGTCCAGAGACTGCAGGCAGCAGAGCAGCTGCTACGCGCCCAAATCTGCAGCGCTGTCTGAAGCGGGAAACTAAGCTATCCAGTTTAACACTAGAGTGGCTTACCCTAGCGCAGATTCCGGACTTTAATCTAAGAGATCCCCAACGCGGTGGGCTCAAAACTTACACCTCAGATAGGCCTAGGTGGAGAGAGCCGTTGCTCCAAGAGCTCAGGCTTTTCTGTTCAGGGGTCCTCAGGTCAGCAGGACAAACGCAAAGTGTGTAGGTTGCCACCAGCAGCTACAGTGCTAGCGCTAGCGGCTCCCCCCGCCACCCCGTCCCCCTTCCCTCCCTGCCCGCGCTCCCCCTAGGACAAGCCCTGCAGTGTAAACAGAGCCCTGGTGGGTGCAGGAAGAAGAAAGCTCCAGCCAACGGGAGGGAACTGTTATCTCCTCCCTTAGGGGCGTGTGGGCAGGAAGTTCTGGGTTTCAGAACTGCACCCCAAAGACAAAAGTCTACAGTGGCAAAGGCAGGTAACTCCAGCACACTAGAAGGGGAGTCAAAAGGAATTGAGCTCAAGGCCAGCTTGTACTATGTAGCCTCTTCCTCCTTGCTCTCCAAAACAGCCACAGCCACTCACTCTAGCTGTCCGTTTTCCGATGAGCCTGAGTTCTGTACTGCTAAGGTTGGGAGCAGGGACGTAACACTGCTCCATTCGGTGAGCAGGAGGGGCTGGACTGACAGGCTGAGGGGCACAGCAGGAGTTTCGGGGGACATCTGCCTTCCAGTGGGACCTGAGTGAGGCTTGGGTGGGTCTGAGATGCAAAAGAAAGGAACCGAAGGTCCTCAAGACGAGGTGATGCTTGTTCTTGGACCAGAGTTAGAGGTGGACTCTGGTGTGTGCGGTTTCACTGTACCTAGCTCAACTTTGGTGCTTATGGATTTCCCCCCCCCCCATCTGTAAAATGAGGAAGTAATACTTACCTGTTAGGCTAACTGAGTGCAGGGACATATCGAACCTGTCCAGACTTACGGGTAATCAATAAGTTGTAGCAATTCTGATTCGCTATATTCAGAACTTATATTGTCTTTTTTTCCAAGCACAGCACTTTAAAGAAACTTTGGACCAGCCATTTCCCCCCATATTGTTTATTACTTGTCAAGTTTAATCTAAATGAGCCTTCTTGCTAGATAAGTTTCGCCTTTAGATGAGTCAACAGATTCTTGAACTTGGGGAAAGAAATTCTTGGGTTTGCAGAATTGGACGGAATGTGTCTTTGAAATGAGTAAAGCAGTTTGCAGAAGGAAGAGGTCAGAAAGTGTGCGGCTTCTCTGGAAACCTCCCCATGCTTAAGAGGCCAAGGCCGCTGGGTCGCCCAAGCTTGCAGCTGATAAGAAGTGGTATCGACCTTATGGTGAGGCTTGGGTGTGGTCTTCAAGGAATTCCTTGGCCTCTGTTCTTCCACTTTTAGAGCTGTGTGAGCCAGAGGCTGAACTTAAGCAAACAGTCCTTGAGGAAAGCGCTTCTCTGAATGCCTGGCTGTCTGTCTGTCAGCAGCATCTTTGCCAGCGCCTGTAAACTCCAGAGGTTACAGTGTGAAACGGGGACAGCCTGCAGCTGCCCTGGGAGCCACCTAGAAAGTTGTGGAGTGGTTGAACTGTTTGGGCCTGAGCTGTTTGCCATGAGTGATAATGCCAGCTTGTTCCAAAAAAAAGTGCGAGTGACACTCTTAATATTCCAGGGATCTCCAGACTGATGATGGTTCTCAATGTCGCTGGACCAGCAACCTTCTAGAGGCGATTTTAGAAATGCAAATTCTGGGGCCCACTCTAGACCCTTAGCTTTAGAAACCCTGTGACCGGGCATCTTCCAGCTGTGATTGACAAGGCCTGCAAGTGCTTGGTCCAGCACAGTTTGGTGGTTTCAGGTCTCAGTTCTTACTGTATGCTTCCTGTATTTTCTTATATGCGAACTGAAGACAAGCAATGTGTCCTGGAACACTGCTGTGGTTACCATTGTCACATACTCTCAGTTTAGCAGTGAAGCAGGGTAACAGCTGTCTAATTTCCCTCCCAGGTCCTAGGTCAGGACTCTGGACAGGGCCCATGGGGTCTCCCGCTCTTCCTTTCCTTGTCTCAACTGGGAGTCAGTGGCCTGTTTCTCAATTCCTAGTTTGGGGCCTGAGTTGGTGCTATGCTTAGAGTGTGGTTCATCCCCTAAACTCCTCAGTAAAGCTCCCTGGTCAGGTAGTAGGAGGGAAGTAATCAGGGCTGAGATAAGGGTTCACATCTTGATGCTTTATATGAGGGAGAGGCCAGAAGAGGTAACGGGTGTCTCATGCCGTTTGATGCTTTGCATCGCCTTAGGGCTCTTTCAAAAATCAAAACAAAACAAACAAACAAACAAAAACCAACATCACCAGATGCAAGACTTTAAACTTCTAGATGTCTGAGCTAAATAGTGGTTTTTTTCTTTGTTGAAATAGCCAACCTCTGTTATTTCATCGAGTTCCAGAGAATGAGTTCATATAGTTCAGATACGTGAAAGTTCAGGCTAGGCTCAACCGAAACTTGTCCCTCAAACCACACAAGGCTTCTCACAGTGTAGTGGCTAGGTCCATGGAAGTTTCTGTGTCCCGAGGGTCAAGATACTGGTACCTTTAATCCCAGCACTCGGGAGGCAGAGGCAGGTGGATCACTGTGAGTTCGAGGCCAACTTGGTCTACAGTATGAGTCCAGGACAGCCAAGGCTACACAGAGAAACCCTGTCTTGAAAACAAAAAAAACAAAAAAAAAAAAAAAAAAAAAAGAAAAAAAAGAAATTAAAACTTCTTCTGAGCAACCTGTTTGAGGTGAGGAGGGTACCTCTTTGCATGTATTCACTATCTGATGCTGTTATCAGCACACCCAGCTGGGGGTCTTGTTGGGATTTGAGGTAAGATAAAGCTCTTGACACTGTCCTTAGAACATTGCAGCCCTAACCACCAGGTGCTGTTAATTAGTAAAGAACCATTTGGGGAAGCAGTGACCCTGATTTTGTCCTTCAGGAGTGCTGTTGAGTACTGTGCCCATCTGCACGGGACACCATAGGTTTGAAGTCCATAACCTGGGATGGGTGGGAAGCAAGCATTGAAGGATTGGCAAGTGCCTGAATGGACCTCAAGCCACCTCACACTGTGCCCAAGCTGGGACAGTGAACTGTGATGTTGGGAGAGCCTTGGCTGGGGGTGGGGGTGGGGTGGGTCGGGGAGGTATGCAGTCGTCCAGGCTCTTCCTTGACTTACCTCTAATACCTTATGAAAAACACTTTCTCAGGATTTGGAAAGCCACATTGTAAAAAGGGATCCTTCCTGGCCTTGATCGTTTGACTCTGTTCTCTGTAGGGCTTGGCAACTATTTTTGTTCTGTGTGTATACACACAGGATGCCAGGGAACTGCAAGTGCAGAGCCCGGCGGTCATAGTGTATATGTTGCTTTCACCACACGCATCTTAGTTCTATTTTTTAAACCCCAGACCTCCAGTCTGATTTCTTTCAATGTGTGCATTCTTATTCTAGCAAGCGCATATACATGAACTTTTTGGAGACAGGGTCTCCTGTGTAGACCAAGGTGGACTGTAATTCACAGAGATCCACCTGCCTCTGCCTCCTACTGAGATTAAAGGCATTTACCAACACTCCTAGATTAAATGAACCATTTTTAACTAACCATTAAGTACTGAGAGACTTGTTAGGTGTATTTTCCCCCTATGTTGGGAATGGAGGACAGGGTCTCACACCGGCCAGGCTGGTGCTTTGTCACTGAATGCCACCTGCACGCAGCCTTCCAGATGCGCTATAGGAACACTGCACAAATAGAAGTCACGTTGCTGATGCTCTTCCCTCGATGGTGGTGACTCAGAGATCAGGCTGAGGCCAAGACCATGGCAGACAAAGCTTGTCTAGGTTTTTAAAGGAACTCCAAATGAAAATGTAGCTCCAATCTCATGAGGCAGAACCCCTGGAAGAATCGGAATTCTTCTCAGTTGTCAGAAGCGTGGCTTGCTTTAAATAGCAGTTGCTTCTGGAAAGTTGGCAAATACTAACTTTCCGGACGAAAGTTCGCACAATGCGCCAGGACAGTTTGCTATTTAAAGAAAGCCATTGTGCGTCTTCACGTGCTTATTAACGCCAGTTTCTTTTTCGTGAGGATTGAAGCAGTGTGTGCTGGGTTCACTTAAATTTGAGCTGGGCGTAAGGGAGGGGGGGGGATATATTTAAACAACCAATCAGAGCTTTTGAACTAGGGGTGTGGCTTTGTCGTTGAGTACTTAATTTAGCCTGTGGGAAATCCTGTATTCCACTCCTAGTCCTGTAGGGTTGGAGGTGGCGTTGGCATAATGTTCTTGTGGGCTGTGTACAGTTTACCCTTGTTCATTCAAATGCTGATTTCTCCACCCTGCTATCTGGTTTCAATCTTGACATTGCGTTGTGATGTTTATTCTAAGTAGCCCCTGTCTCAAGTTTATGTAAACATATCACCATTTTTCTTTGTATTGCTAATAAAACCAACTAGCCAATGCTGAACAATAAAATAACAGAATGGGGGGGGGGGGCATCCTGGTGAGTGAGAAAGAGGAGACCCGGGAAGCGCCAGGAGGGATGAGCTGGAGCTAGGATATGAGCCAAAAGCAAGTATAAAGTGGGAAATCAGAATGGGAGGAAACTCTACTAGCATGGAAGTTTAGGATGGAGTAATTATTATGCAGCATTGTGCTCTAGGCTAATAAAATAGATTCTAGTCTCTGTGTGGTTTTTTTAGGTATAAAGCTGGTTAAGGAGTAACTGCTGATTTCACTAAACTATTAATTCAATAGTAAATGTTAGTAATCTTTCAGTAGTGTGAGGAGTCGAAAATTCCTACATTATTGTGTGTAATTTTCCTAATGGAAGTAATAACACTCCTATAATGGTTTGTGTGTGTTAATAAAACTAAAACAAAACAAAACAAAACAAAAAAAAAACACTAAAAATCAGCCTGGTCTACAAAGTGAGTCCAGGACAGCCAAAGCTATATAGAGAAACTCTGTCTCGAAAAACAAACAAACAAACAAGATGCAAATATGGAGTGTTTCATGTCCTGCTGTAGAAACAGAGACACAAAAACCCAACCTCAGAAACAGTGGAAGATGCCCATTTCCATAGCATCTGAGCTGAAATAAACAGATGAATTACAAATCCACCGTTGGAAGATTTACAACAATATATGTTAACATTCTCAGTTGGACAACATTTAGTCTCATAAAATATATCAAATATTGAGAGCTGGCTTTTATAGACAGAGAAGAGCTGAGAAATCACAACAGAGATCAGAAAACTGATTGGCTGTTTCAGCCACTTTCATTAAAAGCCAGGGACACAAGGCAGGGCAATATGAAAACGACCGGGCCCCTAGCTTACCTAGGCTCTCTGGCTTTCCTTTTCTGTATAAGCACATAGGCAGGGGAACCTCACCTCCGTGGACACTGAAATTTTGGCTCTAACTTTTGTGTCTCTGATTTTGGTTTCTCTAAAGGTCTGATAAGCAGCCGTGTTACAGCTTTGGTGATGTGAACTTTAGCACGAGCAACTCCATTTTGATTTTTTAGTCTAGCCTGTGATAGAGCTTAGACTAAAACAATGGTCTCTTGTAATTTTTATTTAACACAGAGAGCAAGCGACTCTGTGCTTGGGCAACGTGCTCAAGGTTTCCACACGCTGGGGAAGGACTCTGCCTCTCCACCAGGCCCTGCAAGAAACCAACCGCTTGGCCCTGGTGACCCCAATGGTGGGGGAAGGAGCCTTGTGGCCCAGAATGGGAGAATAAGGAAGTGCTACATGGTGTGGGTCAACTGAGGGGTGGGAGGACAGAGACTCACTGTGTGTGTGTGTGTGTGTGTGTGTGTGTGTGTGTGCACTGGGGACTTGGAAGGCTTAAAGTAGGAGGTGGGTTTTAAGCTATATCTTTGGTTGTGCTGGCTTCTGGCCCAGCTCTTCCTGTAAGTGCTTGAAGGTGGAATTTTCTTGTCTCACTCCCCAGTTCTTTAGATTGAGTTATTTTTTTTTTTAAATGTAGAGATTTTGTAAATGCAGTCAGAATATCTTCCATATTTTCCTTCATCCCTCTCCTTCCTCCAGTCTTCCTTTCCCATTTTCCCTTTCCCCGTTTCTCGTTCTTCACTGCCCTTTCCCTTCTCTCCCTCCCCTGCCCTCCCTCTCTCCTCCTCTGCCCTCCCTCTCTCCCTCCCCTGCCCTCCTTCTCTCCCTCCCCTGCCCTCCTTCTCTCCCTCCCTCTCTCCCTCCCCTGCCCTCCTTCTCTCTCCTCCCCTGCCTTCCTTCTCTCCCTCCCTCTCTCCTCTTTGCCTCCCCTTCTCCCGTTTCTCCTCCTGCCCTTTTCCTTTCCTCTTCTCACCCTTCCCTCTCTTTTCTTCTCTGTAACTGAGGCAGCAGAAGGAATTGTAACATGTGCTAAAGACCATCATGAACGTGGAATTTTAGGACCATGGTTCTGTCAGGCCCCATACTGTGGTGTCTCTTAGGAACGGGATTATTCTGTTGGCGTGCTCTCTGGGGAACACTGTGACATCCTCGGAGCCAAATCTTATGACACATTTGGGGGCAGCTAATTCTTAGGCTCACCCAGAGTCAGGGGTTGCTGTACCATCCTATGGATTAAAAAGCCGAAACTTGAAGGACATTGTAGTTAGTGAGTGACTGGCCAGGAGCCAGACTTCAGGATTTTTCAGGCAGCTTCAGGCCACTAGCCAGTAAGGCATGGCCAGGTGGCACACAGGGCTAGCAAGGACCTTTACTACTCCCATCCCTCACCAAGAAGAGAAAGATATGGAATTGCCACAGATTCTGGAAGCTACATATATAGTGGGCGTACATGTAAACACACAGGTGTCTGCCCTTCTGACTTAAGTTTGGGCAGGCCCACCAGGACACCAGGACCCCTGTAAGGCTGCTTCCTGTTGCAACTGACCCAGTCCACTCTTCAGGGTGACAAAAGTCAGGGTGAGTTAGAGCAGAGGTCCCCTGGGGAGACCATGGGCACATATCTCCTGTGGTTTCTCAAGTCATCTAGGTGGGTGAAGGACCTGAATTTATCACTAGCTCCCAGGTGTCTGGAACAGCCCACACTTCCTGCTCTTAACCAGTTCTGTCCTGAATCTCCTTCAGGAATTTCTATAATGTAGCACTGTTTCTCAGGTGACCTTTCCCAACTTGTCATGACCAGCTCAGAGTCACCTCCACAAGCAGGCATCTGGGGACATGGCCCTGCGCCAAGGGATGACCTCTTTTCTGGCTGCTTACAAGCCATAAAGCCATGATTTTAGGATGAAAACCTTGGTGTCTGGATGCACGCACACACACCAGGCACACACACACACACACACACACACACACACACACACGCACGCACGCACACACACACACACACACACACACACACACACGCACACACGCACACACGCACACATGCACACAAGCGAAATGCTATAAACTAGACTCAGCCTGTGTCCACTTTCAGCTGGGATTTGGGACACCTGCTTGCTAGTTTCTTCCCTAACAGCTTTGTTTTGCCATCCACTGTAGGATCTGCCTTTTCTCACTTGCCTGCACATGTCACTGTTCTCCACAGTTCTAAAATTCATCTGGCTGTGGAATCACAGCCTTCTTAGCTCCTCTCCCCTTTGCCACAGGTTGGGCTTCGCTTTCTCCCCTCTGCTGCACAGAACAGTTCTTGGCTGCCTGTTTGGACCATTTCAGGGAGACTGTGGAGGGCAGTGTGAGGGACCTTGGAGCTAGCCTGAGTCAAATCCAGACCTTTCACTGTGTAACTTTCAGCAGCCTGCTCAACCTCTGCATTTCACATCAGGCATGAGAAATACTGGTAGTGGGGCCCTCAAGAGTGGTGTCCACATCTAGGCTCAGGCTATTACTGTTTCTTTCCCAAGTTTGCTTTTAGCTTTTGTGAGGGGGGTTGGTCTTGTCTGGGTATCTTCAGCCCCAATGTTCTGTTGGACAAACATTATGTGACACCCACCACAGTCCACCTCAGAAGATTTCCTCCAAATGCCTGGAGGCCACTGGTGGGAAGGTGCTTAGGTAGGAGGGGCACTGCATGAGCTGGCCTGAGCTAAGATCACCTTTAAACTCAAATGAGCAGTGAACAGGATGTCAGCAGAAATGAGCCCACTAATCCTCAGGTTACAGGAAACCAGCCCACTGACCTTGTGTTTTTTTTCCCCCCAGCAAGTCATGTGAGCTGAGCTTGGGTAACAGAAGGGGAGGGGAGCAGAGCTTTCTTGAAAGGCGTGTCCATCTTAGTACCTTTTATGCAGTCTTGGGTGGTGATGCCACACACGCAGCCATGGGAAGGATGTGACTACCTCAGAGTATGTGTGGAAGGTCACCTTGCAGGCAGAGCACGTTTGTGTAGTGATTGTTGTCTGTTCTGTGCAATTGTGGAAGACACCCTTTCCTGACGGGGAGGAGATCACACTCTACAGTCGTAGCAAACCATAACAGAGCAGGTCTTACTCCAACCTCTAGGACAACCAGACTAACATCAGCTGACTTTTCTTTGCAGTCAACTGCCTGGATCAGCATGTGCAGAAGTCCCCCGAGTCCGTGGCTTTGATTTGGGAGAGAGATGAGCCAGGGACTGAAGTGAGGATCACCTACAGGTACTGTGTGTCACCGGGGGCTCTCAGTACCCAAAGGGGGACCCTGGACCCTTGGGGAAGGTGCATTACCCCTGCTATGACTGTGAACACAGAGGGTTCCCAGTCTGGAAGGACTCTGGCCCTGCGAAGATTCCTGCAGTGAGTGATGTTAGGGCCTGGAGATGTTTCAGCTTTGGAGATGTTACGTTATCCCAGGAAAAGGAGGTGGGAACAAGGGAGCTGTGGGACGCATCAGAGCATACAGCCTAACAGAACCCCTGAGCTGAAGTTATTCCTATAAGATGAGGCAAACTCACCCATGGGAGCTAAGACATACCAGGACCTAGATATGGGTGGCACCCTGGCAGCACTCACCACCAGTACCTCCAATCACTGGTGCCAAGTGCATGGGATTAAGTGGATCTTAATTTGACTCATCTTAGCTCCGGGATTCCTCACACCACCCTGCCCTTCATTGTTGTCCTGTAATGGTCTAAGCAAGAAGCAAAGAGCCACTGTCATCAATACCGGTCACTTGGCCTTTTTCTATATACCCTATGGTGGGGGTGGTGGGTAGGGGGATAATTAACACAAGTTTAAAAAAAATTTTTTTAAGGCTGATATTGTTTGTTGAGTTTCCAAATGGAATGTATGCACTGTCTGGGCATGGAGTGCCCAGTGTGTGATGAAGTATGGCCAAAGACTGTGACAGTGATTTAGATGGGGCTTTGGATAACTGGCTGCCCAATGCTGCTGCCTCATAGATGCTGTGCTACAGCAGGAGGTGATTGCCTCTTCACTGATGGCCCAGGATAGGTGTAACTCAATGACAGCATGCTTGCCTAGCAGATATGAGACCTCAGGTTGCAGCCCTAGGACTGAAAAAAAAAAAAAAAAAAAAACACATTTAGCTAAAGACACAATTTATCTTTACACTGATGTCTCGGGCCCACCACGTGCCTAAGTCATGTGTTCTGTGTCTTCTCATCATGGCATCCAAGTATGATTGTTCTCTTTCAGGTAGCTTTAAGCTTTCCCTAGCCAATCAGTCATCTACTAAGTGGGCTTTTTTTTTTTTTTAATAATTGCCTTTTTATCAGCTACTGCTGGTTAGAGTATGTTGCAATCACAACCTGTCCCCAAAGCATGGCAGAAGGTCATGTCAGGCTGAATAGAGAGGGAAGGTGTCTCTGAGGATGTTTAAACTGAGATCCAACTGATGATGAGAAGGAATACCATGTCCTGTGGGCAGGGAGATGGTATGGTAGTTGGGCCCTGGGAATGAGAGAACACAGAAGGAGTGTTAGTAGAAACAGTTTCAGGCCAGGGCTTTGAGCGCAGCAGTTACTTGTGGACACTCAGGTAACTTGGGGGCAACTGCACACTCATTTCCCACGTGCTTCTGGAATTCTAGTGTTATTCCATACCAAATTTAATTCTGGCATACCGTGATTAGGCTGCCTTGTGTAGAAACCAAGGTGACTTAAAAAATAGGTATTTTGATTATTTGTACATTATGTATATATGTGTGTGGGTATGTGCATGAGAGTGCAGGTCCCCACAGAGTCCAGAAGAGTCCATTGGATGCCCTGGAGGCAGAGGTAGAGGTGGTTGTGGGCCACCTGAATGGATGTTAGGAATTGGACTCTCCTGCAACAACAGTACCTATCCCTAACCACTGAGCCAACTGTCCAGGCCTGAGGTGATATTTTCAGTCTTTGGCAGCACCTGGTGGTGTTACTGGGCCAATTCATCCCTTCATCTACCAGCCCTCAGATTATAGCCTTCGTAGCTAGAGGACTGATTGTGACATACTTTGCCACCTCTCTCCCTTGCTGGCTCAGGGTCTGGGTTGATTCCTTTTCTCCGGTACCTCCATGTGGCCCACAGACCAACAGCATCTTACTGCCAGGAGCTTCGGATCTACCAGACTGGACAAGGAGATTCCTCGATGGCTTCTGTACAGAGGAACTTGGGGAGTGCTGCCTGTGCCTATTAGCTGGTTCAGCTGCTTCTTAAGGATTCTGGGCCCATCTCCATTTGCATGTCAGCATGCATCCTTCTAAAAAGCAGCAGGTGCTTGGAGCTGTTATTTATTAAAAGATAAATGCCATTAAGTAGAGGCATTAAGTAGATATCTGGGGTCCTGCCCTGCTGCTGCCTGAAGGACTGGTGTTTCCCTCCCTCCCCATCCCAGGCATGCTTAGAAGCAGGCCACCAGGGGTGTCCTGTGGCCGGATGTAGAGGTATTTGACAGACTGAGCTGCTGAAATGTGTGGTTGAAGGTTAAAGGTAAACTGCATGGAATGTTCAGGATTGCAGCCAGCTCATTAAAGTCCAGAGAGACTTGAGGTTGCTGGGAATGAAGTAGCTCCCAGTCAGACCGATACATTTTTGAGTACAAGTGAACTGTTTACTAAGTTGCCCCTCTATAAACGCACAGAATCAGCCCACAGTGCTTTGGTCGGTCTCTGGTGGCTTAGTAACTAGATGGCTGTGTCTTGTGCTGGGCCAAAGTGTTACACATACCCTGCAACTGCAGCAAGTGTGTGAAGGCCTCTAGCTAGCCCTTTCCCTGGCCATTTTCGGTGTTCGGCTTGCTGCTGGTTGTTGTGCTGGTAGACGGACAGACAGACGGACACATACTTATATACCACCACTTAAATAAAATGATTTCCTTCTAGATGCCCTGTGCAGCGGCACTCAAGGTGCCTCAGGATAGTCACAGCCCGGTAGATTCAAAGGTCGTGCTCCAGACTCTTAGGCTCACTTTTTTTTTCTTTCTTCTGCTAGGGATCAAATTAAGGACATTTAGTTATGCCAGGCAAGTGCCCTGCCACTGAGCTACACTATACCCCTGAGCATTAAAAAAAAAAACAAAAAACAAAACAAAAACAAAAACAAAAAACAAAAAAAACCTCAGTGTGGCCAGGCCTGTAATCTCAACACAGGGGACAGACAGCTGGAAGATGGCAAGTGTGCAGCCAGCATGTGTTGCCTGGAAAGCCTCCATTTCAACAAACAGCCACAAACAAGCAACTCACCCAAAACTGTACACAAAGAAACACAGTGCGGATGCAGCTATGTGGTAGAGTAGTGGGCCCTAAATTTAATACCCTGCATTGCAAAGAAAACCAGACAGAACCCAGAGTGGTTACAGTTGTTATGGGTGATGGTGAGGGTGATATGTTTTTCCGGTTCCTGGCATGTAAACAGGACCTGGGAGTCTCAGGTGACCTGTAGAGAGAAACTCCCAGACTGGCCCCAGTGGCCCTGGTCCTGTTTTTTCCTCTGGTCCTCATTGGTTCAGTACAGTCTCCTGACTGATGGTCTGACAAAGCTGTGTGGTCTCCCAGAGCACCACTTCTGTCTCTGTAAAATGGGGTGGTCGCTGAAGTGAAAATGACTCTACAGGGTTGGCCCAAGGAGGCTGAGCTGAGTGTATGCATTGAACTGAAAAATTCCAGTGATAGCTAGCAAGGGCCATGATCAACAACTGACCGGTGAGTGTTGTTCAAAACACCATGACAGAATTACTTTAAGGACTATGGTTTGATTAGATGATGATGATGATGATGATTATGATGATAAATATTATTATTATTACTATTATTATTATTATTATTATTATCTTAACCACTTTGTTATGAAAAGCTTGAAACAGTTCAACTGTCTACTTACTACCTAATTTTTGCAGCGTTTGTTTTGTGGTGTGATATCTCTGCCCCTTATCTGTGTATCCATCCTGTTTTCCAGTGCATCGCAAAGTGAGATGCAGAGATCAGTACTGTATCAGCTATTTCTTTCATTATCACTTTGAAGCAAGTAGGGGAGGGGGAGCTTGCTTTTGACTCTCAGTTTGAGGGCACACGGTCTGTCATGCTGGTGAAGGAATTGCTGTGGGCTGTTCTGTGAGACAGTTGGCCACACTGTGAGGTAGTCAGGAGGCAGAGAGAGTTCAGGAAGGAAGTAGGACCAGACTATAACCCCTGGAATCTGCTCCTGAATGACCCACTTCCTCCAGCAAGGTTCCCCCTTTCTAATGTTTCTAAACAGTACCAGTTGCTGGGAAACAAGTGTCCAAACACACAAGTCTCTCGGGGATAGGTCACAGTCACACTCTGACCTGTTGAGTGCTCTTCTTCCAAGCCCTCTAACATGCATGTGGTCAACCAGAGTACACGGTTCTCTTTCTCTTTTGATATGAAATTTTATCTGCAGCAAACCTGTTTGCTGATTCCAACACAAGTGCTTATGTAACCCAAACCTGTATTTTAAGATACTGTTTTTGCTCCTTGCAGACTATCAGTTCTTTCTAGCTCTCCAAACACTGTTGATCATTGTTGTTGTTGTTGTTTTCTGATTAATTTTTCGTCAGAGCTTACACATATGGAGACAGACTCAGAGAAGTGAAGCTGTTTGTTATTGGGCAAATGTCTGGTGTGGGTGAGGAGCCAGAGCTTGACCCTGCATCAGCAAGTTCAGTGCCATGAACCCACATCAGTGCTGAGGGCCGTGTCAGCAGATGTTTCTGGGCCTTGGTGGTTCCTGGGATGAAGCCCAGCAGAACAATCGATGTCAGCATCTGGTCTGAGTCTTAGCTTATCAGGATTGGACACCGATGTGTTTTTTTCCTCAGGCGCCAAAGCCTCTTACCACCGAGTCTACTAAGCTCTCTCCACAAGCGTGTTTCTGGGGAGTCCAGTTTGGTGAACTAACAACTCCTTTCCCCATCCTGGGAACTGTCAAGAGTCACCATTGTGTGCCATGTATGGAGGCAAACACACACATGTGCACACAACTCCCACTCCCACACCTTTTAAATCAACCCCTAGAGCATGGATACAGGTCTGTTTTACACTTTGTGTGGGCTGTGACATCATCCTGTAAGTGACTTATTAGCCTTTACCTGTGGGGCAGACACGCCTGTGCCTTTCAGGGGCATGGATTCTGTACCCTGACCTGTATGTATAGCCCACTTCACATGATCTTTTGTATGTGGCCATAAACTCAGAGTTGTGAGTAGTGAGACAGATGGAGCCAGTTCCCTGCCACACTCTGCCCAGGGGCAGCTGAGGCTGAGTTCATCTTGGATGCCCAGCAAGCAGGTTGTGTGACCACAGGGAAACTAAGTAGGCTGAGTCCCGCTTACACTTGTGAACAGTGGTTGAAGGGAGCCACCATGCAGGGCAAAGATAATCTGGCCTTTCTTGAGGCACGTGGTCAGATGGCACCTGGTCAGTGTCCCTTCTCACCCTGTGGGTGCCTCTAACAACAACCCCGCACACCTCAGGTGGGCATTGCATGTGAGCCCTGCCCACCTCAGGGGGTCATTGCAGAGACTCGGGTACATGTGAGAAGCACCAGTGCATCTATGCTAGCCTCCATGCTAATGTCTGAAGATTTCAGCCCAGATTTCTAGGCTGGGGAGGGCATAAGTCAGGGGACTGACTGAGGCCTTGGAAGTCTACAAGCGTGACCTCGGGAGAGAGTCAACAAGTCTGAGGCAACACGTCTCTTCTCTTAGGCTCCCAATAGGGGTCTGTCAGAATGAGAGACAGAATGACAAACCCTAAGACCAGTTTTTCTTTATAGTATACAAAATAATGGGTTTCTTTATACCATTTTCTTTTCTTTTTTTAAAAAAAGATTTATTTATTTATTATTATGTATACAATGTTCTGTCTGCATGTACACCTGTACACCAGAAGAGGGCATCAGATCACACTATAGATGGTTGTGAGCCACCATGCGGTTGCTGGGAATTGAACTCAGGACCTTTGGAAGATCATGGAGTACTCTTAACCCCTGAGCCATCTCTCCAGCCCTATACCATTTTCTTATATGTATATCACTATACTTTGCTCATCTTCATCCGCCCCCATCAACCTCCCCTGTGCCCCTCTTCCACCTTATTGGTCCGCTTCCTTCTCTCTCTTTCATTTTATTGGTTCTTCTCCTTCTTCCGTAGCCCCACCCTCTGCATTCGTGGCCTACCTTGTGGCATTGGGGCCCATCCTTCAGTTCTGGCTTAGTCTGTAATAGGAGGAATTGGATGGCACCAGGGCTCTTCAGTGCTAGATGTGGGATAGGGAGGGGCACGTTGTAGATTAGGGCAGGACGCAGCAGGGCCCAGTGCTCTTTGAGCAAGGACAGCCCTGTGGGCCAGTGCTGTGGTTTTCATGGTGTCTGTGTTTGTAGTTGTCCTATGCTATGCCTTGGTAGTGGGTGAGACACACTCCCAGGATACAGTGGGGTCCACAGCTGTAGTGGGGCCATGAGGACCCTGACAATTGCCTGCCTCCAAGCCCTCAGGGAGCATCTAGGGAAGGGACTCCTCCTGGCATGCTGGGCTGGGAATTGGGCATTACTGCAGAGAACTACAGGGAAGGAAAGAATGGGGTCTGGACTGTGGGGGGCTTCCTCTTATCCAGGTGAAAGGGATGGCATATACCACATATGGAGGTTAGAGTGGAGATGGGGGAACCCTTGGCTGGAGCCACCTCTCTAGGAACCTATTTTTGTCCTGGGTCCTGAGTGTCTTCCAACGTGGTCAGAAGGGGCTGGTCTCCTTGGGTTGAAATGATAGGAAACAGGAAGTTATTCCCCTGGACATCAGCTGAAAAGGTTTTGGGAAGCCTTGGGCTGGAGGGCAGAGGAGGATAAACTTTGGAGGGGTCTGGATAGCAATCCTGTGCCAGGTCTTCAGTTGTTCTGCGCTGTGCTCCCCTTTCCCTCCAGCTATGTGTGGTCCAGGGACACATCACCTTTCTGACTCGGTTTCCTCATATGCAAAGTGGAATCATTCACTCTTCTCTCTCAGTGAGATGAATGCTGAGTGCGCTGTGTGTGATGATTTATGAGAAAGACAGAGAGAGACAGAGACAGAGACAGAGACAGAGACAGACAAAGACAGACAGAGAGAGAGAGAGCGGGGGGAGGGGGAGGGGCGAATGAGAATACATATCTCAAGAGGGCATTGGATCCCCTGGAACCGGAGATATATTAGTTGTGAGCCATCATGTGGGTTCTGGGCAGTGAACTTTGTTCCTCTGCAGGAGCTGTATGCAACTCTAACATCTCTCCAGTCTGGAACATACTGATTTTAAACCTTTCCTTTAGACCTCGACTTCTTACATTGAAGCAGGAAAGATATTTGGACTCCTCCTGTATTTCCTTGTCATACTTTTGGGCACACTAAGGGTGGTGGAAGTTTATACTACAGATGGAAGGATCTTTGGATTGCTAAGTCGGTTTACTTAGGTCTCAGGAAGCCTCTTTGATGGAGCCCTTTTGAGGTTTTTCAGGGGGCAAGCCTGACCAAGGTTCAGTTTGAAGAGCACACAGAAGCAAGCACCTCCCTTGCAGCTGGGTCTCCACTTTGTGAGCAAGCTTCTGCTATGCAAGAGCAGCAGGGGTGGTGGTGGTGGGGGGGGGGTGAGGGGGTGTCAGCTTGCAGCACCCGGAAGAGCTTCAATTGTGAGGGAGAAGAGAGACTCAGTTCCAAGGGGAGGGGCATTGTCTCTGCCCCTGCTTGAGAAGCCTTTAGTGGAGCGCTTCCTTGTTCCTGTTTTGTGTTCTTCCTGCTTCCGCAGCCTCTAGACTACAGTTTAGGAGTTAGCTTTGCAGTATGTGGCTGTGGCTTCTTGTGGCCCCTCCAGGAGGTTCCTCTTTAGGACAGCACACTAGTGGATCAGAAATGTAAAACTGGTCTGCTCCCTCACTGCAGACCTCACTCCCTCACTCTTTCCCTTTCCAGGAATGTTTCTCTCTCTCTCTCTCTCTCTCTCTCTCTCTCTCTCTCTCTCTCTCT
>OU015742.1:81413251-81430240 GCA_907169655.1 Acomys percivali
CTCTCTCTCTCTCTCTCTCTCTCTCTCTCTCTCTCTCTCTCTCTCTCACACACACACACACACACACTCATGTATGCATCTTGCCCTCTTCTTAGGTGGCGGAGACACAGCCTGCCATGCCTTAGGGTACAGCCTTGGGAGGGGCAGGACGGACTGAGGGTTCTGCCACCCAGCTCTCTGTCCTCCTGAAGTCTCTTATCTCTTTTGTGTCCAGTCTCTAGCCTTGTTGCTCTCTTCCTGTTGTTGTTCCCTGTGGTCTCTCCGCTGCCCGGTGTGCCCACCCCCCTGCTGTGACTGAGCAAAAGCCTCTGTGGATGACCTCAGGTCACTATTCAAGGTTATAGTTCTCACTCCCAGAAAGCCTCTGGAGCTGGGAGTTTTACACAGCTGGAAAATCCATTATTAGGTTTGCACTCAGCTTGGCCTGGTGTCCTGTTGCCTCTGAAGCCCAGGGACATCGTGCTGTGTGATGTTTAATAATGGTTGTCAGATTGACAGGATCCAGAATTGGGTTTGTCTGTAAGGGAGTTTGTAGATTTGGTTAATAGAAGTCCCCCCCCACCCCCACAGCTGTAGGAGACACATTCCATAGGCTGGAGGTCCAGACTGAATATAAAGAGTTTTACGATTTAAAAATAAGAAAATAAGATGTAGCTGGGTGTGGCTGCACACGCCTTTAATCCCAGCACTTGGGAGGCAGAGACAGGTAGATTGATGTGATTTTGAGGCTAGCCTGGTCTACAAAGTGAGTCCAGGACGGACAGACAACGTTTCACAGGGAAACCCCCTCTTGGAGGGAAAAAAAAAGTAATAAGGTACTAGATGCCAAATATTATGTTGTAAAGGAGTTTATTAAATGAGCATGCGGGGAGAAGAAAAGGGGGAAGGGGTACCCCAGAGAGAGACAGAGACAGGAAGAGTGAGAAGAAGAGAGGGAGGAAGAGTAAGGGGGAGTAGAGAGAGACCAGGAGGAAGGTTTGTGCTTTTATATAGCCCTGGGCAGGGCCATGCCCCCATGGCAAGTAAGCAATGACATCACAGGTAGGCAGACTGAAGCAGAACTCTAACAAAGAGAGTAGGAGCTGAACACCACATTTCTGTCTCTCTGGGTCCTGACTGCAGATGCACTGTACCTACCGCTAGCTTCCTCTCCCAATGAGAAAAGTCATTACCATGCTAATCAGTTAGCACCCTGTGCATGCACTACCCTGCTCACAGGATGGATGGGCGCTGTCCTTCAGATTACCTGGGTCCTGGAGGACAAGCAGGCACCCACCCAGGGCAGATGGGCAGGAGCGGGGTCAGTGGCACCAGAGAGCTGGGAGACATCGTCAAGCCTGAAGAGGAGATCTGGGTGGGTGAGGTGTGCGATGCTATTGTTGTGAGGTTGTTGGAGCAGTGTTCCCTGCTGCTGCACATGGAGATGCTTTTGTGGAATTGCAAGGAAGCCTTGAGCCTGGTGAAGGCTCCCAGCATCCATGGGCTAGTGCCTCCCAGCAAGAATGAGCTACTTGACCCAAGTGCCAGGGCTGCCCAAGGGAACTGTGTCAGTGTGCTCTCTGTCCTTGAACCTTTAGCCCCAAGTGCAGTGAGTTCATCCTCTTACACTCTACTGAACTCATTGTCACCTGAAAGGCAGGGAGAAAGCATGTGGCCTGGAGGAGGGGCTGACATGGCTGGAGTAAGAAGATGCATGCAGTTGCTCTTCCCCACCTCCCAGATATTAAATAGAAAATATGACATGATTGACTTTTTTTGTTTGTTTGTTTTTTTTTTTTTTACAAAGGGGGAGAAAACCTTAGTTTCAGTTAATTGTAAAGACATTCCTAGGGAGGATGGAGGGCACAGGCTGCTTTAAAAGAGCTTTAAGGGGCTTAAATTTGCTTAAGCCTCCATACCATTGGTTCCATACTTAGCTCTCACCACCTTGTTTAGGGAGTCTTATAGAGGTTTGAAATCAGCCACAAAGCCAAGATTTACACTGTGATCACTTGCATGTGCTACGGGACTGTTTACCCAAGAAAGCTAGATTTGGACACTTGACAGCATGACAGGGTCACAGGAACTGTCCCTCTTTCTCCTAATAAAGTGCTTCACCAAGCTGCTCCAAGAAGTGGGGGAAGCGCCCAGCCTACATTTAGCTCTTGGGGTGTCATCCATGTAGCCATGTCTGCTGGAAAACTCTTTGCCAAAGGCTATTCTTTCTCTAGGTATCAAACTACTGTGTTCTGTGGACACACAGGAAAGCCTCAAAAGACAATGACTCCTGGCTTGTACCTAGTCTCGGACTTTCTGTGGGAATTTAGCTTCTCTGTTTTGCCACATGGACTTGTGTAGAGTGACCAGGTGGCACGGGAGCCAGGCAAACCAGCAGTGGGACCTGTGAAACACCCTATGGTGGGTTGTTGTTGCTGTTGTTGTTGTTGTTAGTGGTGGTGGTGGTGGTGTGTGTGTGTGTGTTTTATCACAGGGAAAAATGAATGTTTTTAGAAAGTTAATAGCTACATCCTCTTTCACAGCTCACCAGGAACAAGACTCTCTGTGTGGTTTAGGAGCAGTAAACAAGTCTGCAGGCCAGGGCGACGACGTGTTTTGTCAGGCCCAGCTGTTTTTGCTGGCTTCTGTGCTGGGGTTCTACCGGATTACTGGGCTTCCAGCCTGTGAGAGTGTCCAGAGTGCTTACTGCTTTGACACTTGCCTCCTCTGGGATGTGTGAGCTGCGCTTTGTGCCTGGAGGGGAGAGAACTTCTATTCCGTAGATAAGGAGTGGACAAAGGGGGGAATCAGAAGCTAAGGAGAACAGAGTCTTTTTCAGGTCTGACTGGTTACTTCTATCCTGCAGGGGCATATTTTTGACTGACAGCCATCTCGTTGGTCAGGGATGTGGAATGTGACCTGGATGTGTCTGGGACAACCCTGAGGGGCAGAAAGTATTCAGAATGATGTCATACTTCTCCCTAACACTCCCCCCTCTCCAGGGCAGAAGGTGCTGAGAATGATGTCATACTTCTCCCTAACACTCCCCCCCCCCCCCGGGGGAAAAGGGGAAGAAAAATGTGTTACCTTTCCCCCCAACCCCCCCCCCCCCCCCCGGGGCAGAAAGTGCTAAGAATGATGTCATACTTCTCCCTAACACTTCCCCCCCCAGGGCAGAAGTGCTGAGAATGATGTCATACTTCTCCCTAACACTCCCCTCTATTCTCTTTATACAAAGAAAAGCTTCATTCGCTTCCAAGGTGGTGGACTTAAACCTGCTCTTTTGCTAAGTTCCCCGTTTTCAAGAAGGTTTATTTTTAAATTCTGTGTATTGTGTGTCTCTGTGCATGTATGTGCATGTGGGTGGAGGTGCCCAGACAGTCCAGAGGACTTGCATCTCTTCTGGAACTGCAGTCACCAGTGTGATTGCCTTGTGTGGGCACTGAGACCTGGCCTTGGGATCTGTATAGGAGCAGTGAGCCATCTCCAGAACCTAACTTCCCTTTCGAATAAGTTAGCTTCCCCTTCTCATTTTCTGCACTGGGGAGAGACCCATCTGTTGACAGTACTGTGTGCAGCCTGTGGCACTAAGAGGTGGTAGGACATCTAAGAAGTAAAATCCAGCCTGGTCTACAAAGGGAGTCCAGGACAGCCAATGCTACACAGGGAAGCCCTGTCTGGAAAAAAGCAAAAAAGAAAAGAAAAGAAAAAGAATTACAGTCTGAGGAAAGACTTTAGGTCATGGTGGGCATATTCTTGAAGGAGATTTTGGGAGTTTGGTGTGACCCTTTCCCTCCTCCTTTCCGTTCCTTTCTCTTCCTGTCACCCTGAGGTGAGACGCCTTCACCACATATTCTCAGCATGATGGACTGTCTCCTCCACAGCTCCAAAGCAGTTGAAATAACCATGAAACAGTGAATGAGTATAAAACCGCGAGCCCAAAACAAACCTTTTCTTTTCTTAAGGTGATTATCCCAGCTATTCTGGTCCGTGACAGGAAGCTAGCACAGATGTGCTTTCTTTCTTTTCTTTTCTTTCTTTTTTATATATATATATATATTTTTTTTTTATTCAATTTTTTAATTTATGTGCATTGGTGTGAGGGTGTCAGATCTTGGAGTTACAGACAGTTGTGAGCTGCCATGTGGTTGCTGGGAATTGAACCCGGGACCTTTGGAAGAGCAGACAGTGCTCTTAACCACTGAGCCAACTCTCCAGCCCCAGATGTGCTTTCATCTGAAAGGTTTGGAACAATCTTGGGTACAGGTCACACTACAGGTGTTAGTGACAGAGGAGGGAGAGAGGAATTGGGTGAGGGAGCCAGCCACTTGAGGCTGAAATGTTAAGAGGTGGTGGAGGTGAAGGTGGCATAGCTGGCCTAGGGAGAAGCCTTCCTGTGCTCACAGTGGAAAGCAAGCGTGGCTGGAGGAGGAGGGGTGGCACGTAGTGCGTGGCTGGTGGCTGTACAGATGGTATAGTGTGGGCCTGCCTTCCCCTAGGCTGCTCTTAACCCCAGGCCCCAGTGACAACAAGAGGTTAGCACCTGAGCTTGTTGTGGCTGACCCCACACCCTTTTCAGATCTGTGCCTGCTGTTGCACTGGCTGGTGGCCACAAAGCAGGCTGACCCCTCAGGTGAAACACCTCACTCAAGGCCTCCACAAACGCTTGGGTCACATTTGCCCACAGCAGAGGATCAGATCCTGTGACTTACACAGGACAAACTGGCATTTTTATGTTCTCCCTCCTGGGAAAGAGACACATGAGGTGCCTGCCTCTGCTAAGGAGTCAACAGAGAGTTAAGGGTGTAGGTCAGTGGTGGAGTGCATGCCTAGCATGTGTGATGATCTGGCTTCCAGCTCCCAGAATAGTATAAAAATGTTTCTTTTAAAAAGTCTGTCTCAATAGATAAACTTAACTGTGTGTGTACGTCAGTGATAGAATGATTGCCTTACATGTTGAGGTCCTGGATATAATACCCAGTATAGGAAAAAAAAAAAAAAATAAAGGCAGTTAAGCCAGGTGGTGGTAGCACATGCCTTTAATCCCAGCACTCAGGAGGCAGAGACAGGATCTCTGTGAGTTTGAGACCAGTCTGGTCTACAAAGGACAGCCAGGGCTACTATACAGAGAAACCCTGTCTTAGAAAAGAAAAGAAATAAATAATAATAAAAATAAAAATAAAAAAGAAGAAAGAAAAAGGAAAAAAGTTATGTAAAAAAGGCAGTTAAGGAGCTGTCTTAGCCCATCTTCTATAATTATGATAGTTGCCATCTACAGGGCACCTTTAACGATGCCTGTGACATCATGGGACCTGCTGTCTCCTTAGTGGTGCAGTCTTTTTAAAACTCATTTTATTAGCCAGGCGATGGTGGTGCACGCCTTTAATCCCAGCACTTGGGAGGCAGAGGCAGGCGGATCGCTGTGAGTTCGAGGCCAGCCTGGTCTACAAAGTGAGTGTAGGACAGTCAAGGCTACACAGAGAGACCTTGTCTCAAAAAAAAAAAACAAAAACAAAAACAAAAAAAAAACCTCATTTTATTCCAAAGTGTGGGAACCTAGTAAAATCTTACTACATTAGCTTCTTTTGGGTAGATATGCCTACTCATGGCAGATGGGGCAAAGCAACAGTTCTACCCCGGGCTAGCACGCCGAAACAGTAAGTTTATTAAACTTACAGAAGCATGGGAGAGGGGTTAGTTACAGGAGCAGAGGTGCCCCCCCCCCCCCCCCGCAACAATTTCATGACTGAGAAGTGCTACTCCTACATGCATGACTGCTTTCCAAGCTCCATACTTCCAGGGCCCCCATATCACAAGCAGCTAGGGCAAAATTGCAAACAGCTGGGAAAGGGGGATGGTATGGGAGGGGCTGGCTGGAGGGGCCAGGGAGGGTCTGACTTCACCCCTTCTACGAGAAGCAGCAGGGCCACGTCTAGCAGAGGCTGGTATTCCTAGCTGCTCCGGCTAGCAGGAAAATGGCTGCTGTGCCCAGAGGGCATTGTTGCACAACAGCTCCTCATCTTTGCTCAGACACTACAGAGTGTCCAGGGAGACAGCCCTCTGTGGGATGAAGGCTGAGGTCAGTGCCTTCACCAGAGTGTAGCACACCTCAACGAAAGCACTTCTGTTTTCTCGGAGCGGCCCAGGCTGACTCAATGTCTTGGTATCAACTCCCAGGCAGCTATTGTCTCGGGATCTCCTGATGGTGTCTTGGGCTTTTCACTGGCAAACAGCAGCGTTGGGAGGTTTCCATGTTGATGTGGGACTCTTAATATTTTCTCTTACTTTTCCTTTTTTTTTTTTTTTTGGAGTCGGGGTTAGAGATGGGTTTTTCTGTGTAACAGCTCTGGCTGTCCTGGAATAGACCAAGCTGGCCTTGAACTCACAGAGATTCACCTGCTTCTGCCTCTCAAGTGCTGGGATTAAGGAAGGGCGTATGTCACCATGCCCAGCTGACTCAATATTGTCATCAAAGCTCTTTGGTAGGTCAGGTGTTATGGTGCACACTTTTAATCCCAGCACTCGGGAGGCAGAGTTAGGAAGATCTCTGTGAGTTCGAAGCCAGCCTGGTCTACAAAGTGAGTCCAGGACAGCCAAGGCTACACAGAGAAACCCTGTTTTGGAAAAACAAAAACAAAAAAAACAAAAAGCCAAAGCAAAAGCTCTTTGGTAAAGGTCATGGTCATAGCATCACATGATGCCATACTCGGTTTATGAACCCATCCAACCCATTTCTGTAGCTTGTGAGCAGCCAAGTGAGCAAATTTCATCCCCCTGACGTCAGGCTTCATGGTTCAGTGACTGCTCCCCTGGTCTGGCTCTTCAAGTCGGGGTGCAGGACCTGCTGTGCCTTCTGCATCACTATCAGCGCACCTCTTCTTTTCTCCTGTGCACCGAAGGGAGCACTAAGTACTAGAGGCTGTAGCAGAGTCCTTCTGCGTCTGCTTAGGTTGTGGAACTGGCCTTCCACAGCTCAAAAGGGAGAGAGATCATGCTGACTAGTGTGGATCATTGCCCTGGGCCTGTATGGATCTCATTTTATCTGCACCTGCTGTGTTCATCCCTTTAATAAATATTTGCTGAGTATGTTTTATGACCTAGCCTTATTATAAGTTCTAAATGCTGAGCATAAAGCAATGAGTAAGACTCAAAGCTATGTCTTAACCAGATCTTGTACTCTAGTGGGGCAGGTAGATACTAAACAGCATGAGATTTTCTTTCTTTCTTTTCTTTTTTTTCTTTCTTTCTTTCTTTTCTTTTTTTTTTTTTTTTTTTTTGGTTTTTCAAAACATGGTTTCTCTGTATTAGCCCTGGCTGTCCTGGAATTTGCTCTGTAGACCAGAATGGCCTCAAACTCAGGGAGATTCACCTGCCTCTGCCTCCCAAGTACTGGGATTAAAGGTGTGTGCTGCCACCACCTTGCTGAGCGTGAGATTTTCAGCTAGTATTTATTTCATAGACATGGAAGGCCAGAGTCAGTGTAGGAAATGGACAACCCATTCCTTCTTAATTTGTTGTTTCTGAAACACAACACATACACCAATCTGTATCTTCCTTCGTTGGGCTAGCATCACGGAATGACTAGGAGACAAAGAAGCTCTCAGTATCAGTCATAATAAAAACAAAACAAAACAAGAACAACCACAACAGATTTGAGCTGGTCATGGTGGCATATACCTGTAATTCTAACACACATGAGGTAAAACAGGAGGTGGTGAGTTCCAGGTCAGCCTAGGCAATTTGAAGAGTTTCAAGTTAGCCTGATCTATGAGCTCTTATCTCAAAGCAACAACAAAGCAGTAGCAGCAGCAGCAGCAACGATAACAATACCCTACGTTAATCGAAACAAAAGTGAATAATACAGCTTCTTTCTCTCCTCCCTCTGAACTCTCTTTCTAGCTGTTTCCTGTTTGGGGGTGGAGGATGCACTTACATTGTGTGACTTTAGGCAAGTGTCAGATTGATTACAGAACATGTACTAGGGTTGTGTCTGCTATAGGAAGGTGTTGCTATATGAACAGGCCACAGTCCCTCTTTCTTTAAACTGTTGCCTCAGGGCTGCAGAGAGAGGCAGGGTTTCAACACCACTGGTCAGCCGGCACAGCACTCTAGACTCCATCTCTCTCAGCACTGGCCACGGCATAAGCTCTAGAGCTGTGAAAACAGAGCTGACGGGAAGGGCCCTGTTTATGCATGCATTACTGATCACAGCTGCCTTTTTTTTTTTTTTTTTTTTTTTTAGCACTGGGCAGGCTTCTCAGTGGAGTGGGGCTGTTTCTGGGCCCTAGTCTGTGGCTTTTGTTAACTTAGGGGAAGGGTAGGCAGAATACCACTGAATGACGCCTTTGTCCTCTTTACAGCTTCAGGGAGAAAAGATGGAATCCCCTCAAGGGGCACCGGATTGAGCTGGGCATGAGTGGCTAGCAGCTGGGCCAATCGCTGGATGGGCATCAGGCTCCTTTGTGCTCCTTTGCGGGATGGCTTCGGAAGAAACAAAGGCCTCCTTGAGCTCTGCCTGAGATGGAGGCTGCATTTTCATTATGCTGTGGTTTCCCAGGGGCCTCTTGTTGAGCTTAGTCTTTCTTAAAGCCCTGTAGATAGGAAGCTACGTTTTTCAGTGGCTTTGAGGGAACTGAATCAGGCTCCTGCCTTAGGCCTGCTTGCAGGCCTGGTTAGGCCCCATTTGGTACAACTCGAAGGGCAGGAATGTGGCCTGCGGTGGCCTTCCTTCTTTCTGAGTTAGTTCTTTTTTTTTTTATTGTAAATAATTAACTAATATAAAGAATGTACAGAAAAGAGGGGAAACGACTGGGTATCCATTTGCCGTATCCAAGGCTAACGCGATAAGGTGTTCAAATAGCCTTGATGGACACCACAAGGTCACTTCTGTCCCCCTCTGCAATGGGGCAGCTTTCCTATCCTATACTCCTGGTTTTCTTGGAGTTCAGTGTCATGGGCTATGATTAGTCAAGGACTATGATGATGAAAGAATCCCGAGTTAACTCTGAACCACCCCAGCTTGCTGTCTTCTGTTTGGCTGGCTAAATATGGTGACCTGCTGAAGGACTCTTACACCATGTGGATGTAGGTGTGTGTGTGTGTGTGTGTGTGTGTGTGTGTGTGTGTGTGTGCTGCCAACCTGTCATCTGCGACTTGTCAGTACCTAGCATAGATCTCTGCCTGGCGGGGGGGGGGGGGGGGGGGGGGGTTTACAGCCAGGGTAGCCATCTTTATCTTTCTCTTCCCAGTCACTACAGCTTCACCAAGTTGGCACCTGTCCCCCCCCAAGCTCAAAGTCCCTGACAGGAAGGAGAGTTTCTTGGCGCCACTGGCTTCTGTTGATATAGAAAACTGGCAGCTTCCTTTTCTCCTGCCAGAAGAACCTGCTTCTTTTATTTTTGAAGCCAATGTGACCTTGGGAATATGACCTCTCAGATACCGAAAAGGCTATGAGGACAGTCTTAGCAATATGGCCCAGCATGTACAAATGTTGAAAACATTTCAGTCTGGCCAAGCTGCCAATTCCTTCCCCTGCTGTCCTCCTGCACTGGACTGGGAGACAGTACCTGCAGTCTGTGACTTGTCCCATTGTGCACTGCGCTGCACTGTGCTGCGTCTCCTCCCTGTCCTAATGGCCTTCTCTTCTCTTTGTTGTAGGGAGCTTCTGGAGACCACGTGCCGCCTGGCCAACACGTTGAAGAAGCATGGAGTGCACCGAGGGGACCGTGTGGCCATCTATATGCCTGTGTCCCCGATGGCCGTGGCGGCAATGCTGGCCTGTGCCAGGATTGGAGCCATCCACACAGTGGTGTTTGCTGGCTTTAGTGCAGAGTCCTTGGCCGGGAGGATCAATGATGGTGAGCATGGATGCCCATGGGAGGAGCTCAGGGGTCCCCAGACCTTGTGCTCTCAGCAGAGACTAGTGGAGCTATTAAAAAGAAGTTGCACAGACTAATGGCGGGTGCCCCAGGACAGGGCTGTGGTGAATAAATAGGCCTAGTGCTGAGTATGTCAGGTGGAGATAGCCGAACAAAGCAGGGAGGGGAGAGTCCAGTGAGGGAGATAGCAGAGTTCCAGAACCATGGTGGGGAGACTGCATCTGCATGGGGCCCAGAAGGCCTTGCATGGTCACACTGCACATCTTGAAAGGCCACAGTGGTCTGGGAGGCTTGCGGTGATGGAAGGTACTGAAGTTTAACAGCACTGGCAATGGTGGGGAACACCTGTCTCCAGAAGCCTGGAGGAGGTGAGGGGCATGTGGTTTATTGGTAAGACTTTCAGACCCACTGGCCATAGTGGTGCTCTGAGGATGCAAAAGCAGGTGTATATTTGTAATTTTGATGCTAGCCTGGTCTATATAGTGCGTTCCAGGACAGCCAGGTTACACAGTGAGACCTTGTTTTTAAAACCAGACTTTCAGACTGAAGGTGGGTCTGAGTCTCCTAGGAAGAGCAGCCGGAGTGTGTCCTTGTTTTCAGTGTTGGCAGAAGGCTGGCTGGCTGGCTGGCTGGCTGGTAGCCCACTGTCTATACAGCTTGGGCCCTCTGTTTCCTATATACAGGCTCCAGGCAGGCTCTTCAAGGAAGCTCTTGAAGCCACTGAGAGTTTGTACATCTATCTTGTTTTTTCCTTAGTATCCTCGTAGTTGCTCATTTTGAAAGAAGTACAGTTGTTGCTGTTAATTTAAAAGTATGTCCTAATAGGGTTGGAGAGATGGCTCAGAGGCTAAGAGCACTGACTGCTCTTCCGGAGGTCCTAAGAGTTCAATTCTCAGCAACCACATGGTGGCTCACAACCATCTATAATGATATCTGATGCCCTCTTCTGGCCTGTAGGTGTACAAGCAGATAGACCACTGTATATAATAATTAATAAATAAATAACTCTAAAAATGGGGAAAGTATGGCCTAATAAATGTTTATTATTAGGCTTAGAATTATTATGGCAGTATTATTTAACCTGCTTTCTCAATCAATAAAGACACAAACACCTGATATATTTTAGAATAGTCTTATTACTTAGGGCCTGGCACATATTAACCCCTAAACTACTTTCTATTATACCTTAGCTTCCATCCCATGCCATCTGCTTCTAATAATTTCTATTTGGGCTACCTCTCATCCTTAATCTGAAATACTTGCTAAGGTTGTTCATCTAGGCCATTTCTTTCATGTGGAACTTCAACTTCTTCCTCTTGGCCCACATGACTCCTCTCCATCGCACGGCAATCCTCTTCCTTCTCCTCTTGTACCTGTCTGCTTCTCCTTCCCAAGATGCTTCTCTCCCAAAGCCCGGGAACTTTGGCCACACCTGCCCATTCTGCCCTACCCAGGTTTAGGCCTTTTAATCAACCAATCAGGAATAATTTCTTAGGCAAGGCTAAACAGCAATATTTGGGGTTCCTGACAGTTTGCCTGTAAACAGTAAGAATTCCTGGGGGCGGGGCAATTAACAATTACAAAGCACCAGACCATACTCCAACATACAATGAAAATTGTGTGTGTGTGTGTGTGCTTGCTTGTGCACATGCTTGTGTGCAGGTGTGCTCACCCAGGGCCTTGTGTATGATGGGTCAATACACTCTCCTCCTTGGGTTGTGAGACAGTGTTCTCACTGGCCTTGAAGTGTACTGGCCTTAGTCTCTTGGGGCTGGGATTACAGGTGAACACCATCTTGCCCACCAAATGCAACTGAAATTTTTGTCTTATTTTTATATCCTGTAAGTTTATTGATTGTTTAGTACCCTCTGCAGTTTTAAAATTGATTTCATAGGATTTCCTACCTACAGTACTATGCCTTCTGTGAGTAGAGACAGTGTTACTTCTTCCTTTCTGCTCTGGATGACTTAGTTTCCTTGGCTAATAGCTGTGGTTTGAAGTCCTGTGACCATACTGACTTGGTGAGCTAGCATGCTTATCTTTGTCCTGATCTCAAGGGGGGTAGTTAGCTGTTCCATCTGAGCATGAGGTCAGCTATGGTATTGCACAGCTGCCCTTCATCATGTTGAGGATGGTTCACCTGATCCCCCCCTTTGCTGTTTCGTGTTTCTAGCATGGAAAGTGTTGGACCTGTCAAACAAATGCTTTCCCTTCATTTGTTGAAACATAGGCTTTTCCTTTATGCTGTTACTATGGCTGGTAAGTGGGAATGCTGGGGTTTTGCAGAAGAGACGACGCTGTCAGCAGCTCCCTCCTGTCCTGCGAGTGTGGCCATGGTGAGCTTGTGTCTGCTAAGACTCTCTGAGATGAGGACTCTTATCTGGCCCAAACTGGCTGAATGATATGGTTATTTGGCAGCTGGGTGCTGGGGAAGCTCTTGGAACTCGAAGACCCATGACTGAACAGTATGGGAGTGCAGGGGTTGGCTGGTTATGAGGCTCGTAGGGCCCTTCCCGCAACTATTCCTCAGAGTTGTCCACTAAGAAGAACCCGTGTGTTCAGTCATCCTGGGATGTACGATTGATGGTGGGCTGTTGGGCTGGGAAGAGGAGCCCAAACGGGGCTCCAGAGTGTCCTCACAGGAGAACACGGACAGCAAAGTACAACCCGTGCACCAGAGTAACCACGTGATTGCACACTCTGTCTCCTGAGAGCTGCTGGTTGGGGTCCTGGGTAAGGGATAGGCCCTTGGTACAGACTAAGACGCTGGTGCATTAGCTGTTTTTGTATCACTATGACCAAATGTCTCATGAAAACTCCTAAAGACAGAAAGGATTTATTTTGGCTTAGGGTTTCAGAGGTTTCAGTCCATTTTGCTTGGCTCTGTTGATTCTGCGACCAGAGTGATGGGGGAATATCACAGTGATGGAACCATCACATAGAGGCTGCTTACCTCATAGCAGACAGAAAGCAGAGAGAGAGAGAGAGAGAGAGAGAGAGAGAGAGAGAGAGAGAGAGAGACTATGTATTTGTGTTATTGAGTGTGTATGTGAATGCATGTATGTATGTGTGTGAGTGTGTATGTTAGTGCATGTGAATGAGTGTGACATATGTGAGTGTGTGTTAGTATGTGTTATTGAGTGTGTGTGTGTATGTATGTGTGCTATGTGTGAATGCATGTATGTGTGTGTGAGTGTGTGTATTAGTGCATGTGAGTAAGTGTGTGTATGTGTGTGTGAGGTATATGAGTGTGTTAGTGAGTTGTGTATGTGTGAGTGTATGTGTTGTGTAACTGTGTGTGTATGTGTAAGATATAGCCTTCAACAGCATGCCCCAAGTAATTCAGTTACTGTAGTCAGGATCCACCTCCTCAAGTTTCCAGAACTCTCAAAATATCACCACCAGCTTGGGAACCTGTGGGAGACACTTCAAATTCAAATTCCCACACTCAGGGGTATGGGAAGCCTCACTGTGGAGTATTTACTCCAGACCTTACATAGGGCCAGACAGGAGTGAGGCCACAGATGGGATTCTGCTGAGGGATCCCCTTGAGGTAGTGTGAAGAGTCGCCTCAGTACCACAGTGCCTCTCACACTCTGCCCTGGGCCTCGACGGGCTTGCTGGTGGATGTGCGGACGTCCAGGGAGAATCTTGAGCAAAGCCTGCCTGGGCCTTGAAGAACAGGGATATGACAGGGGTGTGCTCCTGTGGAGGCAAGGCTAGGCCACGCGGGAGATGGTGGTTTTACTCTCTGGACAGCAAAGGGCTGTGGCTTACAGAAGTCACTGGCAGGGCCCACTAGGTGGAAGCCTCGGGACTTGGTCTTTATCCTTAGGTGTTCCTCTGCGAAGGTGGGTACAACAGGCGATGTGACAGTCCCTCACTTGGGCATAGCTTCTGGGCCAGGAGAGAGGGTAAAGCTTGGCTGGGAAACTGTCTTTATGCTGTCGACAATTTAGTCTCAAGGCAATTTGCTTCTGGCTCCCCTGTTCATCCTCTGGGTTGGGGGAAAGATGAGGCACTTCTGTGTGAGACTCTGAGCTTCCACAGTAAGCAGACTCTTACATTTCCTGTTGTTGTGTGTGTGTGTTTTGTTTTTTTTTTACAGTGAGACTTACTATTATTTATTTATTTTATTATGTATACAATGTTCTGTCTGCATGTACAGAGGGTACCAGATCTCCTTACAGATGGTTGTGAGCCACCATGTGGTTGCTGGGAATTGAACTCAGGACCTTTGGAAGAGCAGCCATACCCCCTGAGCCATCTCTCCAGCCCCCTGTTGGTTCTTTTACCTGACTGGGCTTTCTCTGCCACACTCTTAGGCCTAGAACATACAGCTACAAGCCAAGTCAGGCTGTAAGGGTCTACACTGATCAGATATGTCTGTGTTGTATCCCTAAGCCAAGTGCAAGGTTGTTATCACCTTCAACCAAGGGCTCCGGGGAGGGCGTGTGGTGGAGCTGAAGAAAATAGTGGATGAAGCTGTGAAGACCTGCCCAACAGTCCAGCATGTCCTGGTGGCTCACAGGACGGACACCAAGGTTCACATGGGGAATCTGGACATCCCCCTCGAGCAGGTAGGTTTACCTCGTGATGTGGTGCAGTGTGAGGAGACGTTATTTAGTTCACCTGGTCTGAGAATTGTTAGGGTCTCAGTTTGGGTTTCCTAGGGGTGCCCCTCACCTCCTCTTCCTCTAACCCATGGTGGGAATGGAGCCCAGAGTTTTGCCATACACTACCAGCCTCAGTGTGTGTGTGTCTCTGTGTGCGTGTGTTTGTGTGTGTGTGTGTGTGTGTGTGTGTGTGTGTGTGTTTGCATTTGAAATTGACAGAGAACGTAACTTTGAGAGTCCTAACTTCAGCTAAGGAGATGGTACTCTCCAAAGGCCTGAAGGAGGGCAGTGGGTAACTGCCTTGACCTGGTGATGTGCTTCTGTCCCTTCCAGGAGATGGCCAATGAGGCCCCCGTGTGTGACCCTGAGAGCATGAGCAGCGAAGACATGCTCTTCATGCTTTATACCTCCGGGAGCACCGGGTCACCCAAGGGACTCGTTCACACGCAAGCGGGCTATCTACTGTATGCTGCCATGACGCACAAGGTAGGAACCCAGGGGGCAAGCGTGAAGGATGGTTCCCGCTGTGCCTCTGGCAGATTCTGGGTAGAGCAAAGAGGAACCACAGCGATGTTCGCTCGAGCAGGCTGCAGTGGATTACGGTGCAGTAGAGCAGGTGTGTGCAAGAGAAGTGAGAGCTGGGGTGCATCTGAGCCTGTGTGGCACAGCAGCCCCTCTGCCCTGCTCCAGCTCCCTCGGTGGAGGTGTGGAGCTAGAGCCCCTGTCGGCTTCCTTTCATTTCTGACGTCATGGGCTCCCTATGCACAATATCTTACAACTGCATTGTAAACGGAAAGGATATAAACAGCGGGAAGTAACCAGGGCTGCGACGGTGGGGCGCATGCTCAGTGTGTACATACCCTGGCGGCGCATGCTCAGTGTGTACAAGGCCCTGGTTTCCATCTCCAAGACTGCAGGAAAACAAATAAACCCAAGCCACATCCAACCCTGTCTTGGTATAAAGATGAATAATTCACTATTATATATTAAGATATTTATTTTCTCTCACTCAGAAGTTCATAGTTCATCCTTTCTTCCTGATTTTTACTTTTTTGTTTGCTTGAGGCTTTTTTCACTTTGTTTTTATTTCATTTAAATTTTTTCCTACAACATAATTTGACCACATTTTTCCTCTCCCCCAATTCCTCCCAGATCTTCCCCACCTCCCTAACCAAACAACTTTATATTCTCTTTCTCTTTTTAATAAAAACCAACCTCCAAATCAAGAAACACACACAAAAAAACCCTCACAAAACCAAAATCAAAACAAACAAGTGTAAGACCAATAAGACACACACACAAACACAAACACACACACAAACACACACATAAAGTAAAAACAAAACCAAAAATACCACTGAGTCTATATTATATTTGTCAGCTATGCCTGGGCCTAGGGTCTGCTCTGGAGTTGATGTTTCCAGTTACACTCCGTTGGAAAAACTGATTTTCCCTTTGCCAGTGAGTGGCAATTACAGATAACTTCTTTGTTAGGGTTGAGAGACCCTGTGGTGGTTTGAATAGGAATGTACCCTATAGACTCATGTATTTGAATACTTAGTCCATCGGGAGTGCTAGTATTAGGAGGTATGGCCTTGTTGGAGGAAGTGTGTCACCGGCTGGTGGGCTTTCAGGTCTAGAAGCTCAAGCCAGGCCTTTTCCTGCTGCAGATCCCTCTTCAGCACCACGTCTGCCTGAACACCATCATGCTTCCTCCATGATGAGGATGGACTGAACCTCTGAACCCTGAACTCTAAACCAGCCCCAATTAAACGTTTTCCTTTATAAGAGTTGCCATGGTCATGGTGTATCTTCACAGCAATAAAACCTCACTTAAGACAGACTTTGTGTCTACTTCCCTCCCAGTGCTGGGACAGCCTGTCGTGAGCCTGTACAGGTCTTGTGCATGCTGCTACAGTCTCTGTGAGTTCATATGAGCATCAGTCTTGTGCCTGAAGACACTGTTTCCTTTGGAGTCATCCATCCCATATGGCTATTGCGATTTTTGTTTTGTTTTTTGAGATAGAATCTTACTCTGTAGCCCAGACTGACCTCAAACTTGTGACATTTTTCTGCTTCAGTTTCCCAAGAGCTGGGATTACAGGCATGTATCATCAACCTTGGCTCCCCACTGACCATGAAAGGAAAGAAAAAAACCAGGCGTGGTGGCACATGCCTTAATCCCAGCACTCGGGAGACGGAGGCAGGTGGATCTCTGAGTTCAAGGCCAGCCTGGTCTATAAAACGAGGTGCAGCACAGCCAGGGCTACACAGAGAAACTCTGCCTCAAAAAACCAAAAAAGAAAAGAAGAAATTGTGAGTCTCTAAAATAATTGAAGAGTCTTAGTACTACTCATTTCAAAAGTAAAAGTAAAATTAAGTACAATTTTATAAAGAAATTTGAATTAGTGAGTGGAAATCACACAAGAGTGGGCCTCCATTTGGGCACATAAAATAAATCATGCTTCTATTTCTCTCTCTCTCTCTCTCTCTCTCTCTCTCTCTCTCTCTCTCTCTCT
>OU015742.1:81430250-81453086 GCA_907169655.1 Acomys percivali
TCTCTCTCTCTCTCTCTCTCTCTCTCTCTCTCTCTCTCTCTCTCTCTCTCTGTATTTGATGGGTAGAGGACTGTGATTTAACATGGGTCCCTGGTTGCCTCAGAGACTAGCTGATACTTCCCAGGTAAGGTTGGGTTTTGAGGTTTCATTGGTGGGCTGGATGCTCTTTTCTAGAGGCACACTCAACCAGGACTAGTGGTGTTAGCAAAGGGAACTATATGGCCAGGTGGCCTGGAAACCCAGGTCTCTCTGAGCAGGGCTTAGACATTGTTCTGGCCGGAAGCAACTTTCTTTGGCTTGGCCTCTTTTGTCATGAAGCCAGAGTTCCAGCCAGGCTTCCAGAGAGTGCCTCGAGTCCCAGAAAAATCTTGACTAGTGTATTAATCACGGTTCTGTTGCTGTGAAGAGACACCATGACCCAGGCAACTCTTACAAATGAAAACATTTAATTCAAGGCTTGCTTACAGTTTCAGAGGATAGTCTGTAATCATCATGGTTGCATGCAGGCAGATGTGGTGCTGAGAAGTAGCTGAGAGTTCTTCATCATGACGTGTAGGCAGAAGGAGAGACTAGACCTGGCATTGGCTTTTGAGACCTCAAAGCCCACCCCCAGTAACACACTTCCTCCAATAAGGCCACACCTCCTAATCCTAATCCTCTCAAAGAGTTCAATCTCTGGTGACTACACATTCAAATATATGAGCTGTTGGGGCCATTCTTTTCCAAACCACCACAGTCCACTCCCTGTTCCCCATAGGCCTGTAGCCACATCATAATGCAAAATGCATTCAGTCCAACTTCAAAAGTCCTCATAGTCTATCACAGTCTCAACACTGTTTTAAAAAGTCCAAAGTCTCTGGGACTCATAACAATCTCTTAATCATAAACAAACCTCTGTAAAATCAAGATAAAAAGTAGATCGCATACTTCCAACACACATACAATAGCACAGAATATACATTAGCATTTCAAAAAGGGAGAGAGGGAGTGTAGTGAGGACATACTGGGCAAAGCAAATCTGAACTCCAGCAGGGCAAACTCCAACTCTGCATTCCCATGTGTGATGTCAAAGGGATCTTCAGATCTCCAACTCCTTTCAGCGTTGCTGGCTGCAACACACTTCTCTCTCTTGGGCTGGTTTCATTTCCTGTTAACAGCTCTCTTTGGCAGGTATTCTATGTCTGGCAGCACCAACGTCTTGGGGGCTCTAACACAATCCAGGTGTCTCTTTCTCAGCTTCATGAGATGGTCTCTCGAGGCCTCTGTGAAGGGAAAGAGCTGACATCTTTGGCCTCAGAAGCTTTTCTGAGCTAGGGGGAGATTCCCCAACCTCTTTCTTGTATTCTTGACTCTAAAGCCGGTGTCACATGGGTGGCTGATGCTGCCAAGTCCTGCTGCTTGCTGGAGCTAGGACCTGGCCTCATCTCTCAGTTACATTTGCATCAGCTTTCTGTTGTTGATTGTTCTCTTTGCTGCTTAAATTTCTTTTCACAGGTTGGAAGCTTATCTGGGTGGGATCATGTCCTGAGGTTAACACTCTATTTATTCCATTTAGCATCAGACTTTTAAAAAAAGCTTTTAATCTCCTTGCACACAGGACTGGTTTGTTTTCTCCTCAGACTGTACACCTCACATTTCTCTTTGTTCAGCTTGCTTCTTTTTATTATATACCTACATAAGAGTGATTAATAACAGCACAACAAAGTCAATACTAGGCTGTCTCAAAATCTCCTCAGCTGAAGGCATTAATCCAAAACTCTTCAATTTAGCCTCAGGTAGATTTTTAGTACAAGGGTAGAAAGCAGCCATACTCTTCACCAAAATATAACAAGAATGGTCACAAGGCCATGAGGCCACTTACCCCTGAAACTCCTTGAGCTGGGCCCGCAGACTTCAAATCACCCTCAGCACTGTTTCCATGCTCCTACTACGATGTCCTATGAAAGTCCACTTAAAGCGTTCAACTGCATTTCTAGTTCAAAGTCCCAAAGTATTCCTCCAACAAACAGCATGGTCAGGCTTGTCATAGCAATATCCCAGTGTCTGGTACCAACTTCTGTCTTAGTCACTGTTCTGTCTCTGTGAAGAGACAGCGTAACCAAGGCAACTCATACATACATACATACATACATACATACATACATCACGGCAGGAAGCATGGTGGCAGGGTGACATGCATTAGCACTGGAGAAGTAGCTAAGAGCTTTATATCCTGACCCAAAGGCAGGCAGAGAAGGTGGGTGGGAGGGAGGTGGGTGGTGTATGCTGGGCCTAATGTGGGCTTTTTGAAATCTCCATGCTTACCTCCAGTTACCAACTTCCTCCAACAAAGCCACACCTCCTCATCCTTCTCAAATAGTGCCACTCTCTAATGACTCTGCATTTAAATATATGGGCCTATGGGAGCCATTCTTATTCAAATTACCACAAGGAGGTACAGAGGTAGGGCAGGAAGCATCTTTTTCAATACTTTAGATTTTTTTTTTTAAAGAGCATTTGGGAGTAGAGACTTTCAGGCTTCTGTGGCTAAGAATAAACACAAGTAGGAATGGCAAGAGAGATGTATGTCTTTCTGCTCATTTGGTGTTGGAAGCGTTTTCTATCCCAGGTGTCATACTCAGGCCTTGGGGAGTAAGGAGGCCTGGGGTGTTCCTAGGAACCCAGGCAACTCTCTAGCATATGGCCTACAAAGCATCTGTTAGAGTAAAAGTCTGCTTCTTATCTAGGTGTGCCCAGGTCTGCTCTGATGCGGCTGGTTTAGCTTGTGCTGATGCTGAAGGTGCCATGTATCTGTAGCCTCAGTGGAATATGGGATAGAGGTGCCTACACTGGGGCTGCCCTATGCTCAGATGACACTGTGTGCCAAGGGCCTTGTTCCAAGTGTACATATTTTAATATGCATGTACGTGTTTACCAGGGGAATGTTTACATGTGTATAGATATATGTGGATGGATACAGACAAACATACTTGTCCACATGCATGTTATCATGTGTTTGTGGGTGTGCCCATGCATGTGGGTGCATGGTAATGATGGTGTAGAGAATATTAGGGAAGAGGGTGGTTGACTGTGAAGGATGATAGAGGTGTGAGTGACATTGGGGCATGCAGTAGAGTTATAGACCTTCCTGGCTACTGGGCCCGGGGTTTCCTGTAAGGAAGTAAGGGGGGAAAAATCTTCAGCCCAGGACAGACACTTTGGATGTGAGTTACATGCACAATTGTTTGGCTCTTGAGTGCTTTGGGGTTCTAAGATTAGAACAGCCCTACTCCCCAGAACAGTGAAAGTGCCTTACTGCTCCAGAGTGCCCTTGCTGGCCTGGAGACACAGCTCTGCAAGGGCCTAGCTGCTCACGACCTCTCAATCAGTTGCTTGTAAACTGCTGACCCTGGTCTGAGGTAGTAGGAACTGGGGGACTTCCCAACCAAAGATCAAAAATAATTTTTTTTGAGGTGGGGTCTTCCTACTTAGTCTTGGCTGGCAGGAACTTGCTATGTATGTAGACCAGTGTTGCCTCAAATGAATAGCGATCTGCCTTTCAAGTATGAGGATCTAATGATGTGTGCCACCATGCCCAGCAAAACTCTTTTTTAAAAATACACAAATCCTACCAAAATCCAACCAGTCTTTCAGTGAGTTACTATAAAATGAGCAACACTTTGTTGAGGAAATGGAATTCCTGCTAGTTCTGCAAAAGCCCCTTCTGCAGTCCCGTTCTCCTTAGTGTGGTGCATCACTGCCCCTGTTTCTTTGACATGTGCATTCTTGCTCATGACAATCTTTGGATGTTTTCTTTGCCCTGTGGCTTCCCTTTTATCCCTTTCATGTCCTTAGACTTTGTCTATGTCAGCTGGTCATTTGTCACTGGATCCCTAAGCTTTGTTTTCCTCAGATGGTCAACAGGATCCCAAGATGACCATCAGCAAGGGAAACAGGTGCCCCTTGCATGCTAATGGGGGCTGATGGTGCATTGGATTTTTTTTTAAATGTTTAATTGTTAAAAACAAACAAATGACAAAGCACCAATTTAGTTAAGGTAGCTCAGAAATATGCCAGACTTTTTTTTTTTTCTTTTCCTTTCTTCTCTCGATGCTATGGATTGAATTTAGGACTTCATGCATGACAAGCCTGTGCTCTGTTGCCTAGGTACATTCCACTAAAAGTTGCCACACCTTAATTGTACAATGAGATGAAATGGCACCACCGAGTGCACGCCTGTTTCAGGACATGGACTGTCTTTGGCACACAGATGAACTCTGGAGCTTGCTTCATTCTGCAGCTCAGGATTACTTGGCTTGTTGTGTTGTGCTTATGTGCCACGTACTGTTTGGTACTTGCAATGGCCACACTGCCGCTGTCAGTGCTCGTGGTTCTGTCTTCTGCTAGGCTCTGTGGGAAACCTCTGCAGCCATCACTCACCTGTTCCCGGCAGCTGTGGTAGCTGTGTTCCAGTTACGGAATGCTGTGCAAATGACTGTGTTGGTGGTGGGTAGGAAAAGGGAGACGGGGAAGACAGATTTTTGAGGGTCCTCTCTTGTGTCCACAGCTTGTGTTTGACTACCAGCCCGGTGATGTCTTTGGCTGTGTGGCTGACATCGGTTGGATCACAGGACACAGCTATGTGGTGTATGGACCTCTCTGCAATGGGGCTACCACGGTCCTTTTCGAGAGCACCCCAGTCTACCCTGATGCTGGTGAGGACCAAGAACTCTGCTGAGGGAAGGGTCTCAAGGTTGGAGGAAAGAGTCACAGTGGCCTGCAGGCCTGGATCTGGTAAAGGGACAGTTCTTGTGTCCCACTGGCCAGATGCCATGTGTACACCAAAAATGCTAGGCCTTGAACCCTCCAGAAGAACTGGAGCCTACTGCTGTGTGCAGAAAAATCAGAGGGAGCTGGATGCAATCTCATCTCAAAATTGCTCAGTTCATGTTTACCGTTGCTGTTTCGGAAGCTGCCTGCTGAGAGCCGTCACTTTAACATCCTCCATCTCATATCTAGGGCCACCCCAGCTGTCTACATCTACCCTTTTCTCAAAGCCTGGGCCAGCTGCCCATCTTTCCCACGGTCCTCAGTCCCACTGCCCAATCTTCAGGACCACACATGGCTTGCAGCCACCTGTGTTAAGCCGCACTCACTTTGAGGACATGGACTCATCCTGCTGTCAATGGTGGTTCTCTCACGCAACACAATATCCCCAAATAGTTGCTTTAGGGAAGTTAAACTGCTCCTAGCTCTTGCCTTAACATGCCACAGTGCTAGGGTGAAAACTTTTTCTTGGATGCCTTTTGGCCCCTGCAGCTGCACTCAAGAGATCATAATGGGGTGATAGCCAGGATGAAGGGTCATGGCTTAACTGCAGCTTCAGGTGTAGTGTGAGCTGTGTGTGTGTTTTCTGGGCACATGCACACACACATATCAGCAGCTATGCTGTTACCAAGGGGAGACGAGTCATTTCTTTAGGGTCCGTTTAAGAACCCCTGATCAAAGTTCCATGTCATTTTTTAAAAACTTGCAGTGACAGCCAGTGAAGCTGATCCCTTGCTAGCTCACGTGGTATATCTCACATGATGGTGTCATCCAAGGTTGGGTGTAGAAGCTTCTGGATGCCACCTTGCAATTAGGGGGTTCTCTGGAACCCCTTTCTTCAAGGATGGTATGGGCTCTTTTTTTTTTTTTTTTTTTTTTTTTTAGTGATTACATGTACAGACCCAGCCCTCAGTACACTGAGCTTGGCTTAAATGTGTATAAAATAGGTCATGCTCCATGGGCTTTCCAACTGACTATGACCCTTTTGTAGGTCGTTACTGGGAGACAGTGCAGAGGCTAAAGATCAACCAGTTCTATGGTGCCCCGACAGCTGTGCGGCTATTGCTGAAGCATGGGGATGCCTGGGTGAAGAAGTATGACCGCTCCTCCCTGCGCACGCTGGGGTCAGGTGAGCACAGTGCTACATGGCTTAGCATGGGCCTGGGGCTCTGCTAGGCAATGCCGAACTGCATAGTCCTGATAGGTGACCAGCAGGGGCCGCCCACTATTTCAGCAATATTTGCTCTAAACTGATGAGCAAGGGTCCTATGTTAGCCTTGGGAGCTTTCCTGATAGACACTGAGAAGTCAGGCTATGGAATACTAGGGCAAAGCGCCTCTCTTCAGAGGCGTAAGATCCAGTCAAACAGATGGCAAGGAGCCAGTTGAAAAAGGCTTTCTTTCATACATAATACAGATAGCCACTGCCTAGATCAACTATACAGACTACAATGCAGAATAGCATAGGGAAGGCTCCCTCCAGCAACCTCTTGCTGTGACTCACTGTAGGAGATCTCTCAGTGTGCATCCTTAAGTTCTGAACTTCATGCGATGGGTCCATACAATGTGTTGTTATGGGTAGCAGTGGCATGGTTATTTTCATAGCTGTATGGTATTCCACTGCATAGATATACCACAGCTTATCTGCCCTGTCCTTAAAGGCAGTCTCTTTCACACTGTGATGAGCAAGACTGACACCGGCCCATCTTTGTACATGTCCACTTTTTAGGGAGGGAGTCGTATGTCTCCTCCCAGTTCTGTGGAGTGAATGTAGTCATCATAATGTGCATTATTTTATGACTATGGGCATGGGAATGCAGGCCTTTCCAGGTTTCCTGATGCAGCCTTCAGGAAGGCCACAGAGTTCTTCCTCATAATTTATTCCTTTTGGTTTCAGGTTTTCTTGGAAGCCTGTTAACTTCCTTCTTGCTTTTGTGTGGTTTCAGTGGGAGAGCCTATCAACCATGAGGCTTGGGAGTGGCTCCACAAGGTGGTGGGTGATGGCAGATGTACACTGGTGGACACCTGGTGGCAGACAGGTGAGTGAACCTAAGGGAGAGCTGGCACAAGCCTGGTGACTAACAGGCGCTCCGGTGTACCTAGCACCAGGGTTCATGTTCTCAAAAGTGGCTGTGCTGGTGCTCACAAAGCTCCCTTCGGCATGCATCCACATAGGTGAGGGTTCAGAGGTACAGCCTGGCTGCTGGGGATGTGGGATGCCTTCCTGAGCCTTGGTTTCCTGTGCTTCTTACAGCCTCTGTGTGAGGAGGAAATGAGGTAACACAGTAGGGCAAGTGGTGAAGGCCAGTGGCCTGGTGAGGTCACAGGGTGCACTCTTCTTCTTCTTCTTCTTCTTCTTCTTCTTCTTCTTCTTCTTCTTCTTCTTCTTCTTCTTCTTCTTCTTCTTCAGGTTTTTCAAGACAGGGTTTCTCTGTGTAGCCTTGGCTGTCCGGGAGTAACTTTGTAGACCAGGCTGGCCTCGAACTCACAGCGATCCACTTGCCTCTGCCTCCCAAGTGCTGGGATTAAAGGTGTGAGCCACCACCGCCCGGCCAGGGTGCACTCTTCTTTGCAGGTGCAGATCTTTTTCTCACTTGCCTCCTTCCTTTTTTATTTTGGTGCAATGCTGGGAATCACACCCAGGGCCTCGTAAATGCTCAATGGTCACCCGTTCCTGAACGCAGCCGCTTCTGAGAAGGACAAGCCTTTTTGTTCGAGAGATCCAGACTTTAAACTTAAATTTTAGTGGGACAATGAAGTTTTTACGTGGTATTTTGTTTTTTATTTGTCCTTTTTTGAATACCTGACTCCTTGGGATGGTCAGAGGAAGAGGCCAGCACCGTACAGTTGCACAGCACCGTACAGTCTTGTGTTACAAGTAGCCTGCATGTGACAGGTTCAACTAAGAGCTCTTGTCTGTGCTGGAAGACATGGGGCAGAGAACTTTTCATAATGTGCCTGATGAGACACTGGCGTACGCGCAGTGTGCCAGAGAAATGACCACGCAAGCTTCACTATTTATTGGTCCCAGCTTCAAGCAGTTCATTTCTTCCTTCTTCCTGTGCAAGTAGGTGAATTTTCACCCTTCCTTATTTCAAACTCAGACCTGACCCAGTGAAGGCCTGTCTCAGGTCTGACTCAGTGAGGGCCTATTAAACAGAGGGTAGCATCCATACCCACCTGCTGAATGCAGAGCTCAGGGCTCTGTGTGTGCCCACAGTGGAGAAGACTGCAATCCAAACCCAGATGGGCGGAATATCCCTGTGCCCGGTTCCCAGGTCAATTGGTGTTTCTTCATCCTCCCTGCAGAAACTGGTGGCATCTGCATTGCACCGCGACCCTCGGAAGATGGGGCAGAGATCCTTCCGGGCATGGCCATGAGGCCCTTTTTTGGCATCATCCCTGCACTCATGGATGAGAAGGTGTGTGGGGTCTTGCAGAGATTGTCCCCTGCACATATGCTTTGCTACTCATCTGGCAAGTGTTCCATCCCCTGCTTTCTGTGCCTTGCTAAGATGCAGGGTCTGGTCCTTGGAGTAAAGGCCAGGTCCTCACACATGCCCCACAGCCCTTTCTTAAACAGCAACACTGCTGACTGCTGCAAGTCAAAGCCCTCGTCAGACCTCCACAGGAGAACAGCCCTAGGCAGTTCCATTTGGTGCTTCATATTTTCTGCAATGGGTCAAGCAGTCAGGACGCTGCTGCTGATCAGCTCTTTGCTTTTCTCCCAGAGCTAAGTGTCTCATGAATGTCTGTCTCCCTTCATCTGTAGGGTAATGTTGTGGAGGGTGGTGATGTCTCTGGGGCCCTGTGCATTTCCCAAGCTTGGCCAGGCATGGCAAGGACCATCTATGGTGACCACCAGAGGTTCCTAGATGCCTACTTCAGAGCATACCCAGGTGAGCAGCTAGGGTAGATCCCGATACCTTCTCCATGGATTCCTCGCCATGTTCCCATAGATAGGAGAACTGGTTAAATTCATGGCACCTGAGTGTAATGTGATGCTGGGTCTGTGGAAGTGAGTCTGGGTGTGCACCCTCCCTTCACTTCCCAGGCGTTCCTTATCTTGACTGGGGAGTGGGGACAGTATGCCAAGCCTCTGTGGGGCCAGGATGGACATGAGTATATCCATTAACACATGGCTCTGGCCTGGGATGGACATCTTGGTAGCTACTGGGGAAAAAATGAGTGATAAAACATGGCATGGGAAACTGTCACACAGGCTGGGCCTTCTCAGTTTTCCTTTAGGTCATGGGTTACAAGTTTGTGTGACTGCCAACATCTCTGCCTTGCTGGAAGTAGCAACTTTCAGTCTCAAGGTTACAGAGGCCCCTCATCCCGAGGGGCATCCCAGCTGTGCTGTTTTTGGCTCTCTGAATACTTGCAGTCTTGATATAATTCATGTGATGTAGCCTTAGTGCCATGTGCTCATTGGAATATAGCCTGAGACCTCTAGGGGTGTTTATGTGTTAGCTGCCACAGGCCAGGGACAGCTCAGCCATCTTCAGAAGTAGCTTCTAGAGTGGGGATAGGATACAGACTGTGCAGGGGCCTGGCTCAGAGCGCTTGGCACTGAGTGTCTTACCATCATGGTGTAGGTTATTACTTCACTGGAGATGGAGCTCACCGGACCGAGGGTGGCTATTACCAGATCACAGGGCGCATGGATGATGTCATCAACATCAGCGGTCACCGCCTGGGGACTGCAGAGATTGAGGATGCAATGGTAAGCTCGGTCTGCCTTTTACTTTGCCTGGTACGCTAACGATGCCTCTGTCGATCTCAGAGTCAGGGTGGAATGTACACCCCAAGTAACCTCAGGGTCTTTTGCCCTTTGTTGTGCACAGGCTGACCACCCTGCTGTTCCAGAAACTGCTGTCATTGGGTACCCGCATGACATCAAGGGAGAAGGTGAGTATCCTCTTTTCCGCTGCAGTGGCAGCTCATGGCCAGCAGGGTGCCCGAGTCTCTGAGGATGCAGTGATAGGGCCTATGAGCTGTACCTCTGCCTTCCTGGTGAGGATGCTGAGCATGGTAAGCATTAAGAGTTTGAGCTATGAAATGCCCAGATTTGCTGACCTTTAAGGACACTCAGCCATAAGAAGCCATGATATATTTGGCCCCTGGCTGAGCCTGGGAAGTCTCCTGTGTTTCCAGTATCTCTGACTGGGGCACTTTCTAAGCCACACGCTGTGTCCTCCTGCCTACCCACCTGCTTGGGTTCAGCACTCGTGTCAGCTCTGCAGCTGCAACTGGGCACTGGGCTAGGCCCCATAGTACAGGCTGTGCTGCCCTGAGATGCTGGGGAAACTTGACTTGTGATTCCACAGCGTGTTGACACAGTGAGGAGGGCAGGGTGAAGTTTCAGGATGATCTTTTTTTTTTTTCCCCCAGTTTTTTGAGACAAGGTTTCTCTGTGTTATCTTGGTTGTCATGTCCTGGACCAGGCAGGCCTTGAACTCACAGTGATCTGCCTGCCTCTGCTTCTACATCCTGAGTGCTGGGATTACAGGCGTGCGCCACCATGCCTGGCTCCAAGATGATCTTAAATCAGTGATATCTTTTTAAATTTTTTTCTCGCTAGAGCCAGCAGATTCCTAAGTGGCTGTGTCTGGAAAGGACACTGGAGTGTTGCAATGGCAGACTCCATGGCCTCGTGTGACCTGGCCATATTCTAAGGCTGTGTGAGGTCATTTCTGCACAAAATGACCTTGAGTGTCCTGCCCAGTGGCCTAGGATTGAGTGTTCTCTCTCCTCTTAGGGACATTCCATGTTTTAGCTTGCTCTAAGTCTCACCTGCCTCTTGTCTACACTTGTGTTCTATTGTTCCAGTACTTAAGCAAACATTAAACTGTTTTCATGCCCCAGATTGAACCCAAGTCCTCAAACATGCTAAGTATGCAGTCTATCACAGCCCCATAGATACTGCCTTTTCTTTCTTTCTTCTTTTTTTTTCTTCGTAAAATAAAAAAGATTTATTTATTTATTTATTATGTATACAGTGCTCTGCCTGCATGTACACATACAGGCCAGAAGAGGGTGTCAGATCACATTATAGATGGTTGTGAGCCCCCCCCCCATGTGGTTGCTGGGATTTGAACTCAGGACCTCTGGAAGAGCAGTCAGTGCTCTTAATCTCTGAGCCGTCTCTTCAGCCCCTGCCTTTTCTTTCTTTCTTTTTTATATCTTTATTTATATCTTTTATATATTATTTTATATATTTTTTATATCTTTATTTGGATGTTTTGCCTGCATGTATGTCTGTGCAGCATGTGTGTGCAGTGCTTATAGAGGTGGGGGGGGGGGCATTGGATATCCTGGGACAGGATTTAGATGGCTAGTTATTGTCTGCCAGGTGGATACTAGGAATAGGACCTTGGTCCTCTGGAAGTGTTCTTAACTGCTAAGTCATCTCTCTAGCCCATCAGATACTTTCTTTGAGTTGACTTCTTGCAAAATTTAATTATAAGTGAAGTGCTTTAGAAATGGCATCATTTGGGGCCTGGAGAGATGGCTCAGTGGTTAAGAGCACTGCCTGCTCTTCCAAAGGACCGGGGTTCAATTCCCAGCACCCACATGGCAGCTCACAACTGTCTGTGATTCCAAGACCTGACACTCTCACACCAGCACACATAAATTAGAATTTAAAAAAAAAAAAGAAAGAAAAGGCACCATTCATTAACGTAGAACCAATGTGCTGAGGTAGCTGTGGCTTTGTTAGTGGGACAGGGACATGTGGGGAGCTGTTTGGGCCACCTTCCAGCACAGGCAATGTGTAAGTAGCACCAAGATGAGAAGTGGGGAGCAGTGAGAACTCATGGGTAACTGAAGATACCTCACTTGAGTAGGGACCTGGGCCCACTTTTGGGGACCCTGCACTTGACATCTCTGTGGTCCAAGGATCTGCACTACACTGGCGTGCTCCCAGCATCTGGAAGCTGTGAGGTTCAGTGTGCCCGAGTCTCAGGACAGTGCCAACACTTCAGTCCTGAACCTGAGAGGACAAGGAACTGCTGAAAGTGGCTCGTGACCCCAGGTACCTTCTGCTTTGTCCTTGGAGGTTTATCAGGCCCTGAATGAACCTTAGAAAATATGAACCAGGGGCCAGGCGTGGTGGCACACACCTTTAATCTCAGCACTTGGGAGGCCGAGGCAGGCAGATTAATGTGAGTTCGAGGCCAGCCTGCTCTACAAAGCAAGTCCAGGACAGCCAAGGCTAACACAGAGAGACTCTATCTCGAAAAATCAAAAATAAAATAAAATAAAAACTATGAACCAGGTCAAAGAAGCTGCACTGCCGCAGGACAGCTTTAGATGGGGTGGCAGGCTGTGCTAGGCTGTGCTCTGCCTCAGCTGCTCCGCCTGCGTGTGGGTGCTTCGGAGGCACATCCAGAATGGTGCCTGATGCTTGGCACTCTCTCTGGATCCTCTGGCCACTTCCTGCTCCTGCATCAGCTCTCACTCAGGTATTGACAGCCCTTCAGTGCCTGGAGGGCCGGGAGGGAAACTTACATACAGTGTGATGCTATGGGCTTCTAACAGATTTGTAATTCACGAACAACCCATTCACAGTTCTTGTGTAGTGCCAAGATGAACACACTTGCAATTTGCTCCCACTCCCTCTGAGTGCCCCTGAGTCTAATTTGACTAGGACTTGAGACACTGTGGGCTTTGCTAGACTGTTGTTGGCTTATGACCATTTGCACCTTACACGCGCCTCTGTCTGACTTTTAACCTGCCCCTCTACCTCACTCCATCCCTGCCTCTGGAATCAATAATCCATATCTGCTTCCAGTGTCATGTCAACTGTGAAGATGGAACAAGGCACTTGACCTGATGGGGTGGGACAGTGAAACTATCAACCATTCTATAGACCAAATACTAAAACCTATGGACAGAATCCGAAAAAGGCTCACAGAGTGTAAGTTAACCAAGCTGGGCTTTGAAGGATGAATAAGAGTTTTCAGGGTGGAGATGGGGAAGCCTAACTAGTGGCAGCTTAGTTTGCTAAGCTTGTGCTAGAAATAATCATTTGTCAACACATTTAACGAGCACCTACCATACGCCAGGCACAGTTTTAGATGCTGGTGACACGCTAATCAAAGTAAAATAGGTAAAGCCTCCACCATAATGGAGCTGCCTGATGTCAGGGAACAAAGGAGACACAGACACTGAACAGTCAGCGTGACCAATGAGGATGCTACACAATGTAGTCACTTCACGAAGCTCAGGGTAAGGATAAGCTTGGAAGGTGAGAACTGGTGCGGAGCAGACAAAGAAGTTACTGGAAAGATGCACAGAAGTATATAAACACTTCATGAGAGGAGGGACATTGCAGGGCAGTAGAGAGGACAGGCCATCAGAAATGGTTCCAGAGCACAGGGCAGACTGTAAATAAAGTGCACACATTCACCTTGCAGCCTGGCAGGACTTCCTCCTATGATGGAGCTTTTCAAGTTTGAAGTTTGATACTCTCCAACACAGCAGCCCAGCACATCCAACCAGCAATCAAACTATGGCCGTGTAGTGTGGGAATGTGTGTGTGCACACGTGCATGTTTGTATAGTGCGCATGCTTATGAAGGACAGGGTTTGAAGTCAGAACGTCTTGCTCAGTTGCCCTCCACCGAATTTTTTGAGACATGGTCTCTCGCTGAACCTGGAGCTCACGGATTGCCTAGGGTGGCTGATCAGCAAGCTCCAGGGTTTCCCCTATCTGCACCTCCGCAGTCCTGGGATTATTAGGGACACACCACCAGGTGCCAGGGATCTGAACTCAGGTTACTGTCCTTCTGTGGCCCCTCCTTTACTGACTAAGCTTCAGGGAACACATATTTTAAGTGAAAAGCCATTGTGTTCACCAGTATGCTGCTACACAATCACGTGTCCACCTCCAGGCAGCCCACAGCATGCATTCTTCCACAGCTGAGAGAACAGAATGTTAAGTCCCATGTGCCAGGTCACACACACACACACACACAGTCATCAGCAGTGCTGCTGTGTCATGTGACTGCCCATGCGGACACTGGCAGAGCTGCTGTTGGGGCTGCTTTCATTCTCTTGCTGCAGACAGGCTCCTTCAGGGTTCCACCTCAGGATTTAGAACCCCCTGGGGTTGCAGCAGCTCGTAACCAAGGATGCCAGACAAACTCAGGACCAAGCACTCCCCAGTCTCTGTTCTCTTTCCAGCTGCATTTGCCTTCATTGTGCTGAAAGATGACGTCAGTGATGCAAACATGGTAGTAAACGAACTCAAGTTGGCAGTAGCCACCAAGATTGCCAAGTATGCGGTGCCTGAGCAGATCCTGGTGAGTCATCTTCACCTCAGCGGAATAGCACTGCTCTCTTTAGGTCCCCTCAGCTTTCCATGGTTGTCAAGCAATGGTGAGATTTTACAAGTATGTGGCTCCTGTTCCACCAACATCAAAATTGTCATTAGTGGTTTGGGTTTCCCTGGGGGGTTTTCCTGTGACAGGGAAGGACCAGAGCAGCTGACGTTTACAGCACACACCAGGTTAGGAAACAGTCCTAGGCAAGGCTAGATGCTTCTGTCCTCCTGTCCTGTAGCCCTTGAAGGCTGGCTACAGGTACAGAATTGATGGTAAGGTGGATAGAAATTTTCCTTTTTCCTTTTTATGATGTTAGGTGTGTGTTTGCTTTCTATCTCTGTGACAAAATGCCTGAGGTGCTTAACTTAAATGGTGGGAAGGTTATATTTTTGTCTTACAGCTCATGGTTAGCTGGGCAGGCTGCCGTTTGGCCTGTGGCAATGCTGCTTATCCTGGCGGGAAGCTTGGGGAAGGAACAAAGTGTTGAAGTCATGGTAGCTGAGGAGGGGACCTAGTGTGTCCGTCAAAGGCCAGCCCCTGAGTGACCTAGTTTTCTTCCATTAGACCCCACCTCCTAAAAGCTCCAGTATCTCCAAATAGTACCACGAACTGGTGACCATACCTTTAACATAGTCTTCAGAGAGCAGTTAAGATTCAAATCATAACAGAATGGGACCCAGAGACTTGGAATGCCGAGCTTGACCTCTACCGCTAAGCTAGACAGGACTTAAGGATTTGAGAGACAAGGGATTCTCCGGCCTCATGTGGTTATTGAACATGTTTCCTGTTTTCCAGCCAGGATTCCGTGGGAAGGGACCTGGCCGCCTGGATCCCCTCAGGTTTTTCCTTCCTTCATTGACACCTCTCCACAATGATTTCTCGGTTTGGGATCCTCTGAGGCAGGAAGGGTCCAGCTTCTTTTCATATTGCTCACACTACTGCCATCAGGTGGACTTGTGACATGGACATGAACCATCTCCAAAGATAGTCATTATTAAAAATCTTATATACACGAAGCCCTGGGTTTAGTCTCCAGCTGGTACTACCATTACTACCATCTGCGGGCGGGCGCGCACGCACGCACGCACGCACACACACACACACACACACACACACACACACACACACACACACCCCTCTTAAAGTATTACCATTCACATCAGAATGAAAGACCAGTGGCTTTTACCTAGCTAAGCCCCAGGCTTGGGATGAGAAGGAACCCACTCGAGTATTGTGGTAGGCAAAACAGGCTCAGCAGTCACACCCGGAGGGAGTTCAGCAAAGCTTGGTCACAGGTTAGATCCTGTCCTTGGGGTGGATTTCAGCTTCAGGGTCGGGGGGGGGGGGGGGGCCGGGATTATGACCATGCTTGGCTCATATATCAGGCAAAAATGCTATGTGGTCCTTGGTGAGGAGTGTCAACCTCCACAGGAGGACTCAGAACAGTCATTGGCGTCAGACGGTGCTATCTAGACCCTCACACCACCCATCTTTGACAGGTGGTGAAGCGTCTCCCCAAAACCAGATCTGGGAAAGTGATGAGGAGGTTGCTGAGAAAGATCATCACCAGCAGAGGGCAGGATCTAGGGGACACTACTACCCTGGAGGACCCCAATGTCATCACGGAAATCTTGAGTGCCTTCCAGAAGTACGAGAAGCAGCGAGCTGCCACCAAGTGAGAGGTGTGCCTCTATCTGTGTGCTCAGACAAGGCCGCACAAGACGCCTGGCAGTCCTCAGGGAAGGAGCTTCGGAAGTGGCTGGTTTCATCTGAGCATATGACCCCTCCATGACTCCTCTACTGCCCTATGTGGGGCTGAAGCCCCTCTTTCTTCCTCCTGGGGCTCAGAGGACCGCCTCTGGGGCTGAGGGAAGGTCTTTGCCTTACATCTGGTTTCCAGAATTAAGTTATAATTGGCAGTGAGCCAGCACAGGGTGGCCAGAGGTCTGTTCATCATTTAGCTCCAGTGCTTTCTCCAGATGTGTCTAGATCCAAAACGCAGATTTTTTTTAACTTTTCTATTTGAGAATAACAAAACACTTAAGTGTACTGTGAACACTTAGTCATACACACACACACACACACACACACACACACACACACACAATAGTTGGGAAAATCACCCTTCTTGCCTCCCCATCTTTGCATGAAGATAACAAAATGTGCTTTTCATTACCATTTCGTGTGCTTCAAGTCTACATCAGAGATGTTTGTGCCCCTGACACATAGCTATCCTGATGCTGCTAATCCAAGTTGTCACATCCACTTCCTGTGTCTATTTCATATTTGGTTCGTTGGTTTATGTTATGATAGAACAAACTTGACCACTCTTGTGTTTTATATGTTAGGGATTGCACTCAGGACCTCTTGCACACTAGGCAAGCGCTCTACCTCTGAGCTACACAGCAGCACCTCTAACTCCCACGGAGGATGGAATGAGTGCCCTCTCCTTTACTTGTGAAATCATTTGGGTTTGTTTCTCTAAGCTGTGATCTGGAAACGTCTTTCCCCAAGGCGCCTCGTAGTATGAGAGGTCACCATCGCTTCCAATATGTGAGGTTGTTCATGTGAGACTGTGAAAATCAGGTGTCTTATTAAAGGCTCTGGTCTCATCTGAATTGGGCTCCTGAAGGCTCTGGCTGCCCTTTTCTTTTGTGGTTGGGGCAGCAAGAACCACTGTGGTCCAAGCAAGCTCTTGCTGCTTCAAGCAAGCTTTCTCTCAATGTGCCTTAAGCCCTCTGGACACTGGTGAGGGATACAAATTGAAAAGTCATGAAAAGCTTATTTTGTAGCTATGTGTGGCTAAGCATGGGAGGGCTGAGGATGTGGCACTCTGTAAGCAAGGCCCCTGGGGACAGAGGAAGACTGATCTGTCTGGTCCACAGAATTTAGCTAGATGCGTGTTTCAGGGGTATCTTAGTTACTGCACACCTACTGTGTGTTTAATCTGTGCTGACTTCTTGGGTAATGAGGTAAATATGTGACTCTTCCAGGAGGTGGCGTGGTGGTAGCATGCACAAATAATAATAGTCCTTTGTTACAGCCAGCAGCAAAGAGCCACGCGATGGACTTGGCTGCCTAAAGCTATAGAGAACATCCTGGGTCTCCAGGTTGCTGATAGAAGCTCTCAGAATGATTTATAGAAATATTCAAATAAAGATTTATTTTGTTCACTCTCTTTTTATGGGGATGTTTTTGGTTGATGTTGTTCCATTTTGTTTCTTCCTGGTGTTAGAGATTGAACCTAGGGCCTCCTGAATGCTAGGTTAGCATTCACCTCAGACCTCCATGCCTCACCTCCCAACAAAATCCTAAGGGAAAGCTACAAGGGGTCTATTCACTCAAAAGATAGCACACACACACACAAAAAAAGTATTGGTGCATGTGTTCATGTGTGTGTGTGTCTGTTTCTGTGTGTGCAGGTGCACTTGTATGTGTTGGTGTTTGTATGTATGTATGTGTGTGTGTGTTGAGGCCAGAAGACAACCTCATAACACCATCTGCCTTTCTTTTTTGAGACAAAGTCTCTCACTGGGCCTAGGGACTCATCAAGTGGCTAGTCAGGCTGGTCAATAAGCTCAGAGACACTGTCTCTGTCTCCCCATTGCTGGGGTTACAACTGAACACCTGTCTGTTCGCCTATCTATTCTAGTCATGTCTGCCTATTTCCATGGGTTCTGAGGCTAGAACTCAGGTCTCATGCTTTTAAGGTGAACCGCCCCCCTGACCTTGTTAAGTGGCCAACTCTGGCTGCAGGGGTGAGCTCATGATGCTCTTTTTCTAGTACCACAGGACCCAGGCCAAGTAACAAGCTCAGGTATGGCAATATGATGCTGTCAAGGACACTGGGAAACACACAAAGACACTATCCAAGTGTCCTACTGTCTACTGCTTACTTGACAAGATGTGGCCTGTCAGAAGGACCCAGGCATTAGTGAAGGCCTTAGAAAGCTACCTGCCCATTTCTTTTGGGACTTCCCCTCATTTTTTGTTTTTGTTTTTGTTTTTGTCTCATTGAAATTTCTGGCAAGGAGCCAAGTTCTTGGTAGCCCAATGCAGAGAGAAGAGCAGACATCTGGTAGAGATGGGTAAGTGAGTAAAGGTGCTTGTTGCCAAGACTAGTGGTCTGAGTTCAATCTCCTGACCCAGCTGGAGGAAGGAGAGAACAGAAAGTTGTCCTCTGAGCTCCACATATGCACTGTGCTGCACACAGAGACACAGACATATACAAAATGACAAATACATGTAAAAAAAATGAATGGCAATGAGATGGCTATCACTTATGCCTTGACTGTCACTCTTACATAAAAGGCAGTCATAGCGAATGCTGGGGAACATCCATTCTGGTCCAATGGGTCCCTGCAATTCCGCACTTGAAGATCCAATTGGCCACAGCACACAGAGAGGTTAACTTAAAATGTCTGAGTCTGCTGATGTTCTGTACTGTGTCACTGCCCTCACCCTACCTAGCAGGGAACGAGGTCAGAAACTCAGATTTACCAAGCTCTGTGTGCAAGGGAGGCCTGTGGCAGAATTCACACCCCTCTCATCCTTTGTAGATGCTATTCTTCCTAGAGGAGCTAGATTGAGTGTCTGAACATACTCTAAATCCATGAACCTTGGGGCTGGAGAGATGGTTCAGTGGTTAAGAGTGCCACCTGTTCTTCCAAAGGTCCTGAGTTCAATTCCCAGCAACCACATCATGGCTCACAGCCATCTATAATGTGATCTGATGCCCACTTCTGGCCTGCATATGCAGGTGGAACCCTGTATATATAATAATAAATAAATCTTTTTTTAAAAATCCATGAACCTCAGGTTTAATCACACAAATGATCCTTCCTGAGGGAGCTTTTGAGTGACACTGATTATATGTGTGTGTGTATACATATATATTATATGTATGTATGCATATATATGTATATATATATTTTTTGAGACAAGTTTTTTTGTGTAGCTTTGTCTGTCTTAGAACTAGCTCTGTGGACCAAGCTAACCTTGAACTCACAGATCTGCCTGCCTCTGCTTCTTAAGTGCTAGGATTAAAGGCATGTGTCACCAATGCCTGGCAAAAGATTAAGTTTTAAAATCATCTTAACTCTGGGGCTGGAGAGATGGCTTAGAGGTTAAGAGCACTGGCTGCCTTTCCAAAGGTCCTGAGTTCAATTCCCAGCAACCACATGGTGGCTCACAACCATCTACAATGAGATCTGGTACCTTCTTCTGGCATGCAGGTGTTCTTACAGACAGAACACTGTATACATAAAAACAAAACAAAAAAGCCCAAAAACATTTTATTGTGAACTTTGAGCTGCTCCCTGAATGAGTTATTTTGGATAGAAAAATAGCCTAGATCTACTATTCCAAGGGGAATTTTTCAAAGATTTATTTATTTTTATTTATCATTATGTACCCAGTGCTCTGCCTGCATGTACACCTGCAGTCCAGAAGAGAGCACCAGATCTTATTATAGATGGCTGTGAGCCACCATGTGGCTTCTGGGAATTGAACTCAGGACCTCTGGAGGAGCAGTCAGTGCCCTTAACCTCTGAGCCATCTCTCCAGCCCTCCAAGGGGAATTTTTTAGGTCTAGACCAATCGAGGCTTTTCCAGGTCTAGGTTGAGGGCTTGTCTTCTACTTCTGGACTGAGGAGATACAGTCTTGATTTAGACTAAGAGACCACCTTAGAGATCTTGGCCAACACGATGCCTCCCTCAAGGCGGCGATTTTTTTTTTTTTTTAGTAGAAACTGCCAGTGAGCTTCATGGACCCCCCTAATCTGATTTATATAATTTCAGACCCTGTCATCTAGTTCAAAAATTATTGGGTAACAGGATTAAACCAATTATATATAATATTCCTGAGTTTGTTGATGCTTTCTCTCTTTTCTTCTTACCTTCCTTTCCTTTTTGGTGCTGGGGATGGAACCCAGGGCCCCAGGCATGCTAAGCCTCCATTACTGAGTGACATCCTGGGACCCCTAGCAATTCATTTTTAACTATGGTATCAAACATAGATATAAACAACTTTTGTTATGAACCAAATGTCTGTGACCTCACCCCATTCTCCTGTTGAAACTCTACACCGAAAATGATGGTATTAGGAGGAGGGGCCTGTTGAAGCTGTTGAGGTCAGGAGGGTGACACCTTAGTGAGTGGTATAGCGCCTTCATAAAAAGACGTGGAAGTGCTTACTTCCTCTCTCTGCAGGACACAGCGGAGAAGTTGATGCGTGCAAGCCAAGAAGTAGCTTCTTACTGAACATGCAAGAATGGTGTCTTGGTCTTACTTTTCCAGTCTCTGGAACTGTTAGAAATGATTGTCATTTGAGCCACCCAGTCTATACTAGTCTATTATAGCAGCCTAAACTTGGACAATATTCTCCTTCATATCATACTGGAAAAGGGGTTGGGGCAGGGACGGCTTCTGGACTGTCAGAATTCTGAGGGTAAGCTGCATCCCTCTAAGTAGCTAAGCACTGCAGAAGAAAGACATTGTGAAAGCTATCAGGCAAGTGCATGCGCACTTGGACGGCTGCTTACATTCTGGGGGCCTGCAACAGGCCCCCCCTTGGTCACCATGGAGAGAATCAACAGAGGCTCTGGGTGTCTGGGCATGGTTCTACCTTTCTCTAGCACCCAGAATTCCGTCTGTGTTTATTTGGTATTGATGCCCTTCACTTGCCCTTCTACAGAGGGGCTGCCACAGTGGCCTGGCTTCCATCCATTCCCAGCCAGCAGAGGACCTGGCCTTTCTCAAGTATCTATTGGCGTTGTAATTTCTTTACCCCCATTGGTTATTTAGAAGGCTTTTTATGGTGGTTTGAATGAGACTATTCCCCATAAGCTTATGTATTTAAACACTTGGCCCCAGTCAGCAGTGGTGTAGCCTTGATAGAGAAAGTGCATCTTTTGAGGCCAGCTTTGAGACTTCACAGTCACATCCCATTCCCAGACTGCTGTGCGTTTGAGGTTGAATATATGCCTCTCTTAGTTTCCTGCTTACACAGCCTTTGACCAGCTTTTGGTGACTACCTATAAAGCTCAACAAAAAGCCAGTTTCCTTCCATTTTACGATAGTGACCCTAATAAGAGAACTGGGATCACACAACAGTGCAAGGGGGATGACCATATGAAAAAGCAGGGCAGACACCAAGAACACAGTGATCGGATCAAAGCCCTGTAGCTAGCTGCATGACACCAAAGCCTCTTGTCTGCACAAGGGGGATCCTACTGTTTTCACCTGCCTTGTTCTCTGGAGGGCGAAGGGGAGGATAAGGATCACTGCTTTGCTCGGGTGTTGGGCTTCCCTTTCTCCCTTAACTAAGGATGTGGCGACATTCAGGGAAGCCCAGTTTACCTGCTGTGGAGGTGCTGTCCCTGCACACTGGCCATGCGCAGATCTCTGGTCTGTGTTCGGTTTTGTCACACTAGCTATACTCTTTCTATATCTTGTAAACGCTAGTGAAAGCATCAAGTAGTGATCCTGGAACTTGGGTCACAGGTGTTAATGCTGACCAAGAAGATGACAAGCCAGGAGACAAGAATCCTTCCTTCAATAAGCCCAGAAACAGGAAAGGCAGGAGATTGGGGTGTTAGCTGTCCTCCTAGGTTACAGATCCCTGAGGCAGTGAGGGCTGTTGGAGTCTGGAACCCTGTTGAGAGAACCACCAACTTCTGCTGGGTGGAATTCCTTTGGTAAAAGTCACTAGTTGAATAGCCTCCCGCTCTACTTCTCTGTTCCTATAGACCTGTGACAGTTTTGAGGAGCAAACACATCTTGGACCATTTCCTTTCCTACAGATGGACATGATTTAACCCAAACCATGCACCTCTTTATCACTAGGAGTCAAAGAAACACTGAACTCTTACAGGTGTCAATCAGTCAGTGCAACAAAAGAATAAAAGGCAGGACAGTAATCATCAAAACAAAAGTGACAAGTTGCTTTTAAGAAGTGGTTTCTAGTGTGTGGGTATGTGAGGGCTTCCTCTTTTCTGGGGAGTAGGGGAAGCAGGTGGGGGAAACAGGCAGGGAGAGTAGGGTGGAGTGGTGGGGGAGGGGGTGGGGATGGGAAGGGGAGGGAGGGAGCTATGACCAGGATGTAAAGTGAATAATTAATTTAAACAAATATAAAGGTTAAAAAAAAAAAAGAATCTAGCTGGGCACAGTGGTGTACCCCTGTAATCCCAGCACTTGGGAGGCAGAGGCAGGTGCATTTCTGTGAGTTCGAGGCCAGCCTGGTCTACAAAGTGAGTCCAGGACAGCCAAGGCTACACAGAGAAACCCTGTTTTGAAAAAAAACCCAACAAAACAAAACTAAAACCAAACACAACAATGCCAAAAGAAGTGGTTTCTAAGTGAGGCATGGCAGCTCACACTTTTAATCCCAGCACTCAGGAGGCAGAGGCAGGAGGATCTCTGAATTTGAGGCCAGCCTGGTCTACCTAGTGAGTTCCAGGACAGCCAGGGCTACACAGAGATTCTGTTTTGAACCAAACCAAACCAGAACATTATTTCCAGGGCCTGGGGATGCAGTGCAGGGGTGAAGTTTGGGTTCCTAGCACGGTGGAGGACAAACTATAAAACAGAACACCAAAAATGGTTTCTGGGTGTACTTAAGCACAAGTAAAGAGGGAGTGGTGCCAATCAGAAAATGTCAGTGTGAAGAAAACAATTTGGCTGGTAAAGTTCACTTCCTGACAA
>OU015742.1:81461405-81476915 GCA_907169655.1 Acomys percivali
TTACATTAATCTCTTCCCCAGAAGCACATACCAATTCACCCCTAGTTTCAACATTGTTTATCTCTGTATTTGTAGGAATAGTAATCTGAGTACCCCATTGTTGTAAGAGATCTTTTCCCCACAGATTTATGGGACTGTCAGCCACATAGGGTTTCAGCCTTCCTGTCTGCCCTTCTGGTCTCACACACTCAAGCCACTGCACACTTTGTTTTATTTGAGATAACTTACCAATTCCTACAATTTCTGTATAAACCTTAAGTGGCCAATTTTGGTTCCAAGACTTCTGACACATGATTGAGATGTTGACTCCACTGTCCACCAAGCCTTCTATTTCAACACCATTTAATTGCATAATTAACTTAGGTCTCTGATCATTAATTACTGTTTGCCAGAACACACATGTCCCTGTGCTTCCAAATGCACCAGTCCTTTCCACAGGAGCGGCTTTGCCCTTAATGTAAGGAAACAGTAGGAGTTGCGCAATTCTATTCCCAGCATTCATTTTCATCTCCTTCTTTACACATGCCATTATTTTTATTTCCTCCTTAGAATCTCCATCTATAATACCAGGATGCACAATAAAACCATGAGAAGTCAGCCCACTTCTTCCCAGAACCATTCCTACTGTGCCTGAAGGCAAAGGACCGAAAACACCAGTGTTTAATTTGTAACATTCAACCTGAGGAGATAGGGTAAGAGACATATTTGAAGCCAGATCCAAGGCTGCACTGCTTTGAGTAGCATGCATTAGATGACTAACACTCAGTTCCCGTTTTTCTGTGGGTTTGTCACTTCTGGACTGGCCAAAGGAATTCAGCTGGCATTGTTTACGGGGGCCTGAGCCAATGGCCCCTTCCTGCCATTTCCCATGGGCAAGATAGTGCCTTGCACATCTCTCTTAGACTGACAATCCTGAGACCAATGTTTCTCTTTCCCACAGCGACTACAGTACCCTGGAAGTCTTAACATCTTATTACCATCATGACCAGAACCTTCTTGTTCCCTCCTACAAGTTATGTTTTCTTCCGGGTTATTGCGTTTTCTATCTCTACAGTTTCTTTGCACATGAACAATTTTACCACAATTAAAGCACCGAGTATTATGATATCTAGGCGCTCTGGCTAAAGCTTGTCCCATAATATTATTTTGATACTCCTGAGAGTTAATATTAACTGTCTCCTTTACCCAGTCATCTAATGGAGCGCCTCTTTCCTTTAATAGTCTAAGCACCCTCCTACATTCAGTATTTGCATTCTCATGAGCCATGATAAGTTTTTAAAAGATTTATTTATTTATTTATTTATTATTGAATATGAGCATTTTTATTTGCAGAAGAGGGCATCAGATCACACTACAGATGATTGTGAGCCACCATGTGGTTGCTAGGAATTGAACTCAGGACCTCCGGAAGCCAGGCGGTGCTCTAAACCACTGAGCTATCTTTCCAGCCTGCCATGATAAGTTTTAATGCCTGTTTGGTGTCAGAATCTGGCAACACCCTATCAATAGTAGATCCTAATCTCTGTAAAAATTCTGTAAAGAGTTCCAGAGGTCCTTGGAATACTTTAGTAAATGGAATAGTTGTTTCCCAGGTTCCTCTACCAGCTCCCAAGCTCTCAAGGCTGCATTATGACATTGTTTAATCACTCTATCTTCAGCTTGAATTTGTTCTCTTAAGTTAGTATATTGTCCTTCACCAAGCAATTGATCTCTATTAATATTTATTCCCTGTGTCATATTTTTTGTTCTATTCTTACAGCCTCTGTTTGCCTGTCATATTTTTTTGTTCTATTCTTACAGCCTCTGTTCGCCACCATGATAACCACCGTAACTGTTGTGCTGCTTCCAATACCACTGAAACTAAATTTTTTCAATCTTAGGGAATAAGTCTATTCTGCGTGGCCCAGTTGTTTAACATTTGTTTAATGAAGGCAGAGTGCATACCATATTTGACAATAGATTTCTTAAAATGTTTTAAATCCATCATGTCTACAGGACGCCAGGCCATTTCGTCATAGCCCTCAACACCATTTTGCACGGGCACATGTCTTACAGTGACTGGAAAAGCTGAAGGTGTCTGGGCAACTCTGGAGGTGTCCTCTGCTGGGACATTTTCCTCCAAAGACCTTTTGGTCTGTCTGCCTTCCTTTTCCTCTGGTTTCTGACCTTCTCCACCCTTTTAAACCAAAGGTGCCTTCTGCTTTTCCAGCCCCTCCAGTTTTTTCTGCATTTTGCCCATTTGTTCAGTCAAGTCAGTAATTCTTTCCAAAAGGATAGAGCTTATTGACTCTTCTGGTTTTTTTTTTTTTTTTTTTTTTTTGGCTTTTCGGTCTCTCTATTTTCTGTCCTTCATCACTCCCAATTACCAAAAATTCTATTCGCTTTCCCATCCCTTCATTTTTTTCCTCAGTCTTTCTATCTGTTCAGTCAAATCTGCAATCTTTTCCAAAAGGATAGAATTTACTCACCCTTCCAGCTTTTCTGTTATTAGCCTTTCTCTTAATCTTTCTAAGAATGAAATACAATAAAAGAACAATGAAAAAACAGAGAATTCCTTCTAAGTATAAGGCAGGAAAGAGTTTTGCAACAGCAGTTGCAACTTTGCTGATACCCTGAAACAGCATTTCTGTACCTTCGAATTCTGAATCTTCCCTCGTACTATTAGAAGCCGTGGAACCCATCGGGCCCCACTTTGGGTGTCACTTGTTGGCTCTGTTTCTTAACAATTAAACTTTATTATACAACCCAACTTGCTTACACAAAAGGGAAAAAAGAGTGAACAACCTTCGGTGTCTGTTCCATGGGACTGGTCCCTAGGTGTCTCTGGCCTGCACACTGGTCAGGCCTGTTCACTGACCCTCTTCCCGATCCACGTATGCTCAAGCCCAGTCTGACTCTGCTGCTCCTCTCTTTGTCCCCTCCACTTGCCTGTCTGTCACATGCAAGGGGCGGTCTCCCTCTCCCATTGAGGGTCGATTAGAAACACAATAGTCCTGGTGGAGTCCCCAGGTCTGCTTCCTGAATTCCAGGCCCAGGATGGCTCCATCCACTCTATCTCAAGGTTAATCTCAGGGAGTATCCATGGTGTGTCCAATGGCAAAGCCTACCAAGACTGCTTTCACCTGTGATAAAGTTTACAATCCTTCCCACATCCACTTGCCAGCACTTTCTCTAAGCAACTTTTTCTTAACTTTAAGTTAAGAGGCACTACCACCAGCCCTAACATTCCCCAGGCTCTGATCATATCTGCCACTCTGGCATGTCTCCCCATCTATACACACAGACAGCAGGCTTGAGAGGAAGCCTATGACTACAGAGTCCTAAACTCTGTGTTGGAATTACAAAAACTCTCCCACTTTGAAGCTATTTTATCTTGGGCATTTCTCATCACCTCTCTGAACCACAGATTTCTCCACCTGAAAAACAGAAATCCATATCACCCAGCCTGCAGGGTTCTCAAGACCTAAATGACACAGGAAACCGCATGAAGGCCCAGGAAAGTGGCTTTACAGTAAATGGTGGCTCTTGTGACATATCTTGGAATTAGATTTAGGAAGATGAGGGACACATTCAGTAAACTTAATCACAATTTGCCCTGTCTCTATATTACCCGGTTGCATGCACTGAACAGATAATGTGATACGTACCTGGCTTGATGATAACTTATATAATCCACCTCACCACTATCACTACTTTGCTAGACAAAATTAAGTATCAGCCATGAACAGACTGTGAATTGATATCCTCATGTGTGTGGCATTTGGTCAGTGCTGTGCTCTCAAAGAAAATGCCATTAAATGTGAGATGATGAAAGCACACACCAACAATCCCAGCCAGCACCTGGGTGTCTGAGGCAGGGATGCCCTGAATGTGAGGCCAACCTAGGCTTCATAATGTAACCCTGGTTGTGTGCCTTTAATCCCAGCACTCAGAAGGCAGAGGCAGGCAGATCTCTGTGAGTTCAAGGCCAGCCTGATCTACATAGTGAGTTCCAGGGCAGCCAGAGTTACATAATGAGACACTGTGTCCAAAAAAAAAAGCAAAGCAGTAGGACTGGGGATACAGGCCAGTATCGAACATGCCTGGCTTACTGAAGGTCCTGGGCTCCAGCCTTAGTATTGGGGTACGGAGGAGAGGAGAGGGGGGAAGAGGAGCCTGCTTCTTAGGCTCACCTAAGTTACCATGTGGCCCTATAAATATCTAGGTTTGCAAGCCTCGTGCAGAATGTAGTGGACCTATGCTGGTGACATCTTGGAGGGCAGTGGACTTGGAGGCTGGCAGGTGACATTTCGCGTGGCTCCCGAGTGCCCTCTCCTTTTGCTCACTCTGTTGCGTTCTTACCTTTTGAGGCCGAGGGTTCTCTCCTAACTTCTCAGAAGACATTCTTGGCCTAAGATGAGTAATCAGCTTTAACGCAAGTCTTCAGAACTGACCTAGGAGGTTGGAAAAAGTCAAAGGAGACGATGGCTGCCTCTTGTCCACAGACACTCCTACTAAGTATCTCATAGCATTCCCTTTCCCATAGAGACCCTCCCTAAGTTTACAGTGGAGCCTTCTGGAATGGATAGAAAGGCCAGCCAGCTGAAGCCGTGAAGCTTCTCAGGTTACTTTACTCCTAGCTTAAATCTAGGATCTGTAGCACCCAGGGGCTTGGTGAGCATGTGATGATCCCATGAGCCATTCACTACTAAAGAGAAGCAGATCCAGAGATAGACACACATCCAAGGTAAAAGGTCCTGCCAAGCGCCTTCCACTACACACACACACACACCCAACACACTCCAGCCATGTTTCTAATGAGAGGTTAAGAGATCGGGGCACTAGACCAGCAGAGACCCCAGACCTGATGAGAGTTAAGATGCATTCTCAGAGAGCAGAATTGCCATCAATGCAGGAGAAGTAACTGCCAAACCCAGGGGACTGACAAGTAAGCCATGTGACTGGACCACAGGGCTCCTAGGAGGCATCAGAGAGAGAGAGAACATGGAGAGAAAATAGAAGGAAAACAAGGCAAATGCAAGATCGTACACATCTGGCTCAGAAGACTGAATAGCATGAAGGGCAGTAGGGAAGGCTATGGGGAGAAACATGGAAGACTGGCCGAGAAGTCCCCTCCAGAGGTGTCTTGACAACTCTCAAGTCAGGACCAAGGGAAAGCGAAGAGGCAAGAGGAAGGGCAAGAAGCCAAGATCCAGGGTAACCAAGGGGAATGGCAGAAACCTCTCCAGAAAAAGGAGCAGGGAAGGAAGGGGACATGAGGCAAGTCATGGTGACCACTCAGCTAGAAATAAAACTCAAATATCTGAAAATTTGGGGATTGATAAGCTTTGGGCATAGATACATTTAGTGAACAGAAAAAAGAAACACAAAAGACAGCTAGGATGTGGTATTGAAAAAAGCACTGAAAATGGCAATAAAATAACTGCAAAAGTATATTTATAAGTACATTTCTGTTAAATATATGAATGTGTATGTTGAAGCATGCATAACCTGGTAGGGCTGGAGAGCCGGCTCAGCAGTTAAAAGCACTGACTGCTCCTGCAGAGGACCTGCATTCAAGTCCTAGCACCCAACATAGCAACACACACCTGTCTGCAACTACTGTTCTAGGGGATCTAGCGCCCTCTTCTGACCTCCTTGGACACTGCACACACATAGCGCACATACATACATGCACATACAACACTTATACAGACAAAACAAATTTAAAAATTGAAAGGCCTGGGAAAATGTGCCTTAAGTTTAGTGGCAGTTATTTGCGGCAGATGAGATGGGGCATGTCACATGTTAAACACGCATGGGGGAGGGAGAGAAAATGCTCTTTGCTGGCTGAGACAAACAACTTCCTCCTCACATCAGAACAAAGGGAGAAGGTGGTCCCTACAGCCTTGGTCATCGACATGTAACCTTCCCTGTCACTCTGTGGCAGGGTAAAAGGGGCAGGGTCCCTGCAGGTGCTCAGGAGTGCAGCCCCTGCACTGGCGTCCCCCTCCCCACAGAGTACCTTGAGGAAGGGAAAGCTGACCACCAGAAGGCTGAAGATGGATATTTGGTTCTGGCAAGAGCAGTTGCAGTTGGTGTCTGAGCATGAACACCAAAGGAAAAATAACACAATTGTCCCGTAGTAGTTTGTGAATGAAGGGAAAAAAGAGAACAGGAACGTGGGAATATGGGGACGAGAAGGAGACCGGGCAAGGATAACTCCTAGCTGTGAGTATCTTACTGGGTGGATGAACACAGTGCAACACCGAAGTTAGGTGGGAGAGTGTCCCAGCATGCCTTGGGCAGCTGTCGCAATTAACAGGGCCTCACGTGATTGATGGGTAATGTCTGTAGTAGCCGAAAGCTCCAGCTGGTGGCAGTTTGACCGTGGACATGCCGGGATCTAGCTTTATCCGCACTGTCTGCTGCTGCTGCCAGTTCAGTCAAGACCTTGTCAGAATGGAGATGAGGTTTGTATCCCTTTCAGGCAAAGAGGGAGCACTCCCAAACTGCTCTGCGAGGCACGGCGTGAGACTATGTGGGACTGGACGTTATTTTTGTCTGGGAAGGCGGGCAAATGTGCGCGTGGGTAGGAAAGGCCTTAGGACTGAGGCTGGAGGAAAACTGCTCCCCACGTGGAAGCAACAGCAAAGCCCTGCAGCGGGTAGGTGGGAGGGGCGGGGCCTTGGGAGGCGGGGCCAAGGACTGGCAGCAAGAGGCGGGTTTTCCTGCTCCTCTGCCTATGACTTCAGCAAGTAGGTTTCTTCTAAGACCTCTAGTTTGGGAGGGTTGTCCTTTGGTCTTCTCCCTGGAGCTGGAGTGGATTTTTTATTCTTTTTGGTTGGTCAGGGCTCTCTTCAGTGTTGGCACTTCGAGGGGCTCCATTTCACTCCTAACCAGACTCACCAAGGCTGCACTGGTCTGCCTTCTCAGTTGCAACCTGTTCCTGTTTGGAGGCTCAGAGCTGGCTGGGCTTCCCTTTCTACTTTCACTCTTTTATCTTCCTTCTCTGTGAAGCCACATAATGGCAGCTGCGATGCGCACACTCGTGACAGACACATCCGTGCTCAAGGATGAGGACTGTCCTGACTCTGCCCCCTCTGGCTAGAAGCAAATGCAGGTGCCTTCTCGGAGCCCCGCCATTAACAGAAGGGGACCAATTAGATCTAGGCCTTTTGTTTGTTTTGGTTTTTTCCCAAGACAAGATCTCATATAGCCCAGGTGGCTTTGCACTCCCTACATAGCCAAGGATAACTATAACTTGATCTCCTGATCCTCTTACCTCCACTTCCGAAGTGTTGGAACTACCTATGTATGCCATCACACTCACAACCAAAGTTTTAATTTAAAAAAAAAATGGCTCATAGCAATCTTTAGAATTTAAAGATGCACCTTTGGAACGGGCAGGGTGTAGTCCCTGAGAGCGCTGCAGGAGCTGTCAAACCGACAGCCAGCGTCTCCTTTCCCCTCTCAGCTTGCGGCTCCATAGGAGCTGTCCACGGTGGCAGGACCTCCGCTCCACAGCTCCACAGCTGACGGTGCTTCAGCCAAAGCCACTTGCACCTGGGAAGGTCTTCCCTTGCTAACCCATGGGCCCCATGCAGGGAAAAGGCGTAAAAAGCCACTTCCCGAGCTCAAGACTTGAAATCCTACCAATCCTCTCTGGAAATCTCTGTCCTGAAAAGCTCTGCCCCCCTGAGATTTCCAATAAAAAGCCTGTGTCTGTTCAGTTCTCTGCTGTCCTCTCCCAGGATCAGAAGCAGCCACCCCTGGATTCGCCCCTCCCAATAAATCTCTTTTGTGAGATTTGCTGTCTCGTGTGACTCGTTGGAAGAAGCCAAGAAGGGAAGAGGACAAGTAGAGCGGGGCTGGGGCTCCTGCTCGCCTCAGCTCAGCTGGGGATACCCTTCCCTGGGAGCTGCAAAGCCTGGGCTGAGAAGGCCTCCTCTCAGAGTTCTGTGGTTCCTGAGCTCCTGTGCCTCAGTATACCCTTCCCTTGGGACACTTTCCCACCTCTCTGAGCTCCTGTGTCCCAGGAGACCTTTCCATCCGAGCAGGAAGGACAACACAGGGTGCTTGGTACTGAGTGCTAGTGCTCAGAGAATAGGATGGGGGATAGCTGTGAGTGGCCATGTCTCCTTAGCTAGTTAAGTAGGACACAACCAGAGAAGGGACAAAGTAGAATTCCCCTAAAGCTCTGGGCCCTTTTGCCTAATTTAATAGAATAGTATACAAATTATAAGTGTGAGGTATGGGGTTCTCCCCAGACAAGTGGGCCTTGTCAGGATGGGGATGAAGCTTGGGACTCATTTAGGGAAACGAGCATACTGCCAAGCTAAGTGTCAATCTGAGTCCCAGGAGCCAAAGGCTAACACGGATTGGAGACTAAAGTTCTAGGACAAAGTTTGAATGTGGATCGTCACACTCCTATGACATCAACAAGCATGTATATGCTTGTAAGGGTTAAAGCTTTGTGTCGCCCTAAGGTCTTAGCTAATCTTTAGGGAATGAAAATGACTCTCCGTAGTTACCTAGCATACAAGAAGCTAGTAGGTCCAGTCCCCAGGGCTACATAAAACTGGGCTTGGTGGTTGTGGCAGTTTGAGAGTGGCCCCCACAGACTCACATACTTGAATATCTCGTTCTCAGTTGGTGGGCTATTTAGAAAGGATTCAGTGTGGCCTTGTTAGAAGAGGTGTGTCACTGGGAGTAGACTTTGAGGTTTCAAAATGACCACACCAGGCACCCCCCCTCTTCCCTCTGTAACTTGTGGTTAAGATGTGGGCTATCAGGAACTGCTCCAGCACCACACTTCCTACTGAGAGGGAAAAGGACCAACCCTCTCAAACTGGAAGCAAGCCCCCAATTAAATGATCTCCCTTGTAAGTTGCCTTGGTTGTGGTGTCTCTTAACAGCAATCAAACAGTAACTAGGTGTGAGAATACCTATAATGCCAGAATTCAAGAGGTAGAGAGGCAGGAGGATAAGCTCAAGGCCATCCTCAGCTAGTGGCCTGCCTGAGCTACATGAGACCATGTTTCAAATTATAAATAGCATCAGTAATGACAGAGGTAAATGGCATCTCTTGATGCGTCTTTTGATGTGATGATAGAGATGTATAATATAAATCAAAACATGAAAGGAAAAACAAAAAGACAAACCGATTGCAGGACACAACCTTGTAACTGGTTGTACTCACAGTGTCAGTGTCCTGATAGCTGCGAGTGGCATATGCCTGTACTCCAGCACCTGAGAGGCTGCGGCAGAAGGATCTGTGATTTTAAAACTACCTTGGGCAACACAGCCTGAGCCATGCAGAAAACCTATAAAAAGCAAAAAGCAGGAGGGAAATGGCTCAGTGAATCAAGCCATACTGTTCAAGATTGAAGACTTGAGCTCAGACCCTCAGCACCCATGTCAACGACTGGTAACCCCAAAGCCAGGGGCCAGCAGACACAAGAGGATCCGGGGGTTCATAGCCAGCTAGGTTAGCTCAAACAGAGACCTCTAGATTCAGTGAGAGACTGTCTCAAAACCAAAAGTGGAGAAAGACAGAAGACAGCCAGCATTGACCTTTGGCTTTCACAGGTATTCACATCCACACTCACACATGTACAAGCACACATGTGCATGCACACAGAGAGGGGGGGAGAGGGAGAAAGTCTGCCATGTGAAACAAAGCAGCTAAGGAACTATTGTAGTCTAAAGATGGCTCAAGGAAGCATCAACTAGAAGCAACATGATTTAGCATTGGTTCCCTAACGGGGAAAAAAATACTCTAGGGCCCACCAGTAGGTAAAATTGGAATATGAGCTCTCTCTATAGATTGCATCTATCTCGTTCTTTCTTCTTTCTTCTTTCTTCCTTCTCCTCCTCCTCCTCCTCTTCTTCTTTTCTCTGTAGCCTTGCCTGTCCTGGACTCACTTTGTAGACCATGCTGGCCTCTGCCTCCCAAGTGCTGGGATTAAAGGTGTGCACCACCACCAGCTGGCTGCTTTCTGGTTGTTAAGAATCATGTACTGTTTAGGAAACATGCATGCTTAAGTTACTTTCAAGGGTACAGACATAGGGCCCATAACTTGTTCTCAAATAGCACAACAAACCCAAACAAAGCACATCAGAGCAATAGTCAAAACCTGGGCGAAGGGACGTTCTTCATACTCTTCCAGCTAGTGTGCGGGCAGACTGCTGGGGTGGGTGCGGGCTTAGTACCCGGCTATGACTAGCTGTGAGGGTCCATGTAGGTGTGCATGCATGCCTGTAGAGGCCAGAGAAAACTTTCAGTGTCATTCCTTAGACGCCACCCCCTTTTGTTGTTGTTGATACAGCTTCTCACTGACCTGGACATCACCAAGTAGGCTACACTGTCTGGGCAACCAGCCTGGAACCTATCCCCACTTCCTCAGCACTGAGACTGAGGTGTGCGTCATCACACTTGGCTTGCTTTTTGTTTGTTAGTGTGGGTTCTAAGGATCAAACTTAGGTCCTGGGTATGCAAGGCAATATTTAATGGCTAAGTCACTCCCCAGCCCCTCAAAACTAAGTTTTGTAAGAGATGTGTATCCCTTTTATCTAGAGGAATGAGGTTTGAGTTTACCACATAAGCCAAGAGGACTTAATAAGTTTATCAACTGTCTTTAACCAAGAGAGTGTAAGAGACATACTTGTGAGGCAGGAACTGTTGAGGACTTGCTTATGACGCTCCAATGTTACAGAGTTTTGGGTGACTGCTCAAGTAGCAAACTGTCTCTGTAATCTTCTCATTTGGGAAGCTAACCTCCACCCCCTGTATACTCAGGTAATTAATTTTACTCCTTCTCAAGTCTCTGATGTGGTTGAAGACCAGATAGTTTAGTTTTACTATTAAGCTTAATTGTTTAGGGGTTATGATGTTTTTAGGTCTAGATAGACGTTTTAAGTTGATAAAGATGTGATTTAGATATTGATTTACATTCAGAATTTTAGACTCACCAAGATAGGAAAGATGTTCTCTTCAAGGCAACTAAATACAAATAGTGAAAACACTAAGAAGGTAACATTTATATAATTCCTGATTGTTTCATGGTTCTTCTTGCTGTAGGTAGGTTACTGTACATATGTGTAATAATATAAATGTATATGTAAAAAATTTTAAAAATATATAATAAAAAAAAGAGATGTATATCTAAGTGACAGTTGGTCCTGGTGAAAATGTGGAGCAAGAGGGACACTCCTCCATTGCTGGTGGGAGTGCAAACTTGGTGGCAACTATGGAAATCAGTGTGGCTGTTCCTCACAAAGATGGGAATTGATCTACCTGAAGATCCAGCTAGATCACTCTTGAGCATATACCGAAAGGCCACTTCATCCTACCACAAGGACACTTGCTCAACCATGTTCATTGCTGCTCTATTCATAATAGTCAGAAATAAGAAACGACCTAAGTGTCCCTCGAAAGAAGAATGGATAAAGTATGATACATTTTACACAATGCAGTATTACTCAGCTGTTTTTTAAAAATGATGGCATCATCAGATGTGCAGGCAATGGGTGGAACTAGAAAAAAAACCATCCTGAGTGAGGTAACCCAGACCCAGAAAGACAAATATGGTGTATATTTACTTCTATCTGGATATTAGCTGCTAAATAAACTATAACCAAGCTACACTCTATAGACCCAGAGACAACAGGCAGAGAGGGGGTAGCACATGGATCTGCCTAGGAGGGGAAACTCCACTTTACAGGTGGAAAGGAGCATGTGGGGGACAGGGGAGCTGAAAATGGAGGATCAGGTGCCAAGTGGGAGGGGAGATGGGGCTGAGGAGGGAATAGGGGGATAACTAGGACTGACAGGCATTTGAGAGTCATATTAAATGATTCCTAATGATATTCTGCTGTATTCAACAGACTGGTGCTTTATTCAGCCATCATCAGAGGTTTCCTACTGCAGCAGATAGGAAAAAATACAGAGACCTGCAGCAAAACTTTCTGATTTCCCCAGAACCAAAGAGAAAAGAAGACCAAAGGAGAAATGAAGACAGAGGGGAGAGGAACTTGGAAGTCCAGAGGGAAGGAGGAAACAGGCGAGTCTACTTATATTTAGAATCACAGAGCAAGTGAGATTTCGAGTCATACTCACTGCTGTTAACACACCCAAGAGTTCTGTTCAGAACAGACTACAAGGGGAGAGCAAAGACAGTACAATAGATCCAGAAGTGGGGAGTATGCCAGCACAGGAAGCGAACAGCTGACATGTTACATTGTAATTGGTCAGCATGCAGTGATAGGGCAGATGAATCAAGGCTACTGACATTTGTCCCAGAAATGAAGAGATACTTCTGGTTCCGAGTCAGGCTCTAGTGTCAGGCAAATGACTCTCAAGACCAAAGTCTCCGATTTTCAGAGGATGTTCACCCTGACCCAATTTATCTCCACAGTTCAACAACACAGATTGCTATCGGTTTTCAACTCTCATTTCATTTGTAAGCTCTTGGCAGAGATCCCTGAGTCCGAGACAGAGAAGGCTTCTGACAGCAGAGTTGGCTGACCAAATTTAGAACCAGAGAACTGAGCAAATTCCATACAAGTAAACATGAAGGTAGCATCAGAATCTACACCAAACAGCCATTTTTTCCCTAGTTTGAAACCTTTTACTAATGAAATTGAACTCACAGAGGTCAACAACAGTACAGAGCACCAGGACAAACACGGAGGCAAAGCCATCCACAGGATAAGAACTGGCCCAGGAGCTTCCCTCTCAAGGAATCATGGGAAACACTTAAAGCAGGTTCACCAAACCAAAAGGCCACTGGTTCCCCCAGTTCAGAGAGCAAACAGCACAAAGGCTCTCTGACCCCCCAATTTCTACATCCGCCACAATTATTTGAGAAGAGAAAGGCAGTAAGAGACATACAAGATGGGGGAACAGCCTGGACTTGCTATCTTCATCAGTCTTCACTATGGAAAATCAGCCAGAGCCAGCTGATGAAAGGTCTCAAAATAACAAAAAGATTTAAGGTTCTGGACTAAGGAGACTACAAATGGGTCTCTAAGGCCAGACCCACTCACACAGACAAACTAATGAGGCTATGTGGCAACAATGCCAACAGGAAGCCCCTAGGCTACAAGAACAGTCTTTTCTAGTGCAGACTAAGTCAGAGAAGAAGGAAAAGATTGACCTGCACAAGCTACAACTAGGCAGCAGCACCACTAAAGCCAGACAGGTCAAGACACGTGCTAAGATCAGTTCAGTACAAGCACAGAACCTTTTGTCTTTGAGAAAATTCTACACACGTAGTTATAGTTTACTAAAACACATTATGAAAATATTTAAGTATCATCTTGTTCAGTTTTCAAATTTTATAACCTATGAGAATTCAAAAAAACTCAGAGCAAGTGACAGGACAGAAAAATGACCAGAGCCATGGACAGCAATCACAAGTTAACATTTAGCTAGGCTGAAAGCCGTTCCATTCACTCTCCCTGCTGACAACAGTGAGATCTGGGTCACACACACACTAGCAAGCTAAGCTGGCCACGCTGGTCAGGGTTAAAGCCTATTTGTGAACTAAGAAAAGCATGAATTGTGGGAAAAATCACCCAACCTCTTCAAACTAACCCTTTAAAGGAAAGCTTCCCTAAGGAATCCCATGGTTACCCCACTGTACATCCCACTGTGCATCCCCACTGTACATCCTCACTATACATTTTTGAGTCATGAATCTTGAATCTTTTAAAACCAATGAACTCCGAGTCACTAACTCCTCATTTACATGAAACATGAAGTGTGTTTAGTCCTTCACCTGGGAAAAGCAGAATGAAAGTTGGCCTCAAGACAAAGGAAACTGATGTCACAACTACCAAGCTGAGAAAGGACCACTAAGGGACTCAGCACTTCCTTTTCAAAATTACCCAAAGCCATGCCCTGAATTCTCAAAGAACAAAAACCCTATTCTAAGGGTTTTTTAATCCATAAACAACTTGCGGCAATGAAATAACGCCCCCTGTCTCCAGAGAGCTTTCCAAGCCTGCTTCAGCATTTTCCTGTTAGCTTCCACCGATCCCAAAAAACATATAGCGTGGGAGGCCTTTCGGCCATCAAGTGCCCTTGATTTGCAGGCAAGAGAGAGAGAAATGGATCAGAACCCTCACATCTGATGTTCTTACTGACACACAAAGACTTGAAGCTACATAGAGGCAGGGCTCAGGTCTAGACCATAGGAGGGGCATATTAAAATGTAGATTCTTAGTCTCCCAACTCAAGAACATCTGGGGATGAACTTCCAAATGTTCTATACCAAACTCCCAAAAGATTGGGAAGTGATCAATTTAGCCTGAGGACAAACCGTGCATTGCAGTCTATCTACAATGCCCTGTTCCTCTACGCACCACAGACCTTGCCAAGCAGCATATTCAGGGTACCCCATTGCCCTTACTTGAATCAGGCACAGGTAAGCCAGGTCTATAGATACAGTATCCACCTCACTTCTTACCTAGCAACTTCTCAGCTGACAGCACCCTGTCCTGCTGCATTTTCTAAGAGAAAAAAAGACTTAAGAGTTCTGTATCTATAAGGAAAACCTCGGGTAACAGATTGAGAAATGTAATGCGGATTTTTAAAAAGAGAGAAAGAAAGACTTCAAAATGAGCAGTTTCCAGCCAGGCACTATGGCACACACATAATCCACCCTCAAGAGGATAAGGAAGGAGGAGCCCTACCACAAACTGGAGTCAACCAGGACAACAGTAAAGTCCTGTCTCAACAAAAGAAGAGAGAAGAGGGGAGGGAGGAAGAGGAAAAAGTGAAGGATTTAAAAAGATAAATCCAATTTAAGCCGGCATGGAGGCACAGACTTGTAATCCCAGCACTCAGAGAAGCAGAGGTGGGCAGATCTCTGAGTCTGAGGCCACGCTGGTCTACAAAGCGAGTCTAAGACAGCCAGGGCTACACAGAGAAACCCTGTCTCAAAAAAACAAAGATGAAAGGGGTGTGGGGGGATACATGGATTGAGAGAGACAGATTAAGAGAGACTGGTCCTAGCCAGGCGTGGTGGCACACACACCTTTAATCCCAGCACTCGGGAGGCAGAGGCAGGCGGATCGCTGTGAGTTCGAGGCCAGCCTGGTCTACAAAGTGAGTCCAGGATGGCCAAGGCTACACAGAGAAACCCTGTTGCGGAAAAAAGAGAGAGAGAGAGAGAGACTGGTCCTATTTAAGACAGCAGGAATCACTGCTCAGCCTTCTGTCTAAAATCAGTTCAAGATGGATGCAGAGCTATCTTACCCCTAGAATTAAAAGCTTACACCCGCGACAAGACACATTTCAGAAGACAGGACACTCTTGAAATACAGAATTTTATTTAAAAATGGTTTAAAGTAGAAAAAAAACCCTGTCAAGAAAAACCAGGTGGAAAATGGGTTCCCAATAAAATGGAATTTGGGGGCAACAGAAGTCTAAAAGGCCACAAAGGAGAAATAGCACCACTGTCATTTGAACAATGGCTAGTTACTTGCTTTTTTTTTTTTTTTTTTTTTTTTTTTTTTTTTTTT
>OU015742.1:81485840-81510183 GCA_907169655.1 Acomys percivali
AAGAAAGAAAGAAAGAAAGAAAGAAAGAAAGAAAGAAAGAAAGAAAGAAAGAAAGAAAAAAAGAAGCCAAAATTCCAAAATTTTCATGGCAGCCAGGTATTGGGGGGTGGGGGGGCGAGTGGGTGGACACAGAAGTGCCAGCTGGTATAATGACACACATCTTTACACCAAGCTTTGGGAGGAAGAGGCACACAGGTCTCATGAGTTTGAAGCCAACTTAGTCTTCAGAGTGAGGTGCAAATGAGTCAGAGTTATACAGTGAGGCAGTCTCAAAATAAATAAAGCAATAGTTTTTTAAACACTAATAAATGCTATAGCACAGATAAACTTGGAAAGTACTGTGTTAAGTAAAGGAAGTTAAACACAAAGATGACACAGTCTATTCTTTCATTTATAGAAAATGTCCAAAATAAGTGAAGCCATTGACAGGAAACAGTGCCTCAAGCTAGGGAAGGGAGAAAAGTTGAAGGAAATGAAAAATGATTGCTGGTTTCTTTTTTGGGTGATCAAAATATCCTAAAATTGTGGTAATAACAGTTTTTTTAAAAAGGCTGCCTGGCAAAATATTATGAACCTTTAATCCCAGCACTTAGGAGGCAGAGGCCAGCCTTGTCTACACATATATTCCACAAAAGCCAGAGCTACATAGCGAGACCTGTGTAAAAAAATAAAATAAAAACAAAAAAGTGAGAGCTTGTCTAAGGTTTACTGGCTTTCAGTTAGTAAAATGCTTGCCTTGAAAGCTTCAAGACCTGAGCTGTATGCCCAGAGCCCATATGCTTGACACCTAGTACACGCTTGATGTGCTAGCGATGTGGAGGCTGAGACAAGCACCTCAGTGGGGCTTCCCTGGCAAGCCAGCCTAACCCATAGAGCAAGAGATATTTCAAAGAACAGGTGAATTTTAATTTCTTCTAAAAACACAAAAATCGCTGAGTGTGGTGGCACATGCCTTTAATCCCACCACCCAAGAGGCAAAGGCAGGAGGATCGCCGTGAGTTTGAGGCCAGCCTGGTTTACAAAGTGAATCCAGGACAGCCAGGGCTACACAGAGAAATCCTGCCTCAAAAAAAGACAAAAAACAAAAACAAACCAACAACAACAATCAAACAAACAACAAACAAAAGAAATGTTATAGGAATAGTTTCATTTTAATCCCAGGTGTGGGGAATATTAGGCTGCTTCGCAGCAGGTGATATGATTTGCCTTGTGCTCTGGTTGGGGTGTGGTTTGGCCGGCTGCAGATAGTTTCTGCAAGTGTGTAACCTTTGGAATTCTGAGAACTTTTCAGAGGCTATAAAAATGCGAGGGCCCTGAGAGATGAGGGGTTGCTGTTGGTGGCTGGTTGGTGATTGGATGCTGTTGGTTGCAGTTTGTCAAATAGTTGTATACAAAGAAATGAGAAGAAATTAGATATCCAGACAGAAAAGATCAAACTTGTCCCTAGGAACTCGATGGCCCTAATCAGCAGACCGTCTAACAATAATGTCACCTCCTTTTCCTCTCTATCCTTTTTTCTCTCCTATCTACTGTTAGTGAGTTAAGAAGAACAGAGAGGATGGAAGAGATAAACGAACTCACACAGCAGTAAACAGTGCAGCTACAGATGCTCCAGAGGACCTGATTCAATTCCCAACACCCGCATGGTAGTCCATAACCATCTCTATTTCCAGTTCCAGGGAATCCAATACCCTCCTTCTGGTCCTGAGGGCACCAGGCACATTATGTGATACAGATATACATATAAATTACACACCCACACGCATAAAAAAACATTTAATGTTTTTAGGTTTAAAGGGTAAAATGGGGCTGCAGAGATGGCTCAGAGGTTAAGAGCACTGGCTGCTCTTCCAGAGGTCCTGAGTCCAATTCCCAGCAACCACATGGTGGCTCATAACCATCTATAATGTGATCTGATGGCCTCTTCTGCTGTGGAGGTGTTACATGTAGGCAGAGCACTGTATACATAATAATAAATAAATTTTTTTTTTTTTAAAGTTTCAATATAAAGCTCCTCAAACAATTCTAATAGGTGGAGCAGAAGGAACAAAGTTCAAGGTCATCCTCGGCTATCTAGTGGGTTCAAGGGCAGCTTGGGCCAGAGACTGTCTCAAAAAAAGACCTCCATCTTTAGCAAGGAATCTTGGCTCACAACAAACGCACAAGTTCTATGAATATACTACTAAAAAGACATATTGGGAAGCCGGGCATGGTGGCTCACGTCTTTAATCCCAGCACTCAGGAGACAGAGGCAGGTGGATCAATGTGAGTTCGAGGCCAGCCTGGTCTACAAAGTGAGTCTAGAACAGCCAAGGCCACACAGAGAAACCCTGTCTCAAAAAAAAAAAAAAGAAAGACATCTTGGGAAACCAAGCAAGCCCAAACACTGTCAAGACACTCTCTACAAACCACTTTCCCCTCCCTTCTAGACCCTCCCTGCAAGAAGCAAAGCAAGCCACAGCAGCCTGACATTAATTCTCCATGAAGGAAGCCAGAATCAGGCACAGAAGGCTGGCCTACAGACTGAAGGCATAATGATGCAGACAGCCTAGAGTCCTGAAAGATTTAGAAAGCTCTTGAGGTCTTAAGTTCAGACCTAACTGTAATTTACCTGTAAAATGCCCCTACTTCTCCTATAACTAAAGCTCTTTTATGTGAGCTAGCACCAGGAAGTTCTATTACAGCCAACAAAAAGCCCTGAGGTAAAACAGCAAACAGCACTCAGCCAAGCCAGGGCAAGTGTTAACTTCCCAATTTACAGAGGAGGAGCAGCTGGGGGCAAATGTGAAGAGGCTCCCACAGAGCTGCAGAACCTACATCCTTGTCAGAAGCACAGGGCAGGCCTGTGGCTACACAAAACTCCTCACTGGGACTACAGCATAGTTTTGTGTGGAGTACCTATGCCCCAGCACCACCTATGTTTTGTTTTGTTTTGTTTTGAAGAGTAACAACTTTAGCTCAGTGTAGAATGAGTGGAACTACTGGGAAGCGGCCTAGTGGTTGCTTACCTGCAGTGCCGGAGCCGAGAGGTTTCTTCGGTTTACTCAGAGCTGGAGCAACAAGAGAAGGAGCCACTGCAGTTTCTTGACCTTGTCTGGCAGCTACAGGGTCATACTCTTTTCCATCATAATTTGCATCAAAAAACTTCTTGAACCATTGAACAAATTCAAAATTGTCCTGAAATTTTCCTTTTACTAATTTATCCACAGGAATAATCTGCAGAAAAAAATCAAGACCAATCAGAACAAAGCAGGGGGCTTTGGCAAACATCAAACCTGTCCACTCACCAAAACACGAAGTTCTGCCAAAAGGAGAAAACATGTTAGGGGTCTTGCTGCTGAGATCAGTTTGCCTTCAATACAGTACCAATCCCTAGCCAGTCCTCCAAACTCCTAAGAAGAAATATTGAACAAAAAAAGGAACAAGGACCAGGATATAGTCCAACGCCTGCCCAGCATGCACAAGGCCTTGTACTGAATCCTCAGCACCACAGAGGAACCAGCATCACCAAAGTCATATGCACACATCAAGACACAATCAATCTGCATGTTCACTGTACCATAAAGAGAAATCCCTTGGCTGAGTACAGTGGCACATATCTGTGAACACTCTGGGAGCCAAGGCAGGAGCATGTCAAAGTTGAGCTTAGTCTAGGCTACATAGAAGACTCTATCTAAAAAGAGAGGGGAGGGGCTAGAGAGATAGTTCATTGGCTAAGAGCACTGGTTTCTCTCCCAGAGGACCCGACTCAGTTCCCAGCACCCACATAGCAGCTCACAGCTGTCTGCAATTCCAGTTCAAGAGAATGTGACACCTTCACACAGACTATATAGACAGGCAAGACACCAATGCACATAAAATAAAAATAAACTACCCCCCTGGCAGGGCTACCTTGCCAGACCACAGGGGAAGAGGACGTCTCAGTCCTGATGTGACTTGATAAGCTGGGGTGGAGAGGGCTCTCCTTTTCTGTGAAATAGGGGAGGGAAGATGGGAGAAGAGGGAGGGAGGGTAGAACCAGGAGGAGAGGAAGAAGGGGGCTACAATTGGGATGAAAAGTGAATAAATAAATAAAACAAGCAAGCAAGCAAACCTAAATTACTAGAAAGAGAGGGGAGAGAGAAGAGAAAAAGGAAGGAGGAAGGAAGGGTAAAAATAAGTCAAGGTGCAGAATCAAGTATAGTATTTTTTTTTTTTAATTTTTTTTTTTTATTATTATATATACAGTGTTCTACCTGCATGTAACACCTGCAGGTCAGAAGAGGGCACCAGATCTCATTATAGATGGTTGTGAGCCACCATGTGGTTGCTGGGAATTGAACTCAGGACCTTCAGAAGAACAGCCAGTGCTCTTAACCTCTGAGCCATCTCGCCAGTCCCAAGTATAGTATATTTTATAGAAGTAAATCTAGAAATTAACCTCAACTAGTAGAGGTTAAATAATATGTAAAACAAAACAAAATACTAGTCTGTTACACGGCCAGTGAGATAGTTCAGTGGGTAAAAGTGCTGTCACAGATGCACATACACACATGCACTCATGTTCCCTCCCCATCCCTGTATGCCCATCGCCCGCCCCTCCCCCCCCACATGCATGCACTTTTTGCTCTTGCAAAGGACCAGCGTTTGGTTCCTAACACCCAAATGGTGGCTCACTATCACTTCAAACTCCAGGGGATCCAACTCCCTCTTTTGACTTCCTCAGGCATACAGAGGACACAATATATTGATGCAAGCAAAACATTCATACACACAGAATAAATAAATCTTTAAAAAAAATTAAATCACTAGTTCAGCTTTACAGGTTGACTACCCCAAAGTGTTACTCAATTTAGACAAGAAGAAAGACAGTGAAGGAAGCAGGGTATAGGAAAACCCGGCTCCCTGTAATCATGGTAACTGAAAACAAGAGGTAAGATAAATTGGAAAGAGAAAATGTCCAATTATTATTTTAAAACAGCCAGGCAGTCTCTCACACCTGAAATCCCATCACTCAGGACGCTGAGGCAGAAAGAGCACCATGAATTCAAAGCCAGCCCAGGCTATACAGTGAGTACAAAGACAGCATGAAATAAATAGACTTCTCAAAAATAAATTTTAAAAGGTCCAGCAAGGCCAGGTAGGATAGCACATACCTTAATTCCCAGTACTTGAGAGGTAGAGGCAGGCAGATCTCTGTGAGTCTGAGACCACTCTGGTCTATACAGTGAATTCAGGACAACCAGGACTACACAGATAGACTCTGACTCAAAAAGACTAAGGAGGAGGCAGAGAGATGGCTCAATGGGCAAAGACACATGCTGCCAAGACAAATGACTAATTTTCCCAAAGTTGTCCTCACATCTACAAATGCATTTCATATGCCTGTACACATAACTAAATTTAAATTAAATGAAACATCTTAAATATAAGTAACCTAACCAAAGGAATAACGTTTACTTACTTTGTCAACACCCATCCTCTTGAAACCTGCTTGTAGTATTTTGAAGTTCTGGATATATTCGTGTTCTAGCTTAGCTTGAAATTTCACTTTCTTCAAGGCAATGGAGCCAGGAAAGAGCATGTCCATAAACTGACAGTATGCAGCCCCTGAATCACACAAAAAGCCAAAAATTCAATAAATTTTGGGTCGCCGAGTGCCAACTTTTCCCCCCAGACAGAACCTCACTACAAGGCTCTGGCTGGCCTGGAGCTTTCTATGTAGAGCAGTCTGGTCTTGGACTCAGAGCTCTGTCTGCCTCTGCCTCCTAAGTGCTGGGACTAAAGGTGTGCACCGCTATTCTAAATGCTACTAGTGAAAAAGCATGGTCATCCACATCCCACTTTAGTTCCCAACATCCGTGTCATTATAACTAATTATATACAATTCTATTTGTTCAACTCTCTTCCAAATGCTTCTTTTAAAATGCACACACACCGTGTGTAATTAATCCCGTATGTGTAATAAGATAGAGGTAATCTCAACACACGAGAAGCAGACGCAGGAGAATGACCACAAGTTTGAGGCCAACTACCCTTTGCTACAGAATAAAACTATATCTCAAAATGGTAGGCTGGAGGGCACTAGAGCTATGGCTCAGTAGTTAAGAGCACTGGCTGCTCTTTCAGAGGATTCATTTCCCAGCACCCACACCAGGCAGCTCACAAGCATCTGTAACTCTGGCTCCAGGGGATCCAAATACCCTCCTAGCCTTCTATGCATCTGTGCACAACACACACACACACACACACACACACACACACACACACAAACACACACAGAGTTTAAACCTAGGTTCTGCAATGTCTAAGCCATGTCCCATGGGCAATCTCATCTTTAAAGTGAAGAGATCTCTATTCACCTCCAGGATCTGACATGCAATCAACACTACTACAGGGAATCCTGACAACAACCAAGCGGTGAGCCAAAATTACTGCCCCAGTTCACAGCTGAGGAAACAGTACTAGAAGACCATCAAAGAATTCAACCAAGGTCACACGGCTCAAAGCAGACGAAAGAGCTCTTCATGCCATGTCGTATCCATGACAGCAGCTCTCTGCCTAAATAAGAGAGCCTGGGGCAAGACTGGGACATGCACAACCTATCTACCCAGGAAGAGGAGCATCTTCTAATTAAGTGAGAAATATTTTGGACTGTATTTATAGACAGGAATAAATTTTAGGGGAAAACTGCTGGTGAGAAATCGGTCTCCAATGAAAATGAAGATGACCTCACCCCCACATTCCCCATAGATCACCGGGCAAACAAGTGCTTTAAAAGACTTCAAAAGATGGTAGCACAGCAATGAAAAGCTGGAAAATGAACAGGAGACAGAGGGCAGCAGCACAAATCTGAAGCAATCTATTTTATTACAAAATAAGGTTAATAAAGGCCATTCTTAGGATCCACTAGCTACTGTATACACCATCTCCCTCTAGACAATGGTGAAACAGATTGGACCTCACAGGGCAAATAATACAAACAGATGAAACCAAGACCAAGTCTAAGAGCCCTTCCACTCTCAAAAAAAGAAAAAAAAAAAAGGAGTCCAAAAGCTGAGCACCAACGGCAGCAGCTAAAGAATGCCAGCCTCTTTAAATCACCCCAAGTGGCACCAACCAGCTAAGAAAAAGTCCAGTGGGGAAAAGCGTATGGAAATAAAGTGTATAGGTTCTTGATTTGGAAAAAGGCTCAAATCTCCATTGTGTTCTTGGTTCTATATGCCGAGATTCATTACTCAAAATTCTCTACGTCATCTTTCCCATTGATATTGGCTGCACCTAACCACCCTCTTGGGAATACACTGAGAACTAAATGGACATGTTTGAGAAGCGTTTACATAGCCTAGCCTGGTAGTGCAGACTGTGTGTAACCCCGGCTTCTTAGGAAGCTGACATAATCATAAATTTTAGGCTCCAGGGTAAGTTAAAGCCAGACTGAGAAATTTGGGAAGAGACTGTTTCAAAAGAGAGGCCAAGTTAAACAAGTTAAACAGTAGAAACATAGAAAAAGCATATAGCATATAGCTTTTCAAAGTAAGCACTTCTGAGTTACTGGCTAACACTGGACAATGTCACATGAAAAGCTGAACATATGATATCTACATATAGACACTGAAAAAGGAAAGTCCCAACAGTAACGTCCTCTGAATAACAGGACTCTTAGAATCCCTTCTTTCTACCACTTTCCTACACACTGTCCAACCCTCACACACAGAGACATGGTCTGCTCTTGTTTTAACTCACTGTTCTCTGGCAAACTGTAGCTTTGATAAAACTGGCCCGGAGATAGCAAGTACTAGGCTTGGCTTTGTTCTTTTTGGGAATAAGAAACATAATTGATGAATTTATATAAAATAGCTAACTGGGAGTACTGTTCAGTGGTAAAGCACTGCCTAGCATATGTGAGGCTCTGTGCTCAAGCTCCCACAACAAAACAATTAAAAAACAAAATAACACAAGCAGTCTGGAGAGATGGCTCAGAGGTTAAGAGCACTGTCTGCTCTTCCAGCAGTCCTGAGTTCAAGCCCCAGCAACCACATGGTGGCTCACAACCATCTACAATATGATCTGATGCCCTCTTCTGGCCTGTAGGTGTACATGCAGATAGAACACTCATACATAAAATAAATAAATAAAATCTTTAAAAAAACAAAACACACAAGCGTTACAAGTCTACCCTTAGATAAGCCTAAACTGTGGCTACATGAGCCCTGAGTGAGAAGCTGGGCCCTGGGACGCAGCCTCAGCAGAAGGCAGTCGACAGGCAGACCAGAAGCATGCGCTTTTTAAGCACAATTCAAAAATTTGTATTCATTTATTTACTTTTGAGACAGAATCCCATGTATCCCACAATGGACTCAAATTCACTAAGTAGCCAAAGCAAAACCTTGATCCTCTGATCATCCTGCTGGCAAGATCCCATATCTAGGTTCAGGTAGCCGTGGGAACTAAACCCAGTGCTCTGTGAATGCTAGGCAAGTACTCTACCAGCACTCAGCACGGGTGAGGAGAAAAGACAAACTGTAATCTCTTTGTGGCTCCATATGGAGGCCTATGCACACCCTAAGGCCACAGTTACTTTTAAAAAGTAGCCTACTGAGCTGGGCGTGGTAGTGCACACCTTTAATCCCAGCACTCGGGAGGCAGAGACAGGTGGATTGCTGTGAGTTCGAGGCCAGCCTAGTCAACAAAGTGAGTCCAGGACAGCCAAGGCTACACAGAGAAAAAAAAAAGTAGCCTACTGAGCTGGGCCAGTGACTCACCTCTGTAATCCCAGCACTATGGGAGGCAGAGGCAAGTGGATCTCTGAGTTCAAGGCACGCCTGGTCTACAGAACAAGTTCCAGGACAACTAGTGCTACACAGAGAAACTGGGGTGGGCAGGGGTTATGCAGTGGATTTCTCTTACCTGAACACAACTGTTCTATCTTTGTCAGATTCAACTGTAGAGATTCATTGATCCAAGCCAGCATGTCATGTCGACTTAGGTTGTCACTGGTCACTGACGTTGAGTATACATTGACTGCCATCTTCTACAACATGCAATGAAAGCAAGAACGCTCTGTTACAGTCAACAGGAAAGTAAGGGCCAACAGTTCCCAGGGTCATCGAGAACAAACCTGTACAAATATTCAATTTTAAGTGTAGCCTTCTTCCCTAATGGGTGAAAGCAGACACTAAGATTCTAGTCAGAAGCCAGAGTTCCATGCATAATATGACTGAAAATAACTGTCCCAAACTAGCCAATCTAAAACTTAGGCCCCATGTTAATAAGACTGATACACAATTACAAGTCACAAAGGGCACTAAGGGATCAGCATGTACTTTATGTAGGGAGGCTAGTGCACAAACAGTAACATTCTGCTCAAAAACATTAGTCCAAGGGCTATGGGGAGCATGTGTTCTGTATGCTTGATGCCTGAGCTCAATCCTCAGCACCACAAAAAATAAATTAACACAGGTGGGTGTGGTGGTAACATACCTGTAGTACCCAGGAGGCTGAGCCAGGAAGACCTCAAGTTCCAGGCCAGCATGAGCTTCAAAGTAAAACCTTGTCTCAAGTCATCATCAACAACACACAAACCAAGGGCTGAGGGCACTGCCCACCAGTACAGTGCTCTGCTTGCCAAGTATGCACCTGTGCACCAAGCCAATCCCTAGCAATATCTATTTTCATATAGGTGAGGTCAAGTGACAATTGCTCAAAGTCCTTGTCATCTACTATTCTTTGCTGTACACACTGGGAACTAGAGGGTTTCTCGTTAAGGCTTACTTCACTTTATTTCAGAGGTGAAGGAGGCCCTGAATATTTACAGCCAAGCCTGCCCAGTCCTATTTTCCCATTTCTCAGAAAATGTTGCCCCTCACCTTTCTGCCAGACTTTTGAAAATTCTTTTTAGTTTAGAATGCAGATCTTGCCATGTTGACTCAAACTTCTATGCTTATGTTATCCTCTTGCCTCAGGCTTCAGAGTAGTTATGACTACCTCCACCAATATTATATTTAACTAAAAATCTCATTTAAAGCACTGGGTGCCATAGTCTATGAATTCCTGTTCAGTCATTCCCACTTTCTATTTTTTCCTTTATTGTGTTTTTGTGTGCACATATATGCATGTGCGTGGAAATCAAAGGAATTTCAGGAATTGGTTCTCTCCTTCTATCATGTAGCTCCCAGGACACAAATTCAGTTGGTCAGCTTGGTGACAAGCACCTTTTACATGCTGAGCCACCTCACCAGCCCAAACAGTAGGTTTTATAGTAACCCTGACACTGAGAATTGTCCTCATTCCCTGAGACATCAACCTCGCCAATGGAATGAGGATGGGACTCACAGTATTCAGAACAGCCGTGAGACTCCAGCTCTTAGCTCTCTTGGGACGCTTCACTCCCTCAACCTGGTCACTAGTATGCGGCGGGCTCTTCCCACACGCGTCTATTGCATGGAGTTACTCATTTCTCCATTTCTGAGCTTCCCAGGCCAGATTTAGACCAGAATGCAACTGGAGGACCTGGGCTTCAATGAGTCCACCCCACTGGCTGTGACTTTGGGCAAGTTACTGAACTCAGTGTACCTCATCTCTAAATTAATAAAAACCATCTGAAAAGGATCTCATAGGGAGCTATATGAAACATAGGAACTGGCATCACTTCATACCAGAGCTGGCATCATGTCAAACATAAGCCATAGAAACAAACAGGCTCCAGGGTAGAGACTGCCTCTCTTTTATGCTATCTTCAGCGCTAAGAACTGTGCCTGGTATCTGCTGCCAAAACCTCTCAAGATCCCATGCAAGCCCTTAAATTAGTCTGTCTCAATCTGGTCCTACACGGCAGCCAGGAAGAATTTCCTGAATCACAAACCACATGGGGTATTTCTCTCCTGTTTAAAGATCCCTGAATGAACAAGTAAAATGCATACTGTGTGCAGAATACTATTATTAAATACCAATGAGAGCAATCCAGACAGAATGACATGATCCCAGGCTGAGCACTCACAATCTGTCTTGTGTATACATTGGGTACTGTGTGTCTCATGCTGCCATAAAATGAAAGCAATTGGTAAAGCCACATGTGTCTCTTGACCACACCCCAGCTCAGAAAAGGTTAATTGCACTCCATCATCATGTAATTTCAAACTCTTTCATTAGCAGTATATTAATACTAGGTCCCATGTGTTCCACAAACTCTGTGGCCACTAAATACATGGGATTAGGCACCCTGTGGATCTGCAATAAATATCCACTCACTCAACCAATTAATTGGCTCTTCCAGGCAGTCAAAACAGAGACTAGCTCTCCGAGCTAACTCTTTCCTCACTCTTTCTGGTAAGAATGTTTGAGCCAGAAGAGAGGCTCTTCATTCCAAGCTCGGGACCAGCCTGGGCCACATACTGTATTCCAACCTAGCCTAGTCTATAGAGCAAGATCTGTCTCAAAAAAGTAACAGAAATGTCCTACTGCTTAGCCTCACTCAGTGTAAGACCCTTGAGTTCAACACAAACTCACCCTTTCAGGGCTGAGGTAAGGTACAACCACAGTGAAAAAATCCCCTTTCGGCCTACTCACGTATCTCTCCCTTCAGTGACTCTCCTGGGAGTCTCCTTAACTCACTCTATTCTGCTTTTTCACCAGTATCTCATGAACAAGCTCTGGAGCTAAATGACCTTGAATTTCTCATTCTCCTGCCTCTATCTCCCAGGTGTAAGGAATACAGGCATATGCCACCACACCTGGCTCCCCAAATCACTACAACTCAATGTAGGATAAAGTATACCCTAGTCCTCTCTCCAAGTACCATCCAGAGTCCTATGGAAAGGCAGGAGGACGGTGGCACTAGGAGCTATGGGACACTGAATGAAACACGTCTCATTTCCTCAGAAATGGCTCGCCTATAAAATGGGTAAGGTTCTACCTTCTGCACAAAGGTGTGGTAAGGATTAAGTAGGGACCCTAGTGAACACCCTTAGCAGAAAAGCACACCTGCTCCCAAGTTTCCTAATGCTGGCACTTTTGGACACAACAAAAGGCATGCCTGTAGGAAATAGTTTCTAGACGGGGGAGAAGGGGTAACACACAGGTTGTGATTCTGGAGTTGAGGTACTTGCTGGGCAACACAGGGCAAGTCATTTCGCTACCTAAAGTCTCCTATTTGCCTCTGTAAAAGAGTGACACAGCACTTGCCTAACGTAGAGAGGGATGGATCTGGGGTCAACTCCCAACACCACAGAAAATAAACTGAACAAGACACAACACACGGGAAAGAAAAGGAAGATAACATCTCTTCAAGACAATGTGACTATTAAGTGGCACGATGCTCCACCAGGCTTTTAACACAATGCCTTATACACAGCAGGTGCCCATTAAAGGGCTATCTTGATTAATGGCTCTTCAAGGCATCCCATCACGGGCAGACATCAGGCCTAGCTTAACTTCTCTCAGTGGGCCTCCGGATCCTCATCTCCAAGGTGCAGAGGTCGGGCTGTACCCTGCAGTACTGGTATCACCCTCTTACGGTAATTACAGAAATTATCTTGGCCATGTATTCATTTTCTTTCTTCCTAGCTCTCTGCCCACAAAGCAGACTCCTAGAAAGCATGCCTTTGCCTGTCTACACCCTGATGCAAACGAGGCCTAGCTCTACTCAAAAACCACCCCGCTGGCCGCCAGACACCGCGCTGAGACCTCTCTATGCTTAATCCTACTGTCACCATTTTACAGATGAGGAAACTGAGGGCACAGGGAGGCTGAAGTGCCTAAGGTCGCATGCTGGGGTCCAACTCTGCAGACCAACTCCCACCCATTACGCATCGACACCTCCTACATCGAGGGTTCCCCCACCTCGCCCCTCCAGCCTCCGGGCCCAGCCACACTTGGCCAGGGCCTTGCGGGTCACCACTAGGCAGCCCCTCACTTCCGGCCCACGCCCCGCCCCCGGGACAACGGAGCGCGCGCCCCGACACAGGCCGCACGCCCGACACGGTCCCGCCCTTCCCCCCCCCACATCCCGCGCGACGCCGCGACGCTCACGAGGGCCGCCTCCCGTGAGTTCCCGACTGCTGCCGCCTCTCGTGCGTTCCCGACTGCTGCCGCCACCCGGGCCCCCTGGCCGCCTCACCGGCTCTGAGGGAACCCGCGTCCGCTGTCCGCGCGCCCGGCTCCGGTTCCGTCTTCGCCTCGTTCAAACCGTCGGACCCCGCCCGCGCGCGCGCAATGACCTCACACGCACCCGCCGTGACGCGCCGACGCACGGGCTCGTCAGCGCCCGCCCGGCCTTTTATAGAGACGGACTGGCCGGGGGCGGGCGGAGGCGGGGCCGAGCCTTTGATCCACAGCTGAAGTGCCCGGGAGCGGGGAGCAAGCCTATTGGACACGTGGTCGTTTGCGGCCAATGAGGTGTGAGTTCTCTCAGGAGGCGGGGTCCCTTGCACGTTCTGGTTTGCTGTAACCCAGAAGAAAATTGGTTTATCCAAGGTGGGTTATTGGATGCGCTCGGGAGTAAGCTTAGTTGACAGGGTGCTCATGACAGGGTACCATGCTTGAATCCCTGGGTTCGGTCCCCAACACCTCAGAAACCAGCTGTGGTGGAGCACGCCTGTCTTTTCAGCAAATCGTTTGTCATCATCAGAGACCCTCTGGGAGCTCAGCCCGGGGTACATGAGACCCTGTCTTCAGAAAGAAAAAGAAGAAAGTGGGCCTGATGGTATACTCCTGTACACTTGGAGAGGAAAGAGACACTATAAATTCAAGGCTAACCTGGCCTACACAATAGCAGGTCAGCTGGAGCTACACAGGGGCCGTCCCAATGCTTTAGCAGGTACATTCCCCCAAACCTGACAACATGAGTTCGAACCCCAGGACCCACCGATAGAAAGTAGAACCGTCTGTTGCAAGTTGTCCTCTGATTTCCACATATGTGCAGTGCCACTCACATGCCTACACACACCAAAATGCCCACAAATAAATTTAGTATAATAATAGTGATGATGATAACGATGATGATGATGATGGATTAGCCTGCTGTGGTGGTATAGACCTACCAGGACTCAGTAAGTAGAAACAGATGAATCCGTGTGAGTTCAAAGCCTGCCAGAGAACTAGCTAAACAGCGAGACTTTGTCTTTAAAAAAAAAAAAAAAAAAAAAATGTATTTGATAGGCAGCACCTACCTTACTTCGAGTTACTTACTATTACTGTGATACTGTGGTGAAGCATGACCAAAGCAACTGGAAGAATAAAGTGTTTATTTGACTTACACTTCCATATCATCATGGGAGGAAGTCAGAATAGGAATTCAAACGGTGCAGGAACCTAGAGACAGGAGCTGGTGCAGAGGCCATGGAGGGGTGTTACTCACTGCCTTGTTTCTCGTGGCTTGCGCAGCCTGCCTTCTTTTTTTGTTTGTTTGGTTTGGTTTGGTTTTGGTTTTTGGTTTTTCAAGACAGGGTTTCTCTATGTTATCTTAGCCATCCTGAACTTGCTTTGTAGACCAGCCGGCCTCAAACTCACAGTGATCCGCCTGCCTCTGCCTCCCGAGTGCTGGGATTAAAGGGGTGCACCATCACACCTGGCTCAGCCAGCTTTCTTATAAAACCCAGGACTACCAGCCCAGAGGTGGCTTCACCCACAGTGGGCTGGGGAGACTCTGCCCTCAAGGACTAATTAAGAAAATGCTCTACAGGCTTTCATACAGACCAATTTTACAGAGGCATTTTCTTAATCAAGGTCCCCTCATCTCAGATGACTTTAGGTTGTGTCAAGGTGACATAAAACCAGCCAGTGCAGCATCTTAATAAAAATCAAGTCACCTCATAGGAGCACCTGCAATATTATGCACTTATTCTTAGCACTTCAGAAGAAGTTTTCTTATTGTTTATGCCTTCCTCTGCTGCCTTCCCATGGAAACGCTTTTCCTATGTTAGCTCCAGGCTGTGTCTCAGTGCTTGTGTGTAGCACCTTGATGAAAGGATGAACTAACTGCACCACTTCACAGCAGCAGAAGCAGAGGAACTGCCTTAGAGAGGCCAGTTGACTTGCCCAGAATCACAGAACTGGGTCCAGGACTCAGGACGGTTTCTTAGTCTCAATACCACTTATTTATAAACCTCATATTTTTTTTGAGACAGCGTCAAATATAGCCCAGACTAGTCTCCAACTTCCTATCTAGCCAAGGATAACCGTGAACTCCTGAGCCTCTTGTTGCTGCTTTCCAAATGCTGGGATTACAGGCCTGTACCACCATGCCTGGCTGCTAGGATTTATTTTCTCTGGCCAGCTCATTTGATGATAGCTAAAACCAAACATAGCCTTTGACCTCCTAAAGTTTCTGCTCTAGCAAAGGAAGCAAAGTGTACACATCAGTACCTCAAATCTTGGTTGACTAACAGATCTGATTGAAGACTAGGCAAAGGTAGTGAATAGCAAGGTGCTTGCATTGTGTGCCCAGGCTCCCAGAAAATCTGGGCCTAGTCCCAATTGCCAAAGCCCAGGGAATTTTCATATGAACGGCTAGGAATCTGACAAGGTAGCAATGGATGCATTATTGGTGATCCTCCTGCCTCCACTTCCTGAATATTGGTATAACAGTTGTGTACCACCACATCCATTTTATGTGATGCTGGGATCACATGTTGTAGGCATACTAGGTGTTCCGACTGCATTCCCAGTCTGCATACTGTTAGTTTCCATGGTGAATAGAACTCCAACCATAACACAAGAGACTTCACTTCACATGGGAAGATGTCCCAGAGTTGACAGTGATCCCAAAAGCTGAGCTATTACCCTCATAAAAGGGTTAGCACATGGGGAATACAAGTAAGAGGAAACAACAGAGCATGATGTGATCTCAGAACTTGGAGGGGATCAGAAGGACCAGGACCTTTAAGTACAGCCTAGGATATGTGAGACTCTCTCAAAAAAAAAAAAAATATATATATATATATAATCATATAATGACGCATCAATAACAATAATTTGGGCTAGAGAGATGTCTCAGATGTTAAGAGCACTGGCTGCTGTTCCAAAAATCCTTAAGTTCAATTCCCATCAACAGCATGGTAGCTCACAACCATCTATAATGTGATCTGGTGCCCTCTTCTGGCATGCAGGCACTCATGAAATCAGAACAATATACGTAATAAATAAATCTTTTTTAAAAAATACAATCTAAAGGGCTGGAGAGATGGCTCAGAGGTTAAGAGCACTGGCTGCTCTTCCAGAGGTCCTGAATTCAATTCGCAGCAACCACATGGTGGCTCATAACCATCTATAATGTGATTTGATGCCCTCTTCTGGCCTGCAGGTATACATATAGGCAGAGCACTGTATACATAATAAATAAAGATCTTTTTAAAAAAAAATCTAAGCCAGGCGTGGTGGCGCATGCCTTTAATCCCAGCGCTTGGGAGGCAGAGGCAAGCAGATCGCTGTGAGTTCAAGGCCAGCCCGGTCTACAAAAGTGAGTCCAGGACAGCCAAGGCAAACACAGAGAAACCCTGTCTCAAAAAAATAAAAATCTATCTAAAATACTTGTAAATGCTTTGGGGCAACATTGATAATACCATTTTATATACGAAGTCATATCCTAAGCAGCAAAGCTAGTAGACCTGAGTTTAAACCCTACCTCTGCTAGGAGTTGAAATTCAGTGAGATATGTACTGGCTGGGGTCATAGTTTAACAGTAGAATAATTGTCTAACATGCACAAAGCCCTTGGTTCCCTCTACACACCCACCACTGGTAGAAAATAGATCTGTATAAAATTTTTATTCCTTTATGTATGTATATTTTTATGCATGTGTATATGTGTGTGCATGCATGTTTGTACGTGTGCCAGTGTACCTACATATGTATCTACAGGTTTGGAGGCTCAGGTTGATATCAAGTGTCTTCTTCTTATCACTCATATCCTGAAACAAGGGTCTCTCACTTTAACCCAGAGCTCACCAGCTCTCTGATCTGGCCAGCCAGCTTGCTCTGGTGATCCCCACCTCTGCTTCCCATGTGCTGAGCTCACAGAAGGGGCTGCTGTGCCCACCTGGCCTTTGTGTGGGTGCTAAGGATCCAGACACCAGTCCTCATGCATGGGTGACAAGTGTTTTACTCTAGCCATGTTCTTAGCACCCAGCACACATTAATTGCTCAAGGACGTTAGTGTGGAGATGAGATCGGTGGGAAAGGTCAGTAGAGATGGGTGTGGTGGTACACACCTGGAATTCTAGCACTTCAGCACTAAGGTTGGAGTTCTATGAGTTCTAGGCTAGTCTGGGATACACAGCAATAACCTCTTGTCTGGGACGAGTGGTGGGGATGCCTCTAGTACAGGAGTGAAGTGTAGACTCAGTTCTAGAAGCACAGGGAGTCTTAGGAAGTGTCAGGATAACCAGAGCTTCTAAAATAAAACTCACCTACCCTCCATGACAGTTCCCATAGAAAAGAGAGAGGAGCTAATGGCTTCATCAGTCCACCATTGCAGTGGTTTGAATATGTACGGCTCCATAGATCCATGGGTTTGAATGCTTGGCCATAGGGAATGGCACTATTAGGAGGTGTGGCCTTGTTAGAGGAAGTGTGGAGGAGAGGCTTTAAGGTCTTAACTGCTCAAGCTATGCCCAGTATGAAACACATCCAGTGCCCCCTTCTGCTGCCTTGCAGACCAAGATATGGACCTCTCAACTCCTCCAGCACCACGTCTACCTGCACACTGCCATGCTTCCTCCCATAATGATAACGGTCTAAACCTCTGAAACTATAAACCAGCCCCGATTAAATGTTGTCCTTTACCAGAGTTGCCTTGGTCGTGGTGTCTTCACAGCAATAAAACCCTAAATAAGATAACCATTAATCCTTGTGACAATTTGATTAGATTTAGAGTCAACTAGAGGAGTCTAGGCATGGCTGTGAGGGTAAGACATTGTCCAAGTGGTTTAACTGAGGAAGGAAGACCCATGCTAAGGAGGACCTTCCCATGGGCTGGGGTCCTGGACTGAACCAAAAAGGGGGAAAAGAGGGAAATCACCTGAGTGCTACCATTCCCCCTTTCTCTGCTTCCTCTGCCACTGGGATATCAACTCACAGCTCCACAGAGAGACCTGTCACCATGCTATCCTGACATGCCTGAAAGACTTGTTCACATTGACAAGAAAAGTAACTAAGGCAGGTGTGGTGGCACACACCCTTAAGCCCAGCACTCTGGAGGCAGAGGCAGGAGTTTCTCTGAGAGTTTCAAGGGCAACCTGGTCTACAAAGCGAGTCCAGGACAGCTATGGCTATTACACAGAGAAACTCTGTCTTGAAAAACCAAAAAGAAAAAGAAAAGTAATTAACACACCAAGCTTATTTTCATCTTGTTAAGTTTTGATCAGAAAATAAGTGGAAAATAGAATTCCGTCCTGTCAGAAAAACTTTTTGGGTGACCCAGTCTCTAATTCCAGCACTTTGGAGCTGAAAGCAAGAAGATCACAATTTCAAGGCCAATAACATACACACACACACACACATGCACACACACATGCACACACACATGCACACACACACACACACACACACACACACAAACACCACATTTTTTGTTCCTGTTGCTGCTGCTGAAGTCAGAGCCCTGCTATATGTCCCAGACAGGAATTCACTCTCTAGACCATGCTGGCTTTTATCTTGAAGAAATAGTCCTGCCTTTGTGTCCCAAGTGCCAAGAATACAAGCAATCATGATATAGTACATATAGAGACATATACAGATACAAATATAGACACATATAGGTATATGCATATAAAGCCAGACATGGCAGGAAGTATCTATAGTTCCAGCACTGGGGAGGTAGAGACAGGAGTGTCCCTGGAGCTTGCTAACCAAGTATTCTAGCCAAATCTGTGAGCTCCAGGTAGTGTGTGATTGAGGAAGACACTGATGTTGACTTCTGGTCTCTATGTATGTGTGCACACATGCACACATGCACACAATGGGTATTGATCTAAAAACCAATGGCAGGGCAGAGCATTCCTACAAAATGCTTTTCCGTGGGAGTATGAGCAGTGGACATTAAGGGACTTTGCACAATAGCCCTATAACTTTACTGTAATTCTAAAATTACTTTAAAACTCCAAGTTTCAGGACCAGTGAGTTGACACAATGGGTAAAAACACTGATGACTTAAATTCCGTGCCCAGAACCCACATCATAGAAAGAAGGAGCTGACGCCTACAAATTGTTTTCTGACCTCCACTTGTCAGCCCTCACACACCCACACACAAATAAAATAATAATATAAAAATTTAAAGCCGGGCGTGGTGGCACAGGCCTTCAATCTCAGCACTCGGGAGGCAGAGGCAGGCGGATCACTGTGAGTTCAAGGCCAGCCAGGTCTACAAAGCGAGTCTAGGACAGCCAGGACTACACAGAGAAACCCTGTCTCAAAAAAATTTTTAATTTGCCAGGTGGTGGTGGTGCATTCTTTTAATCCCAGTACTCAGGAGGCAGAGGTAGGCAGATCTCTAAATTTGAGGCTAGCCTGGTCAACAGAGTGAGTTCCAGGATGGAGTCAGGATTACACAGTGAGACCTATCTTTAAAAATAAATAAATTTAATAATAATTTAATTCCAAGTTTTTGGTTTTGGGGATTTTGGATTTTTTGTTTTTTCTAGACAGGGTTTCTCTGTATAACAGTCCTAGTTGTTCTGGACTCTCTTTGTAGACCAGGCTGGCCTCGAACTCACAGAGATCCGACTGCTTCTGCCTTCCAAGTGCAGGGATTAAAGGCATGTGCCACCACACCTGGCTTAATTCCCAGTTTGTTAAACTCAATAAATTTTGGCAGAAGAAGAAAGGGAGGAAGCAAGATAAGAGGTGAGAAAGAAGGCAGTTGGGCGGCGTAAAACGTGGAAAGGTAGCTAGAAGGCAGCAAATTGCACAAGTGTCAGAGACGTCAGGGAATTTTTATGTTCCACCAAACCAAAGCAAAACAAGACACAGGCTGAATCAAGGAGCAAGGATAGGCTGGCTTTAGGCATCCAGACCTGCTGCTCCTAAGCCTGACAGTTGTGTGGCCCTGTGAAGGGGCCTCTCCCAGCTCTCTCCCCTATAATCGCAGTGGCCAGGCCTCCAAGCAGTTGCTAGGTTGCTAGGAGGATTCAGCTGCAGGAAATAACAGCTCTCAGCCATGCTTCCCAATCACTGGAGCCGCATACTAACCCTGTGAAGCTGAGAATCCATAGAAGGGGAGTACAGAGACCCAAAGAAGTTACCAAAACACCCTTGCTCACACGAACAAATGGGCCACCAATACGGGAACACAGATGATCTGGCTCCAGAGAGGAATAAAGGACCAAGAACATTCCAGTGCCAGACGCTAAATCACTTAGCCAGAAAACAAGAGAGATGGAAGAAGAGTGGGAGAGTCATGTGCCTGGTGCTCACCCCACCACCACCACACAGCCATGAAACTGACCCAGGGCCAGGTCCTGAAGACCAGACAAGATCTTTACCTTACACCCAAAACCACCTCACTTCTTATCTAACAAGGGACACTAAGACCTACCTCGATGCCCTCTGTTTCCAGCACTAACATCTGGTGCAGTTTCTGGACAGCTGCTGCACATCTGGGCAATACTGTCCCATCCTTTTTAAGGACTTCATAATTCATAATCATTGCTGGTTGCTCTCATTACCACCATCCTCGCTGCCATCAGCACTGAGATGACAGATGGCCATCATTTTCTTAATGCTGTCTAGTACAAGTGCAAGGCTTGCAGCCTATAAGGCACCAAGAGAAGCATTTCCTCCAGGTCTCGTTCATGGACTTCACTAACCTATAAAGTATACAAGACGTATGTATCATTCTCACCTCTCAAATGTGAAATGAAAAGCTCCAGAAATCAAGGCATCTGCTCCAGGCAACACAGCAGAGTGTCAGACCCCGGACACAAACCCACAAGAGCACTCCAAGAAAACTACAAGGAACGCCAGCTCCAACCTTTGTCCCAATATGTTCATGCTCTCCCGTTGCCACACAGCCCAGGCCATCCTGAGGAAAGTTAGAGATGACGACCCCCACCGTACCCCAGACCTCCACCAGCTTCCCCACAAGCAAACCTGGACACCCCAGAGCCCCTCACCTGGAGGGCCAGTCGGTCTCTTCTCTTGCAGTTCTGAGGAGGGAGCTGTTTATTCTGCTTCATCTTGTCCTGGCATTTGGTACAGTGCTGTACACAAGATGGCCTAATTGTGCAACAGCCATCCCTCGAGTCTGAAGTCCTCAGAGGGTAGGGTATGCAGGCTTGGTTTTTTTTTTGTTTGTTTGTTTTTTGTTTTTGCTAATTGCCAGTGGTGTCACCATGGCAAATATCACCAGGGCTGTTCTAGCTTTCTAATAACCTCTGTGGTTTCCCATCCTTCCACTCACAGAGCTTCTTCCCTACTCTGGCTGTGACTAGTGAACCCTGGGCCAGACCCTATGCAACCCTGACCTATGAAGGTACCATTACAAGCCATGTTACACCATGAGGCAGAGAAGTCAGTGTGAGGCTGATACAGGGCCACATGCATTTCTTACCCTCTAGTCTGCATGCTAGTAACTGAAGGATGCTCTTCTTGACCCCTTCATCTTAACTGAAGGCTGGAGCATGTCATGATGGGCTCTGGGTGTGGGACGCCCCAGCTAAACGAAGGAGGAGCTACCTAAGGCAGTTGCAGTTTTGAGTGTGAGGGGACAGGTACATCTTTAGATGACATTAGTCTGGGCATTCAACTCCCTGTAAACCACAGTCTAGATAAAAGATTGCTGGGTGCCTGTAAGATGGCTCAGTGGGTAATGATGCCTGCCGCACACATCTGATGACATAAGTTTGGTGCCCAGGGCCTATGTAAAGGGGAAGAAGAACCCATTCCACAAAGTTATCCTGTGATCTCCACACACATGATGTGCTAAACACACACACATAATTAACAATAATTAATAGTAATAATAATAATATGATACATGAAATTAAAAGCTCAAAAAGCTTGTCAGAATGACAAGAGCCATTCCCAGCCAGTCTGGTCACTAAAGGTAGCTGCCCTGCACCATAGCAACTGGACATTTGGGAAGCAAGGGTCAGTAGAATCCCATGGAAGTCGTGCAGAACTGTAGAAATCAGGACTCACGTTCTTCTGCATGGGTGTTATCTTTGTGGCATCCTAAGAAATCTCCAAATGGGCGTCACAGTCAAGCCTTGGCCAAATTCCTAGGTTAATTTGTATTGTCAACTTGACACAACCTACAGTCGCCACTGAAGGAGTGCCCAGATGAGACTGGCCCATGGCAACGTCTGCGGAAGATTGTCTTGATTGTTGATTAATGTGGAGCCCAGCCCACGGCAGGCAGCACTATGCCTAGGCAAGTGGGCCTGGGCAGTGTAAGAAAGCTAGCTGAGTTAACCAGTGAGCAAGCCAGGAAGCAGCATTTCTCCACAGTTTTGCTTCAGATCCTGTTTGAGTTCCTGCCCTGACCTCTCTCAGTGATGATGGTGTGTGACCTGGAAGTGCAAGACAAATAAACCCTTTCTAAGTTGCTTTTGGTCAGAATGTAGGATTTTTGTTTTGTTTTTGTTTTCTTTTGGTGGAGGAGGTGTTTTGTTTTAGGTAGGGTCTCACTGTGTAACCTTAGCTGGCCTGGAACGTGATAGGAAGGCAGGAAGAAACCCCTGCCTCTGCCTTCCCAATGCTGGACTAAAGGTGTGCCACTAGGTCCAGCAGGCCCGAGCAACAGAAAAGAAACTAGAAGGTTTAGATAGGCCTTTCTAGCCTGCTGTCCTCACTGGCACAGAACCAAGTAAAGCAGAGGGCTGTGGATAGGGCCAATAGCAAGGACTGTCGGAAGCCTCTCAGGGGTTGTTGGTGCTGTGGAGTCTTGAGAACACTGCAGTAAATCTCAAGCTCCATGAGCCCCTGGTGACCTGTACAGGCATCCCTGTGCTTGATGCGTGGATAACCAACAGCACACTCCCACAGAAGAACAAAGTGCAGATGAGATTATTGTTGAGAGATGTTGACTTTAATTAAACAAGAACATAAACTGTATGCATCTGTCATCTTATAGCCTAAAGAGCAGCAAAAATTGTTGAAACAAAGCAAGTTTCTCCCATGTTGCCACACGACTCTTGCATTGTTTGTTTTGGGTTTTGGTTTGGTTGGTTGGTTGGGTTTTTTTGTTGTTGTTGTTTTTGTTTTGTTTTGTTTGGGTTGATTTTTTTTGAGAGGGTTTCTCTGTGTATCCATGGCTGTCCTAGAACTCACTCTATAGACCAGGCTGACCTTGAACTCACAGATCTGCCTGCCTCTGCCTCCCAAGTGCTGGGATTAAAGGCGTGCGCCACCACTGCCTGGCTTAGTTTTAAAGTTTTAAGTACAGAGAACATGAGAACCATGTTGGGCCACTTTAAGCTGCCAGTCTGAGCTGTGCATAAGGATGTTTCCCTATAGGGCCAGGAGGCTCTGCTCCCACTGAGCAGGAGACAGCTGAGTATATAGTGAGAACTCCACAGAGGTAAACTGAGGAAGGGCAGAGCTAGGCTGCTTCAAAGACCAGTATGATGGCCAGGCATTAATCCCAAGACCCCAGACCTCCCCAGTCCTGGGTAGAACTATTCACATGCAAAGTAGTCCTTCAAGGGGGCGAAGAGGTGTCTGATGACGGGCACACTCCAGGACCTTCCCAGCAGCTTCTGGCGGGCGCCACGGCCCATGTTGGACACGTCCGTGTAGTGTGTAGGAAAGCCAAAGATCCTGGGAGAGTACAGAGAGAAAACACACAACATTAGAAAGGTCCATGTCTCCAACACACCAAGAACAGCTGTGTTCTGAAGCCCAGGCCTGGGAAAGCCATCAGGCTGTCACTGTCTCTGCCCACAACTATTCTTGCCCAGGCCTTCAGTCCTTGCTATTGGGCTCAAAGGAACCTTCAAGTCTACCAGTTCTACTGGTTCCTCAGAACACTTGCTGTCCGCTGATAGTTGAGCCACAGGGCACTAGTGCTGTCTTGTGTCTCCTGCACTAGGACAGTGCCCCTGGTCCTCTTGTGCTGTGCAGGGACCGTTCTTAAATGCCTGGTGTGTGTGATTTAATCCATGAATGACTGCCAGTCATCCAGCAGACTTGTATTTGATGTCAAAACACAATGATAGAAGTTTAGTGTTTCCTTGGGGGTGGTGCACATGTCTATGTACATTTGGCTAAATGTCCCCCTCAACCCTTAGGTGTTACTCCTCAGGAGCCAGGCATCTGCCTTTTTCTTCTCATTCTCTGTCTGTCTGTCTGTCTGTCTGTCTGTCTGTCTGTCTGTCTGTCTGTCTCTCTCTCTCTCTCTCTCTCTCTCTCTCTCTCTCTCTCTCTCTCT
>OU015742.1:81510479-81535566 GCA_907169655.1 Acomys percivali
CACACACACACACACACACACACACACACACACACACACACACACACACCACAGCAGACCAGATTTTCAACCCCAGTTCAGTTCAGTGCAACTTAGAATTCAGAGTCTGTCTATGGCATATATAGAAGCAAAACACCAATCCACATTTTAAAGAAAGGAATGCTTATAACCTGGTTCTAGAAACAGTATCAGTGGGCTAGTGGCTGACCCCAGAATTGCTTTTGACATCCTCAAGACCCAGCTATTCCACTCCTTGGGATATACCCAAAAGATGCTCCACCACACAAGGACATATGCTCAGCCATGTTCATAGCTGCCTTATTCATAATAACCAGAACCTGGAAACAACCTAGATGTCCCTCAGTCAAAGAATGGATGAAGAAACTGTGGTATATTTACACTATGGAATACTACTCAGCTATTAAAAACAAGGAAATCGGGGGCTGGAGAGATAGCTCAGCGGTTAAGAGCACTGACTGTTCTTCCAGAGGTCATGAGTTCAATTCCCAGCAACCACATGGTGCCTCACAACCATCTATAATATGATCTGCTACCCTCCTCTGACCTGCAGATGTACATGCAGGCAGAGCTCTGTATACATAATAATAAATAATAAATCTTTACCAAAAAAAAAAGGAAATCCTGAAATTTTCAGGCAAATGGATGGAACTAGAAATGATCATCCTGAGTGAGTTAACCCAGACCCAGAAAGACATACATGGCATATACTCACTTATAATTGGACACTAGCCCAACAGAGATGTCCCCTGAAAGTCTTCCCTTAGCCTGAGATCAGGATAGATACTGTGACTTCCTATTAGGACTCCAGGTGAGAGAGGTAAGGGAGAATGGGGAAATAGAAGGATCCAGAGGGTCCTAGAAAGCTAAAAGAAGACCATTAAGACAGGTGGATCTACTCAAACTACTGTACCAGCCAAGGACAAACCCAAAACCCCTATCCAGCTCTAGCCAATGGACAGCACATTCTCCACAGTTGTGTGGAAAGCAGGGACTGACTCTGACATGAGCTCTGGTGCTCCCTATTTGACCACTTCCCCTTGGTGGGAGACCTGGTGACACTCAGAGGAAGAGTAAGCAGGCTACCAGGAAGAGACCTGATAGGCTGTGATCATATGGTGGGGGAGGAGGTTCCCTTCTCTCACAGACCTAGGGGAAGGGAATAGGATAAAAGAGGGAAGGAAAGGGGTAACCAGAAGATACAAGCGAGGGGCTAACAATTGAGATGTAATCCGAATAAATTACTTAAATAAAAAATAAAAAACATTGTGTCATCATTCTGCACCAAGCCTAGATCACTTGATATAATAATCACGTAAAACCCACTTTATGCTAGCCTTTCCAAATCCAGAACATTCCACTTCACGGAGAGACTAAGCAATGTTATCTACAGTTTTTCTACTAATCAGAAACTGCTGTTTTTTGATTATTTTAGTTTAATTAGTGTATATGCATATGTACATGTATTTGGGCACCTATGCACCACAAGGTGTGTGTGGACATCAGAGGACAACTTTCCTGGGCCCAATTAAGGTCGCCCAGCTTGTGTGACAAGTACCTTTACCAGCTGGTCCCTCTCACCAGCCCAGAAATTAACTTTCTAGGCTATGTACAGTGGCCCAGGCCTATAGTGCAGCACTCAGGGTATATTGGGAGGCTGAAGCAAGATCATTTGCAGCCAACCTAGACTACATACCGAGTTCTAGGCTGAGTTCTGGCCTAAAGAACTTTGCCTTTGCCCTTTAAAAAAAATTACATTTAGCCGGGCGGTGGTGGCGCATGCCTCTAATCCCAGCACTCGGGAGGCAGAGGCAGGCAGATCGCTGCGAGTTCGAGGCCAGCCTGGTCTACAGAGTGAGTCCAGGACAGCCAAGGCTACACAGAGAAACCCTGTCTCAAAAAACAAAAAAAACAAAAAAAAATTACATTTCTATTGAAACTATTTGTTAAAGAAGAAATAAACTCAGAACTGAGATTTGTAATGAAAATAGTCAATATAAAAATCTTCAGAACAGGTTGGAGAGATGCTTCAGTGGTTAGGAGCGCTGTCTGCTCTTCCAGAGGTCCTGAGTTCAATTCCCAGCAACCACATGATGACTCACAATCATCTATAACGTGATCTGATGCCCTCTTCTAGCATGCAGGCATACATGGAGATAGAGCACTCATAAATAAATAAATTAATAAATTTTTACAAATCTTCAGAACATAGCTACATTTAAAAAAAAAAACCTGAAAAGCAAGACCTCCACACAACAATAGAAAACTTAGTCCAATTAAATGTAAGAGGTTAAATTCAGATTGTGCCCAAGGAGAAGGCAGATGCCCTGTGAGGAGTGTGGTGAGAAGAGTTGTGAGACTTCCCGTTTTCCTAAGAACCCCAAAAGTGGAGACAGGAACATGTCAGGGCAGTACAGGTGACAGAGAAGTGGTGCCATCTTATACCTGATGCCTGAGATTTCTCATCACCACCACACCACCATTTCTGCGGGGAAATAAGGACAAGTTCTGAAAAGGCATTATTATGCAGACCCCACAACACAGGGCAAGCAGGACCTTGAGGAACTAAGGCGAACAACTGCTGTGTGTATGGGCCCTGACTACACATTCCCCACGGACTCCCCTCCACACCTCTACTGTGGTGATAAGAGTGATAAACACCCCCACAGTCTCAGACACTTGAATACAGTCCCCAGTTGGTGGTGCTGTTTGGGTAGGTTTAGAAGATGTGGTCTTGCTGTGGTATGTCACTAGAGGAGAGCTTTGTGGGTTTAAAGACTCCACCATCTCCAGCTCACTCTATGCTTTCCTGATTGCAGTTCAAGATGTAAGTTCTCAGTTGGGACTCCAGTCCCCATGCCTGCTGCCATGATGGGCTCTGACCCCTCTGGAACACACACACACACAAACCCTCTTTGCTTTATAAATGTCCTTGGTCCTAGTGTCTTATCACAGCAATAGAAAGGTAATTAATATTCTCACCTTTCGAGCTCAGTGCACCACAAAATGTCATCCTTGTCATTCATGACTACGGGGAAAAGCTGGTTCTTCCCCTGTCTGATGGAGTTCGACTTGGTGGTTATTGTCTGCACTTTCTTTAACTGGAGAACAAAACAACATCTCAGGGTAAGCTCAGAAGGCTCCCAAGGGAGTCAGGCTCAGAAGCATCCAGCGAGAACAGAGGGCACGGGCTTGCAGAGGTGGCAGGGACAGAGATACACAGGGAGAAGACAAAGACAGGCTTGGAAGGATTCTTCATGCTTTCCACAAATGCCAAGTTCCTGAAGGAAGAACCAGCCACAAACTGTAGCCAAAAGTGACCATGAAGATCACACGGCCAAGACATCAGCTACTGATTGAAGGGGTCATGAAAGAGCAAAACCCTTCCAGATGCAGATGGGCCAACCAGAGCTGGAGCACTAGGCCTTTGCCTTACGCAGACATGGAGCAGCAGGCACATGGAGGCCTTCCTTCTGTGGGCCTGGGACTTCACAGCACAGCCTCTTGCAGCCGCAGCCGCCACTGCTCGGTACTGCCAAGACCACCTGCAGCAGAGGCTCTGCTGAGCCCAGTTGCATTTCTCGCTCATTTATGAGAACATCTACTCAGTTCTGTGGGGAAAGAGGCCCAGCACCAGGAGTCTGAGGAATGAGCGGGAGCCACGTGGACAGAGCCAAGGTCACAGTGTGGTGGACAGAGCCAAGGTCACAGTGTGGTGGACAGAGCCAAGGTCACAGTGTGGCAGAGCACTCTGCATCTTACCTTTGCTGTCCTGCTGAACTCCAAGCAGTCCTGCAGCTCTAGTTTATCATTCTTTGTAGCTATCACGGGCCTGGGAACAGCCAAAACCCGTCACTCTCCAGGGTCTGCACTGGAGGGCCAAGCGAGAGACCTCACAAGTCCCCTCCTCTGACAGAGTGGGTGACTTGTGCAAGGGTACTCTGGCAGTGGCCATGTTCGGTCACAGGATAAAAACACACAAGTCTGTGTAGTAAGGCCAAGGGCCCCCAAGTTCCTGAAGAGTACACCCCAGTCACTCCAGAAGGACCCGTTTAGACCACGCAAATGTGATAGAGATGCTTGGTCTAGATGAGAGGTTCTCAACCTGTGGGTCACAACCCCTTTGGGGGTTGAATGACCCTTTCCCAGGAGTCATCTAAGACTATTAGAAAATATAAATATTTATTTATAATTCATAACAGTAGCAAAATTACTGTTTTGAAGTAGCAATGAAAATAATTTTATGATGGGGGGGTCACCGCAACCTGGGAACTGTATTAAAGGGTCACAGCACTAGGAAAGCTGAGGACCACAGCTCTAGATGTTGGTGAGTCACCACCATATGAGTACCCCACACTTAGGAAATGATGCTCAGGAGGCTTTTAATTGGGTGCCATCCTCAAAAGGATTCAAACTTTCACTTTCTCTCTGGCAACCTGTTTTGCAAATGCAGACAAATAAGCTGACAGGGCAAGAGATAGAGCCACAGGTCATCACAGTATCTATGTGCAGGGCCATCAACACCATTATGGCCCCAGTTGAGAACTTCAAAGTCAAAAAGAAAAAAAGAATCAATGCCACAGAGGGCCCAGGAGTGACACCAAGCATTTCTCTTGAACACACCTTCCAGCTATGCAATGGCAGCCCTAATTCTTCTTTTTAAATATATTTACTACTAATGTGTATATATGTGTTTAATGTGTATGGATGTGTATGCCAGAGTATATGTGTGGAGATCATAGGACAACTTTGTAGAGTCAATTCTCTCTTTCTACCTTTACAGGAGTTCTAGGGGTCAAACTCAGGCCATCAGGCTTATACCAAAAACTCCTTTACCCACTGAGCCATCTTACTGGCTCCCTGTCCCCTTTTATGTCCCTCCATGGACCTAAATGAGGTGAAGGGCCAGCAGAAAAAGGACATGGGAATATCAGTGTTATATAGATTCAAAGATTAAGATTCATACAAACATCTGAGCGTGGTGGCGCACACCTTTAATCCCAGCACTAAGAAGGCAGAGGCAGGCGGATCTTTGTGAGGTCAAGGCCACCTTGGTCTACATAAGGAGACCCAGGCCAGTCAGGGCTATGTAGTGAAAAGATCTTCACAAACTAGATGATTCAGGCCTCAGCCAAACTGTCACCCACACTGTCACCCAGGAGATCTCACTTACAGCAGCCCATCTTTATATCCTGGAAGCCACCAAATGCGTGAAGAAATGCCCAGATACCCTGCCATGCCAAAAACTCCCACGGTCACTGCCACCAACTTCTTTTGTTTCCTCACTGGATGGCACCTTCTGGGACACAGTGTAATAACTGGCCATCTCACCTCCTGCAGTGCACCACCTCACCGGTGTCCCCCGTACCTGTTCTCTAGTTCCTTCTTCTACCAGACATCATATAGTTTAATTTTAATTAGTTTAAGCAACTACTCTCTTGTACTGTCCTCTGCCTTCATATAACTAAGTAGCACCATGTATCAGGCCTGCACTATACTTATATCTCTATTTCCAAGCCACTTGTAGCCTAAGAACACTGATCCCCAAGGCAGTCTGGGGATGCCCACCCACCATCTATTCCAGAGCCCCTTTCTTCTACCTGGAATAACTCCATTTCTCCAGTTCTGTTGGATGAGGCCTCTCCTTTCACACCCTTACTTTCCAATGCCACCTCCCCAACCATGAACATACAATCACTCACTGTGTTCTCTACCCCTCCCACTAATATGTCCACTCTACAAGAGGCACTGACATCATGTCCTCCGTCGAATTGGCAGCAATACAGTGCTTGGCAGGGAGACCCTGAATGTTGAATAAACTAGCCCATATAATTCCAAATAAGAACATGGCACATTTTAATTAGATAGTTGGCTGAATAAATCTTAACTATCCAAGAGATTAAAAACAATATTATTTGAATTTGAAACACTTTTAAACTGAATTTTTAAAATTTACAATATCAAAGAAAAATCTCCAAGCTGTTCCAGGACCCTATGACCTCTGTCCATAATTTGCCAAATTCCCAAAATGTATGCTTCTACCACATCCTTCTGAAAGTGTTTCAGAGCTTAACTCATTTGCATTTCTGGGATGGTCACTACAGTCACATTTGCTCTTAGTTAGCAAGCTGTTCTTGAAACCACAAATGATGAGCTATGGAGGCATCTGCAGAGCTGCTTGTTTTATGTCTAAAAGTGAGGACTAAACACTGGGTTATGACTATCCAAATGTGAGATAAACAAGCACGACACCAATGAACATGCCAAACTGGACAAAGGAAAGCCCATGAGGCCTCAGCTCTCACAAAGAACTATAGACAACTGAGGAAAGCTGGGAGTGGGAGAAGTGGCCTTCCCCAAGGAAGGGCATACCAATTGGTTGTCCAGGGCCAAATAATCAGCCCTGAAAACTCACATACAAGTAACATTATAGGGACACAGCAGGTTATATTTAGGAATATATATTTATATACAAATACATATATGCATACAATAACAATTGATAAAAAGACCATAAATTTGAAGGAGAGCAGGGAGGCATATAAGGACTTGGAGGGAGGAATGTTATCATTAAATTAAAATCTCAAAAACAAATTTTAAAGGGTGGGAAATGCTCCTGTCTGAGAAAGCTGCCGGGAGCCAACGTGTGTGCTACTGTTTGACACCTCAGCTCTGCCCTCTGGTTGGTCACCAGGGCCCACTTCATCTCAGGGGCAGAAGGAATGGTGTCTCTGACATTTAACATTTGAAATGGAAGGTTTGGCACAGCAGGAAGAACATGGAGGCTTCACAGTCCTCACAGTCCTTGTGGGGACCTTGAGAAACAGCCACCTGCCGCTGGAGCAAGGTGGCTGCCCAAGGAGTCCTGCTTCAGTGCCCCAGAGTGACCTACAGCCAGGACTTTCGAGAAGACTAGAACTTCAAAGCAGACCTGTATATAACTTTGCTGTCTGTCACCCGTCACAGGGCTCTTACCTGTTCATCCCAGGTAAGTTACCCCAGAAGTATCGGGCCCTGCGAGCAGCAGAAACCTTGATGGCATCGATCATCACTGGGTTACACTGCAGGAAGAGAAGGGGAGCTGCTGGAGACACCAAGACTCAGGTTTCAGGTCAGTCCGGGTCTGGCCTGTCAGGTGACAAGGCTTTCCTAGCTATCCCAGAGGCAAGGAGACAGACCAGTTCCCAGCCAGAGGCTGTCTGGGGCAGAGATAATGTGTGTTCAAAGCAAACAGAACAGTGACCGAGACAGAAGTTGGTACCAGGAGTTGAGTATTGCTGTAACAGGCCTGATCATGCTGCTGGTTGGCAAAATATGGACTTTGGGACTTTGAATAAAAAAAGCACATGAATGCTAAAGTTTAAAGGTAGTGCATACTAGCAGGAGCATGGGCAGTAATGCTGAGATAAATGTGGGCACACCTTAAGAAGTTTCAGAGAGGAAGAATGGGCTAGGGGCCATTCTTGTGATATTTTGGCAAAGCCTGTGGCTGCTTTCTGCTCTTGTCCTAAAAATCTGCCTGAGGCTAAATTGAAGAGTTTTGCAAGAAGGGCTTTGATGGGGGATTCCTGTAGAGCGGGAATCAGTAATCATTCTTCTGTAGCTCTATAATGAAAAGGATCAAGCTGAATAAAGAGAAACACAAAGTGTACATACAGTCTGAGGAGAAAAGAAGCACCAGGAATTGTCATGGAGCTAAATCCAGTGCCCAAGGAGATAAAAAACTTTTTTAAAAAGCCTGATGCTAACTGCAAGAGAGGGAGCAGTGACTTAAGGGCAAGGCCCCACCCAGCTAAGCTTCCAGCTTGTGAAAAAGAGTGAAAGAAAAGCTTAAGTAATGAGGGAAACCATCAACAACAGAAAGCTAATGCAAATGTAACTGAAAAGGGGGCCAAGTTCCAGCCCCACCAAGCAGCAGAACTTGGCAGCTTTGGTCTTGTGGTTCTGGCTGTAGAGTCAAAAATACAAGAAAGGAGCTGGGCGTGGTGGCGCACACCTTTAAATCCAGCACTCCGGAGGCAGAGGCAGGTGAGTTTGAGGCCAGCCTGGTCTACAAAGTGAGTCCAGAACAGCCAAGGCTACACAGAGAAACCCGGTCTCAAAAAAACAAACAACAAACAAACAAACCAACAAAAAATACAAGAAAGGAGCTGTGGAATCTTCCTCCAAGGCTAGGGAAAGCCACTGAGGCCAGCTGTATGTCAGTCAGGGGTGTTGCTGCAGAAAGGCCATCACGTGAAGCTCTGAAGACGAAGCCTGGATTGTGTTGGAGATCCCACCATATTGAAGAAGCCACAGTCATGGGATACCAGCCCAAGAGAGGGAAATATATTGCATTCAACAAAGCTGAAAGGGGTTGGAGGTCTGAAGAGCACTTTGACAGCAGACATGGAGATGCAGAGTTTGGAGTTTGCCCAGCTGGTTTTCAGTTTGCTATGGTTTAGTATTTTCTTAGTATTTTTCTCTTTTAGTATCTTCTCTCTTGTAATGGTAATGTATATTCTGTGCCATTGTATGTTGGAAGTATGTGATTTGCTTTTTGATTTTTATTCTACAGGGTGTTAAAGGTTAAGTGAACTTTTGACCTTTTTTTTTCCCCCCGGCTTTTGAGATCCACCTGCCTCTGCCTCCCAAGTGCTGCGATCAAAGGTGTGCACCATCATGCCTGGTTGAACTTTTGACTTTTAAACCGTGCTGAAGCTGTGAAAGACTATTAGAACTTTTAAAGTTAGATTGAACGCACTTTGTATTATGATATGATGCCTATGTGGGAGGGGAGGTGATAGCTTGAATAAGAATGGCCTCCATAGGCTCATACATTTGAATGTGTAGTCACCAAAGTAGAACTGTTTGAAAGGATTAGAAGGATTGGTAGGTGTGGCTTTGTTGTGGGAGGTGTGGCTTTGTTGTGGGAGGTGTGGCTTTGTTGTGAGAGGTGTGGCTTTGTTGGGGGAGGTGTCACTTTGTTGGGGGCGGTGTAGCTTGTGGATCTGGAACTCTCAGCTGCTTCCCCAGCACCACACCCGCCTGCGTGCTGCCATGTTCCCCACCATGATGAAAATGGACTAAATCTCTGAAACCGTAAGCAAGCCTCCAATTAAATGCTTTCTCTTATAACAGTAGCCTTGGCCATGTGTTTCTTCACAGCCATAGACAATGACTAAGATAGCTGTTTCTTTCCTATGAATGGTGGGTAACAAGGCAGATAAGACCTGCCCGCTGAGTCATGCCAATGATAGAATGTGCAAAAAAGTAGAAGGACTTCACATCAAAATCTGCTAAGTCAAATTCTAGTTGCAGAGAGACTGTATGGGCAATGCATAGCTCAGGACACCCAGCCACAAGAGACATATGACAGCAGAAAATCATCAGTTATATTACCCCTGAGGCCAAAGTTGTAAAATTCTAAAGAAAACTAAGGTACAATCCAGGTGTGGTGGTACACACCTGTAATCCTGCAACTTTAGTGGTGGAGACAAGAAAGCCAAGAATTGAAGAAAAATCTGGGCTACACAAGACTCTGTATTAAACAAACAAACAAACATGGGGCTAGAGAGATGGCTTAGTATTAATGAGGTCCTGAGTTCAATTCCCAGCAACCACAGGATGACTCACAACCACCTATAATAGGACCCAATGCCCTCTTCTTGAATGTAGATGTACATACAGACAGAGTACTCATATACATGAAATACATACATTTTTAAAAAGAAAGAAAGAAGGGCTGGAGAGATGGTTCACTGGCTGCTCTTCCAGAGGACCAGGCTTCAATTCCCAGCACCCACACGGTAGTTCAAAACTGTCTATAACTCCAGTTCCAGAGGACCCAACACCCTCACACAGACATACATGCAGGCAAAACACCAATGCACATTAAATAAAAATAAACACATTTTAAAAAGGACAGAAAAGAAAGCAAAATCCAAAAACCTACTTATTGCAGTGTTTGATATATATCAAGTGGTGGATAATTAACTTCTCTGTGGCTCCAAAGGCCACCATTTTCAGAAGAAAGAGGAAACAAGGAACTGTCTAAAGTAGAGGTAGGGGCTGGTGTCATTATTGATGCCTTGGTCAGGCAGGGTTATGTTAGGGATAAATGTTTCCCATGCACTCGAAAGTGTGCTGTATCCTGCATCCCCAGATCCAGCCAGAAGCTGGGGAACCATTGCTACCTGTCAACACTCAGTAACCCTCAATGCCAACATGGGCCTCAAGACCCAGGTAGTCTTGACACTCAGGCCACTCACCTCCAGGAATCGTGAGATATCCCTCTTGTCACCAACTTCCATGGCTACCACATTCTCAAACATCCAGAAGAATGGACGGTCGCCACATTCCTCAGGGCGTGAGCAATTTAGCAATCGGTAAAACTCAAAGAAGAGTCGGCCAGTGCCCTCTACGTCCATTAAAAAAAAAATCAGAGAGCAGGGTTTGATCAAAACCATCAGTACAAGACTCCACATTTCCTAAGACCAAGAGAACCCCACTATGCCCCATCAGTAAAGCCAGTGCCCTTTAGTCCCCCTGGAACAAGCAGATAATAACACACGGAGCAGCAGGCCACTGCTCACTGATATCTTTCTCTGAGGGCTGAGGATTTGCAAAGGGCACAGGCAACGCCTAAGGACCAAGACACTAGAAAAGAATGAACAGAAGCCCAACAACTTCTTCTCAGGCCCCACCCACCCCTGGGTCAGCACTCAGATGTTGTAGGATCTTTGTGAGACAAAACAAATGGCTGCTCACCAAACAAGCCTTTCCTCATAGGATTCACACAGGAAAGATCATTGCACGGGCTTCCACCAATCACCAGGTCAAATGGGCCCCACTCATCAATCTGAGGGAAAAGCACAAAGGCTGGGCTGAGCCTGAGGAAGGAGGGGATGCAAGCCTCGATTCTGAAGAAGGCCAGATGGCTTAGAGGCTTCCTGTACCTGCTGTGCAAGCCTGACACCCTGAGCATGATCCTCAAAACCCATGTAAATGTGGAAGGAGAAGACTGATTTTACAATGTTGTCCTCTCATCGCCACACACACACACCACCGTGTGTGCATGCACACATGCGCACCCCCTCACCCACCACCATTATCATCATTAAAACAACAATAATAGTAAAAAGGTTTTTTGTTGTTGTTGTTTTTGTTTGATTTTTTAGGTTTTTCAAGACAGGGTTTCTCTGTGTAGCCTTGGCTGTCCTGGACTAACTTTATAGACCAGGCTGGCCTCAAACTCACAGTGATCCACCTGCCTCTGCCTCCCAAGTTCTGGGATTAAAGGCGTGAGCCACCACCGCCCGGCAAAGCTTTTAATTTAAAATAAAGGAAGCATAGATTCTAAGCGAAGTTGCTACAGAAACTCAGTTCTAGAAATTTGCTTGGGCAGCAGCTCCAGTTCTAGCCCATGGAACTTCAATGCTTATGTTCCATTAAAGGAAATTAGTCCTGAATTATTCCTATTTTGCCACTTCTTCTGAATTGTCTCTGATTCTCTTCTACCTACAACCCTGAGCCTGAGGGAGAGAGGCCAATCTCCAGGGCATAGAAGTACAAGCTAGAGACAAACACTAGTGAAAAGGCCACCCTCACATTTTCCTTTGTGATGTTCCTGACGTCATCCACGTAACTGATTTGGCCTTCATGCTTAATGGTTCCCACAGCGATGGACTCGGCACAGACTTCAGAAGCAACGTACTTTTCCACTTTAATACCCAAGTCTTTGAGCACCAAGTAGCCTGCGAGAGATCAAAGGGACATGTGAGGCCCAGAGGCCAAGGGCAGAGCCGTCAGTACCCGTGTCCTCCTGCCGCAGAATGAAGACCCTCACTCCAACCATGGCACTTCAGGAGGAACTGTGTCAACTCCAGGGGACCTCACAGCATTGGCCACATTGGCTGTCTCGTTCCGTGTGTGGAAATCTCACAAAACGGAAATGAACCAGGACTGAGGAAGTTGTTGCCTAAATGCCCATAGATGTATTTATGCATGTAGAAGGAAAAGTTTAAAACAAAAGTTAAGGGGCTGGAGAGATGGCTCAGTGGTTAAGAGCACTGTCTGCTCTTCCAAAGGTCCCATGTTCAATTCCCAGCAACCACATGGTGGCTCACAACCATCTATAATGAGATCTGGTGCCCTCTTCTGGCATGCAGGTGTACATGCAGGCAAAACACTGTATACTTTTTTTTTTAAAAAAAGAACAAGTTAATTGCAAGAGCTAGGTATGACCTCTTTCTTTCTTTCTTTCTTTCTTTCTTTCTTTCTTTCTTTCTTTCTTTTTCAAGACAGGTTTTTCTGTGTATCCTTGGCTGTCCTGGAACTCACTCTGTAGACCAGGCTGGCCTCGAACTCACAGTGATCCACCTGCCTCTGCCTCTGCCTCTCGAGTGCTGGGATAAGTATGACCTTTTAAAAAGGGACCAAGAGCACTGTGTAAGCCACAGCAGACCTGAGAATGCTATGTATGTTAACTGATTCCTGCATGTATACAAACAGAAAAAAAATAGAAAGAAGCCAAGGCCAAGGGGCACAGCCTGATTATCCCAATGATGCGTGTGTAGCCAGGAACTGTTCAGATGCTTGAACAGAAGGAAAACAAATCTATATCCTTTTATAAATGGCTAGTGGGGCTAGGGAGGGACTGTGGTAGGAACAGAATACATGTGTAACCCGCATGGGACAGAAGTTGTCTCTGATCTCCACATGTGTCTGTGGGGCAAACAGTGACACGCACGCACGCACACAGGCATGCACACCAGCCCAAGAGTGCTGTGAGGATGCCATGGAGTGTGGCAAGAACAGGCACACGTGACATCTCTGCTACTACTCCTCAACTGCCACGTGGGAGCCTCCTTCACCCTGCCTCGATGCTTCTCTCTCTCACTGAGCCAACAGAGCACCAAACTCACCTGTCGCAATGCCATCAAACAGAGACAGGACTCTAATGGGCCTCCTTCTGGCTGCAGGAATTGCTGGGTACAACTTGGGCGGCTCCTGCCAGATAATGAAAGACATTGATGCCCCAGAGTTCGCACCCATCCTCCTGTGCCCAGCAGCTTTGATGGGAACTGGGGAGAAAGGCCGTTCTGCCCTCAGACAGGAGGCACAGCCGCCTCCTACAGACACAGATAGAAAAAGAGCCAAGGCCTCTAAGCACAGAAGATAAACTCCTCCAGTGTGGGAGCAGCTGCCCTGTCACCCTCAGGCTTGCATGTTTACCTCTTGTTCCCTCATCAGAAGGCACTGCAAGGGAGAATTGTCTGCTGGAGGTGTGGAACAGCAAGGGCTCCCAGCCTCACAGGACCTGGCTCTGTGAGGTGCGAACAGTGTAGCATTTGACCTGGCTGTTTAACCCAGGCTGCCTTACACTCCTCACCAACTCACTGCTCAGCTCTCCGCGCTGTGATTCCAGCCTCTGATACTGTGCCTGCTACCAACACCTTTTTGTTTGTTTGTTTTAGACAAGACCTCACTATGTAGCCTTGACTGGCCAGGAACTCACTCTATCCACCAGGCTGTACTTAAACTCAGAGGTATGCCTGCGCATGTCTGCAAGGTTCTGAGTGGCAAGGCTTAACTCTTGCTTTTACACATGCACAGAATTCCTGATTCCCAGGGACTGTAATTGCACGGGCCAGCGCAGAGCCTGTGGCTTACAAACTCTTCGAGGTCAGGATCGGTCGTGAAGAAGTCTTGGAGGCGCGTGTTCCAGTCCTTCCTGCGCCGGAGGACACCATGGCAGCGCTGTGGGAGGCACATATAGCAGCTCCAGGGCTCCTGCAGCTTGGCATCCTCAGCTGTGCCTGACCCCACCAGCACCTCCAGACACTCCACACAGAAGCACCTGTGTGTCCAGAGGGAATGGGCGTCAAGATTACCAGGCAATGTGCTGCAGGCCCAGTGCCCAGGGCAGGGCACCACCACCACCACCAGCACCAGCACCACCACCACCACCACCACCACCACCACCAGCACAGCACCAGCACCAACACCAGCACCAACACCAACACCCCGCCTAATGGTCAACTTCCTGTCTCCAAGTGCTTTTGAGCTGAGCTATAGAGTAACAAACCACTTCTTGGATATGGGTCATTCAACATCCTCCAAATCTAGAGCCTTTCAACAGAAAGCTCACAGGCTTGACCTCATGGGCACACTTGGCCTGAGCCCAGCACTGGGCATCCATCTAGGCCAAACTTATGAGCACCAGATTCCACAAGATATCCACTGGGTGCCCATTTGTTTTTAGCTGCCTACAGGCCGTTGGGATCTGAGGGGCACTCACCTGCAGCAGCTCGTGTTGCTGCACAGAAGCAATTCCCGGCCCTCGCAGCACACGGTGCAGTAGGACTGATAGCCGTCCTCATCATACATGTAGAAGAGCTCCAAGAAGCGATCCTGGCCACCGGAGAGAAGCAGGTGAATCTACAGACCTGCCACAGCCACGCCTAGCTAACAAGCCGGCTGGGGCCCTAGCTGGTGGCCTGGCTTGCTCTTCAGGAGCGGTACATGTGCTCTGAGTGCCTTGTGGGGGGCCTCTGCTGCTGCATCCCCTGTCCCCCAAAGAGGAAGGAGCGGAGGGGGTCCTGGAGAAGCTGTTCATGAGTGCCCATCTTGGTGGCCCGGATGGGGACAGATGGTGCAGGAGGAAGGGGAGGAAGACTTACCCTGCAACTCTGACAGAGCCCACCCTCAAAGAGGGGATGGAAGGACACAGGGTTCCTCCTACCGCAGGACAAACAGCAATCTGAAAGAAAGACAGGTGTCAGAGCTTATGGAAATCAAGGGCCTAACATCAGGTGCTCAGGGCTCAAGCCTGAGCATTTTTTTTTTTTTTTTCCTGAGCAGTGATGTGCCGACAGCTTTGTGCCAAAGCCAGTGCTTGACTCCTTTTAGCAGCGTTTCAGGTGAGAGTGGGCATGCTCAGGGTGGTTGCTGCACACTCCACATTTCCTAAGCACCATCCCCGTTTCACAGTCTGGGAAAGACAGGTTCAAACTTAGAAGAAGCGCAAGGGAGGCAAAGGGCTCTCCAGGCAGGACAAGACGGTGACTGTTGTTTTGGCTCTGACATCTCCATCGCTCATAATCATTAAGTCTCAGACATTGAGGCCCTGATAGGGATTCTGCTTGGCTTGGTGGCAGATACAGAGGATGCCTGCAACCATGTCCTGTAAGCAGTGCCTGAGTCTGGTCCCAGTAATCCCAGTACAAAACCTTGGCATTATTTTTGGTTTTGGGGTTTTTTTGTTTTGTTTTGTTTTTTTGGTGTTTGTTTGTCTGTTTGTTTTCACAAGGAGGCCACTCTGCCTTGGCTCTTAACTGATTCACTATTCAAGATGACAAAGCCATTAAATGACCAATACTGTCCTACTGGGAGGAAAGGACAAATGGTGGACGTCTCTTGGGGTACATGGAAGACCATGGGTCCAAAGTTTCTAAGTTGTCAGTACTGCTGTCAACTGCAGTTTTCCAAGGGTAGCCTGGGTCCAGGTCTGTGTTCTGACGTGATAATGAGTAAGTGATAAATATTTGAGTATTAGGAACATTGGGCCAAGAATGCAAATGAAGAGTCCATCTCTTATTCAAACACCATTAGGTCTGTTCTTGGCAGATTTCTAATCCCCATGCAGTACCCAGCTAAGGACAAGAGACCAGTGTTAGCTCAAGGAGAAGCCAATGGCACAATGTATCTTCTTTTAATCTAAAAGCTAGCTGTGCTTATTGCATGGAAAGTTCAAAGTATCTTTGATCCGGAGTTTTCAGATATTGGCCAAAGTGTCACTTCCTCCCTGACTCCAGACACCCTGGCCAGTGACCTCATCAGATTCAGTTAAAAATAGAAGCAAATCACACCACTTGATCCAAAAATTTAGAAACAAACAAACAAACAAACAAAACCAGAAGGAACAGGAATGGTCCTGAACTAGGTCAACCCCCAGGGCCCTGTATTAAACCCATGCAAAAGGCAAAGCCAGGGTCAGGCAGGCCTGGGCTGGGGAGGCAACAGTACCTTCCAGATTACCCTTGTTGGTGGTGACATCAGAAGCCATCCGTTCTGTTGAGGAAAGAGGGACAGATGTGAGATGCGGAGGGGAAGTCGCTCCTGTCCCACTCAGCCACGCAACTTCTGTACAGTGGTCCTGAGGGCCTGCTGCTCCCCATTCTGTGCCATGCATCCTCCCCCAAAATCACCTCGGCTCTCCTCATCCTCCCCTCGGTCTTTCCCGCCAAAGCTATTTGTCTTGAGGCGCTTGGGTGTGGGACAGTACTCAGAAGTGGCAGAGTCATTGGTTGTGTGTCTTCGACTTTTGGCCTCTGAAAGGAAAGTAGACAGACTTGTCTGGAGGGTCTAAGAGACAAGACAGGGGACCATGCTGGGTGTAGAACCCCAGAAGGGAACCCAGAGCAGAAGCCGGTTCAAAGCTCCTGTCACTCAGGAGACAGGCCAGACTCATGCTTGTGGACTTTGCACATGTGAGTATATAAAAGAGTTCCTCCTTCTAGAGCCCGCTCAGAACAGATGCTTGACCACAGCTGACACTCAGGCACCTACTGTGACGCCACCACACTGACCAACAGGACCATTGAAGTACCAGGAGGGACAGGATTTCACAGTGAGGGTCAGGTTCAAGTTGTCAAGTGATACTACTGATTTGCTTAATTTGGACTGACTTGAACCCTGGGATTTATTTAGCCAATTTATGAAATTAGTTAATATATGTATCCATTAATCAACATCTCTTCAACTTTTACCTAAAGGTACAAATTTTTAGGACAGTGCTAAGAGAAAACTGAAATACCTCAGTGTTTTATATAGATTAAATGCTTTTTTGCTTTGAGTTTTTTTTTTTCCTTTGGTTGGTTTTTGGGTTTTGGTTTGTTTGTTTTTTCAAGACAGGGGTTCTCTGTGTAGCCTTGGCTGTCTTGAACTCACTTTGTAGACCAGGCTGGCTTCGAACTCACAGAGATCTGCCTGCCTCTGCCTCCCAAATGCTGGGATTAAAAGCGTGTGCCACCACACCCGGCTCTTAGATTAAATGTTAAAGTGTTAAGTTTTAAAAATATTACGTCAAGGGTTGGAGAGATGGCTGAGAGGTTAAGAGCACAGTCCATTCTTCCAAAGGTACTGAATTTAATTCCCAGCAACTTATATATGGTGGCTCACAACCATCTATAATGAGATCTGGGGCCCTCTTCTGTCATGCAGGCATACATGCAGGCAACACTTAAAAAATAAATCTTTGAAAAATATATTAGGTCAAATTTTATGATTCTTTACAATGAAACTACTAGAAAAATAATTAAATTATATTTTGTGGCTCCCATCCAATAATATTTACTTATACTTTTATTGGATCTATTGAATCATAGTGGACATGGTGAAATCTGACTCTTCTCCATAGAGACACACTGGGAGAAAACTAGATACCCATGAAAAGCCGTGAGGAAGGCAGATGTGGTGACACATGCTTAGAACCCCAGCATGGGGCCAGACAGGACTGCATAGTGAGACTGTTGTTTCAGAAAACAAAAACATAAGGAGCCTTTGATGACAAAGTGACATTTGCCAGTGCTTACATTAATATTAAAAAATAAGAGAGAAGCCAGGTACAGTGATGCAGGCCTATAATCTCAGCACTCAGGAGGCAGAAGCAGGCGGATCACTGTTCAAGGCCAGCCTGGTCTACAAAAAAACGTGTACAGGACAGCCAAGGCTACACAGAGAAACCCTGTCTCAATACCAAAAGCAAAAACAAAAAAACAAAAAGAAAGGAAAGAAGGAAAGAAGGAAGGAAGGAAGGAAGGAAAGAAGGAAGGAGAAATAAGAGGGAAAACAGGAGTCCAAAAAGTATAGGAGGTTAGCCTAAGGGTCATACATGGGGGAGGGTGATTCAGATCAGTTTAGGAGATTTGACTCTTCTCCAGTGAGCATTGCAGATGCCAAGAAATCGCAAGACAGAGCAAAGAAAGCAGCACACTCAAAGATGGGAAGGCAATACCGTGATTCCCCGCTTCGCCCCCACCTGGTTGCCTGTGGTTGGGTTTGAGGCCATCAATCCCAGTGGGCTCAAAGCCCCCGTGGACCCACTCCAGCATAGGCTTCAGCTGGTCCTCCAGCGAGTCTCCGGGGCTGCTGGGGAAGGTCTTGCCAGCTTGCACCCTGGCTTTCTGCCAAAACACAAATAAAGGCAAATCCTGTCCATGAATGGGAACAGGTGAAGGAGGTATGTGCCAGGGCAAACCCAGGGATTCCCCCTGCTGGGGCCTGCAATTCTCTAAACAGTGATGTCTTTCAGAGCAGGACAGCCGTCCAGGGCTGTGTATGCTACAGGGGTCTGATTTTGAGGGACTGGTAAGAAAACAATAGGCCATAGGAAGCAGCACCATATACGATCTCTTCCCTGTAGAATCAGACTGGTCAGCTCTCTGCCAAAGGAGGGTTTCAACTCAGCTCTGTTACTTAAAACACAGGAGCCTCTGAAAGTTTCACTTTGCCCTCCTGTAGCTTGTCTCAGACAGCAGACTTCTTATTGTGCCTTCCCCGGGAAGATTCCAATGTAATCAAACAGTCTTCATTTTAAGGGCCATGCCAATTTACATGTCTAATTAGGCACTTAGCCAAGTGGGACAGGCTGATAGGGGCTGCAGGCTCAGAGGAGAGAAACTGCCTACAGACTAAGGGAGGAGGCAACTGGCCTCAGCCGCATCCCTAGGCCCCACAGGGCCCTGCTTGAAGAAAGAACGCTCACCATCTCTGGGGCAGCACATTCTGCAGTATCGCTACTGCCCCCGTGACATGAGTTACACTGGTCAGTTGACATATGCTGCTTTGGCTCACTGAAAGCTGCCTCTGAAAGGGAAAGGCCCTCCACAATCTCAGACTCAAGCAAATTTATGTCAAGTGTCTCCCAAACCTTGGGCATATTGGGGCCCTAACACTGTGACAGGGAGAAAAGAGAACAGCAAACAGCTGAGGGCATTAAAAACATAGCACCCTTAAGAACAGCTAGAGGATGAAACCACTTTCAACACAGGGCACTATTGTTTACCCTGTGGGCTAAAGATGGCTGCAGTGGGATGAAAGAACAGAAGCTCGTCCATAAAGACAAGACTTTCTGTAAATCTTTTCATCAAGAGGTCCAGCTTCTTGCCGTCGGCAGGACTTCCCGAGTCATTTCTCTTTGGTAATTTGATGACATTTCTTCTGCTTGCTCTCCCAGCTGGGCTACGACCGTTGTTTTGGCTGGACATTGGCTGGAGCACCTGATAGACTGACGTTTATCTATCTACCTGCTGCGTCTATCTGCTGCTTGCTGGTTGTCCTTTTTTTACTTCAGAGCAGAGCGCATGAAGGTTATTGACACAGACTAATTCATCAAGTCAAAAGGCACAGAGACAGTATATACATCTGGTGCCACAAAGCCCAGCACTTGCAGGCCATGTGGTGCATGATACACACTTGATAAACTCACTTGTTTGGAACTGAAAGCACAGCTATCCATATCACTCTCCACATGAAACATCCCACAAGCAGACAGGCTAGCTGGCAGTACCAGAAACTCACTAGTGACCTTGGCACATCTCAAATTCCTTTCCCAAGCAGGCCCACATGGAGGCACCCACCACCTCCAAGGCATCCCTGCCTCACCAAAGCAACCTTGGCTCACAGCGGCATGAGCTCGCAGCGGCACGAGCTAACATTTAGCGGTTCTCCCTTCCTCCCAGGGTCTCACATTTGGGCTCCAGGATATGTGCTTATACATTCAGCTCCATCTTATGCTCAGAGCCTCAACTCTGTGATGTGGCCAGCATGGGTGACAAGGAAGTGTCAGCTTCTCTAGCCAAAACAAACAGTGAGTACCAGGTAGGCTCTGGACAGGTCTTGGCCTATGGCCAGTACCATACCACATTATAATTCCATCCCATAATCCTCCCTCTTCATCTGGCCCTGTCTAGAAATGAGTATGTTATGTCTCCTTGGGTGAAAGCAATGGCAAGCACCCCCTCTTCCATGCCCCACAGAGACTGTGCACCTATGCCCAGGGTGATGATGCTTCAGTGGCCAGCATAGGCCCAAGACGCTTACCCTTTCCTCCCTCTGCTGGTCACACAACACAACTGCATGAAGTTTCTCCTCACAGACAAATTTGACAACCTATTTTTCTTGCCCTTAGAAAAACTGACACTTATGCCAGGTGGTGGTGGCACACTCCTTTAATCCCAGCCCTCAGAAAGCAGAGGCAGGTGGATCCCTGTGAGTTCGACGCCAGCCTGGTCTATAAAGCAAGTCCAGGATAGTCAAGGCTATACATAGAAACCCTGTCTCAACCCGCCCACCAAAAAAAAGGAAGAAAGAAATGGCTCCAGGGCTGGAGAGATGGCTCAGAGGTTAAGAGCACTGACTGCTGTTCTTCCAAAGGTCCTGAGTTCAATTCCTAGCAACCACATGGTGGCTCACAACCATCTATAATGAGATCTCATGCCCTCTTCTGGTGTGCAGGTGTACATGCAAGCAGAACACTGTATACATGATAATAAATAAATAAATCTTTAAAAAAAAAAAAAAGAAAGAAAAAAGAAAAGAAATGGCTCCAAGGGAACTCAACTCACAAGAAAACCAGAACCTCAGACTGAGGCTGAGCCCCAGCAACTTTCTTTTTTAAAAGGGCTTACTGTTGTTTATGTGTGTGTATTTGTGTGTGTGAGTGTATGCCACATGTGTGCTAGTGCCTTCAAAGGTCGGAAGAGGGTGTCAGATTCTCTAGAAGCAGAGTTGCTGGAGGCTGTGAGCTTTCCAGGGTGCATTCAGGGCACTGAACCCCTGGAGAGCATGAAGTGTTATTCACCGACAGATGAGGTATCCCTCCAGCCCCAGAAAGGTGCTTCATAGTCTGTTTTCCCCACGGGCTTCCACCTTACAGACCTCAGACCATTTGTTCAACGGGTGTGAGAGTCAAAATGGGGTCTGGTGGTGTGGCTCACTGGTAGAGGCTGCCTCACTCCACACACAGCCAAGAGTGGCCTCCTGCCCCCCAAGTAGGGCTACGTGGCACTAAGAGGCAGAGTTTATCTCTCTTGTGTCTCTCAGGATTCTCTCTAAGCACAGGGTTGTGTGCCTAAGTTATCAAGGGTCCATAATGGTGACTCTGACTCCAAAGAAGCAATCACCCCCAAAAATGAATTTAAACCATGAAGCTCTGACTTCAGAACTGTCTAGCCCTTTGCCCTTTTCAAGAGTAGACTTGTCTTCGGTCCTACAAGTCAACAAGAGTCTATTTAAGGCAGGTAACTCAGGAAGTATTTGCCCAAACCTAGTCAAAGCTTAATGCATCTATCAACAGAAAACTGTCCTCAGAAAAACCCCAAGTAGGGAAGCTGGCTCTCAGGTCTGTGGACCCCCAAACATGCCTTGCCCTGGGCTCATGCCCACATGAGGTCACCTATTCCAAACTCTCTCTCGTTCTGGAAGAAGACTCACTTGCAGTAATGCCAGTAGCAAAGACAGATGACCCCAGGCAAAGACATGAAACTTCATTGACCTTAAGAGTAAGAGAAAGCTTTCCATAAAACCCAAGCTGCTAGCCGGGCGTGGTGTCGCACGCCTTTAATCCCAGCACTCAGGAGGCAGAGGCAGGCGGATCACTGTGAGTTCAAGGCCAGCCTGGTCTACAAAGGGAGTCCAGGACAGCCAAGACTACACAGAGAAACCCTGTCTCAAAAAAAAAAAAAAAACCCAACCTGCTGAGGTGGGTATAGCATGCACCTAGCATAAAGGAAGCCTAGATCCGCCCACAGCAAAGGCCAAAACAAGATGCCCAGGAAAAATAAGTTATGAATATACATAAAGACAAGTGCCTCTCCCCACCAGGCTTGGGGACCCCTGTGGAAGAGGAGGAAGAAAAGTGGTAATCTGCTGGGAAGAACTGCAGTGAAACAGTGTCCTCAGGCCATGGGAGGCTCACTACAATCATGAACGCACAGTTGATGTGCCTCCATGAGACTTCACACGAGCAGGAAACCTTCTCAAGTGAAGGAAGGAGAGGATTACAAGCCCCAGTCCTTAGCTGAGGAGCTCCTGACCATTGACAGATTCTCAAGAAGGAAGAGTCAGCTTTCTTTAAGAATGGTTGCCAGTAGGTCAACCACTACTCTTGTGGATGGCCCCACATCCAGGTGTATATGGGAAGCACAAGTTGGATTAAGCGAATTAGTAAAAACAAAACAAAAAAATGAGACAAGGCCGGGCACAGTGGTGCACACCCTTAATCCCAGCACTCGGGAGGGAGGCAGAGGCAGGCAGATCTCTGTGAGTTTGAAGCCAGCCTGGTCTACAGAGTGAGCTCCAGAAGAACCAGGGCTACATAAAGAAACCCTGTCTCAAAACAAAAACAAAAACAAAAAACAAACAAACAAAAGCTGAGATGAGGTTAGGGTGGGATGACCTGGAGCTGCTAAAGCAAAGCTAGCGATTCTCAGCAAGTCTCTGCCCAGTCTGGAATATAAAATGTCCTTGTCCTAAGCCTCCAGGCCACAAATGCCTGCTTGAATCTACACTAAATGTTTTGCTAATTAACTCCCACACTACTTAATTAAAGCAAAAACAAATGGAGCGTGGTAGACAAGCTTTTGATCCCAGCACTCAGGAGGCAGAGGCTGGCGGACCTCTCTGAGTTCAAGGCCAGCCTGGTTTACATAGTAAGTTCCAGGTCAGCTAAAGAGGGTTATATAGTGAGACCTTGTCTCAAAACAAAACAAAACAAAACAAAACAAAAGCAAACAAAACTACAAAGCTACAGTGCAAAGGAGTCTAAAGAGACACAGAGAAAAGACTTCCACAGGAGACACCCATGTGTAGGAAGGCACCATGCATAATGCACACGTACAAGCTTAAATGGTTAATTCAATGACGCTCCTGACTCTTGGATATGTGATGAGTGCTTGAAAGTAAGCCCGCCCTAGTGCCAAAGTGGCAAAAGCCAGGATACACGGCTACATATGAACAGAATGTACCGTACTCTCTGTACAAATAAGACAACAGCGTTAAGGGAATGGCCATGGGGCTGAAGCAATGGCTCCATTAGTGGAGTGCTTGCCTTACAGATCCCCAGCACCCATGTCAAAAGCGCGTGCTTGAAAGCCCAGCACTGGGAAGGTGCAGACTGAAGGATCCCTGGAGCTTCCTGGACAACCAATGGAGCCCACCTGGTGAGCTCTGAGCCAGTGAGAGAAGCTGTCTCAAAAATAAGGGGGTGGGGCCTAAAGAGATTGCTCAATGGTTAAGAGTACAGGCTCTTCTTTCAGAAGACCCAGGTTCAAGTCACACTGACTCATAACTGTAAGTCCAGTTCAAGGGGATCTAACACCCTCTTTTGGCCTCTGAGGGTACATGATATGGTACACACATATACATGCAGGCAAAACCTCCATATACATAAAATAAAATTTCAATTAAATTAAGTTCTTCATGAAACAAAAATAAAATAAGTGGAGAGCTAAGTGGATAAAGTGCCTACTAAGCAAGCATGAGTACCAGAGCCCAGAAGCCATGTAAAGCTACGTGCAAGAATGCATTTCTTTAATCTACATACTTAGGACAAGCAACATACAATAATGTATTTCTGTAATCTAACATGCCCAAGACAAGAGGGAGGTGGAGACAGGAGAATCCTTTGAAGGGCTGTCTGTCTGTCTCACAAAGTAGTAAACAGCAGGAGACCCTGTCTCAAGGCTGTCCTCTGCCTTCTACACACACAATGGCATGTGCACACCTGTACTATCACATGCACACAAACATACACAATAATGCATGTGGAGAAATGAATGAGGAAAAGATCTGGTGTCAACCTCTGGCTCCCAGCTGCACATGCATATACCACACATGTGTATACAGGGCATGTGTGGGAGGGGGAGGAGGGAGAGAACACTGTTCATGTTAGTGTCCAGGAACGGGACAGAGAAAAAGAAGGGACTGTTGTGTTTGGAAAATACTTAGAATTGTAATGTATGTAAAAAAAACAACACCAATAATAGTGGGTGATCACTATACAGCTGTTATCTCTTCCCTGTATTCAAGGGCTTAAGGCAGAAATCCCTTCTCCGTGGTACCTGATACTCAGAGCTGTCGCCCTGTCTGCTTTCCACATCCAGCTGTGTGGTGTCCATGCCTTCCTGATGGCCATCCTGGCTCAAGTCAACTGATGGGGTACTGCCGCTCTGGGGTATCACGTCTTCATCAGTGAGGTCAATAGTGGGGTAAGGGCTGACAGGGGACGACCATGCCCTGCTTGCTGAAGTGGATGCTTGCTGACTCTGGCACTGTAGACAGAAGGAAAGGGTTGAGTCCCAGCAAAGCAAAGCAGGTGGAAGTGCATATGAACAGCCTCCCTCCGTTAGGTCCCACTTAATGCAAGAACGAAGAAACAAAACAGAACTCTTTAGTTGTATAAGAACAAGAGCTGGCAGTCATTGATCCCAAGGCAGAGCAGAAACAAAGTAGGGATAAAAGTGCAATGACGGGTTATGCCCAGAGGCTCTGATGCTGAGCTCAGAGAGGGCCGGTCCCCAGCTAACTGCCTCCTGTATGTGGAAACAGAAGAAGAGTGTGCTGGACCTGATGTGGTCGCCACAAGACAACAGGAAAAGACACAAGAGTGATAGACACCAGTGGCTTTCAGCTCAGCTCCAACGCAGGCCAGAGCTGGGCCATGGGCATTCTTGCCTCCTTGTCATAGTTCCAAGAGCAGGCCAAGAGTGAAGGAGCCACAGGCTTAGGGGATCACCTAACACTCCAGGAGAGATGGGCAGACCTAGTCCTGTAACTATATTTGTTTATTGCTGTTTTTAATGAAACAGAGCTAATTAACAAAAAGATTTAGGGGCAGCCAAGTAGTGGTGGCGCACACCTTTAATCCCAGCACTCTGGATCCAGAGACAGGCAGATCTCTCTGAGTTTGAGGCCAGCGATTTTCAGAGACAGCCAAGGCTACACACAGAAACCTTGTCTCAAAAACCAAGAAAGAAAGAAAGAAAGAAAGAAAGAAAGAAAGAAAGAAAGAAAGAAAGAAAGAAAG
>OU015742.1:81535576-81546290 GCA_907169655.1 Acomys percivali
AAGAAAGAAAGAAAGAAAGAAAGAAAGAAAGAAAGAAAGAAAGAAAGCAAAGGAAGAAATTAGGAGCTGTAGTGATGGTTCAGCAGCTGAAAGTCCTTACTACTCTTTAAAGGGGACCTGAGTTCAGTTCCAGGCACCTTCCTCAAATGTACCTGGAGTTACCTGCCTGTAACTCCATCTCCAGGGGACCCCATGCCCTCTTCTGAGCTCCAAGAACACAGGCACTCATGTGGCATACACAGCAAGACTTGTGAATGAGAGTAAAGCAATTTTTAAAAGATTTAACGGGGAAAGATGTTCTGAATTACCTAAGCCTGTTTTCTATGCAAGGCTCTGAATGGTGGGAAGAGCCTGGGCTCGGCACGGGGGTGGAGGTGGGGGTGGGGGGTGAAGGGGGGGAGACTTACTGCTTGGGGTTTAGAGGGTGTCCTGGTCTCCCAGAAGAGTTTAGGCATCCCTGGAGTGTCAGAGCCACTGCTGTCCCCCGCCTTGCCATCTCTATCTTCATCTCCATCTCCTGTGAGGTCCTATGAGAAAGAAACAGCTTTCCAGAATAATGAAGTCACAGGAGCTATGGACAGCATAACGTTGTCACCCTACTGGTCCCTACAGCACTTCCTCCTACCTCCTTTTGCTCTAATAAGACTAGGGGACCCGCTATCACCAAGGGAAGCACGGCCCACTGACTTAGGACAGAGGGACCGTTCACCAGAGCTTCTCTCCACCCTAGAGTCAGGTCCGTCATCTCAGAACCAGCCAGTCTTCCCGCACAGATATTAGTGCAAACTGCAGTGGCTCCCAGACCTGCAGAAATTGTACTAGAAGATTGATAAGGAATCTTTGGGCAAAAGGCACTGAGGTTCTTTCTTTGGACACTCCAGAAGGAGGACTCAGCCTTTCAGTCACACTTGTCCCTCCTGCTGCAGTCATTGCTCCCAGAATTGAAACAGAGTGTGTCTGCCTCTGTGGTCTTTGATTGATCCCATCAAAAAGACAAATAGAGTTCATTCTTACACAGAAATGGATGCGTCAGACTGCGGAATATTGGTGATAGCATGAATGCTTCTGTGGTACATAAAGTAGTAGAAACTTCTCTTTCCGTGTTCATTAAGTGAATTTTCAGGGCTGGAGAAATGATGGCTCAGTGGTTAAGAGCACTGGCTGCTCTTCCAGAGGCCCAGGGTCTAGGGTTTGAGTCTTGACACTCACAAGAGAGCTAACAACTGTCTGTCACTCCAGTTGCAGGCGATCTGACACCCTTTCCTGGCCTCTGAAGGCACCAGGCACAGTGCACAGATATACTTGCAGGCCAAACACTCATCACATTAAAAATAAGTAACAGCCAAGCACGGTGGTATGCACCTGTAATCCCAGCACTCCAGGAGGCAGAGACAGGTGGATCTCTGTGAGTTCAAGGCCAGCCTGGTCTATTTAGTGAGTTCCAGGACAGCCAAGGCTACATAGTGAGATTCTGTCTGGAAAAGGGGTAGAGTGGGGTATTGCAAGCCCAGAAAATTTTACAATCTTTTTTCTGTATATTATTTAAGGTTACCATCATCATCATCATCATCATCATCATCATCATCATCGTCATTTGTTTAAAGAGAGAACTCAAACACTACCACTAATTATACAGTTGAATTTCCCATATTTGGGGAAATCGCAGGGGTCAGCACTCCCAGGGTACAACGGATAAGCCTCACCCTGGGAAAACACCTCCACAATCATGGCATCTCCCCTGCCAGGAAGGCGTTAGTTACTTACACCTTTTATGAAGTGCAAATACGATTATTAATGCCCGCCTACACAACCCTGTACAGAAATTATGACTTTGTGATTATAGTAATGAAATTATATCCCCCTGTGAAGTATTAGCAATAAATTACTTCAGTGCAAAACTGTTAAAAAAAGATTTAATAGCAGTTAACCACAGAATCGCAAATCCAGGATGGAACTGAGGGCAAAACCCAGGTGATCGGCAAGTGACAGAAATTAGACAAACATACAAGGCTGCCTAGAAGAGGTGGGACCTGGCTAGTTCTGTCATTCACACCTGAGAAGGACACAGGTCAAGTGACCAAGGTGGACACCTGTTGGTAAAAAATGACCAAGAAGCCAGTTGGGCATGGTGGTGCATGCCTTTAATCCCCACACTCGGGAGACAGAGACAAGTGAATCGCTGTGAGTTCGAGGCCACCTGGTCTATAAAACTAGTCCAGGACAGCCAAGGCTACACAGAGGAATCCTGGCCTCAGGGAAAAAAAAAGTATAGAAAACAAAAAAGACCAAGAAGCTGTGTCATTAACTCTGTCCTTGGCCTTACATGAAACCCAGCACACAACACAGAACACACACACTGAACAGTGAAGCGCCTGGAGGCCTGCTTGAAGCACTAAGAACCTAACTTTTCATTTGGCAACTGGGTGGCCTTGCTGGTCTGTTCCTCTCAAATTAGATGAAGAGCCCTTCCTCCAGGCCAGCACCAGCACGGGCATCTCAGTGCCAGGCACAAGGGAAATGCTCAGATTTAAAGCGCTCTTCCTGCTCACCAGTCCCAGAAACACAGTAGCAGTCCTGACCCTCTGACCCCGAAGGCCGCTCTTCACCTGTTCCATTTGGTTCTGGGACAGTCTCACAAGAAAGTCAGGCTGCCCTTGGCACGCTGGGGTAACAGATGTGTGCACCTGCCTTAATTCTCCTTTGTTCCTGGTCACCACGAGGATCCCCTCAAGGGGCGTTCTACCACCCTCCACTTCTCCAGAGAAGCCGTGTGGAGACGTGTGTTTCCTGGTGTGACCTGTCTATACCACTCTGATGTCTGGCAAACCCAAGCTAACAAGAGAATGGTAAAACGAGGGGAAAACATCATGATAAGAAAAATATAACTCAGACAGGAGGTGGTGGTGCACGCCTTTAATCCCAGCACTCAGGAGGCAGAGGCAAGCAGATCGCTGAGTTTGAAACCAGCCTGGTCTACAGAGTGAGTTCCAGGACAGCCAGGATTGCAAAGAGAAACCTTGTCTCATAAAATAAAATAAAATAAAATAAAATAAAATAAAATAAAATAAAATAAAATAACAAAATAAAAACATAACTGGGGGGCAATTTACTAGTAATAAGCTAAATTTCTAATGTAACCAGATATGACTAGCTTGGATGTTTATTTTTTGCAGTTCTTTATATATTCTGGATGCAAACCTCCTGTCTAATGTCTGATGGCAATGATTTTTCTCCCATTCTGTGTGCTGTCTTTTTCCTTTGCTGTGCAGAAAGGTTTTTTTAATATCAAATTTTTAAAAGATTTATTTATTATTATTTATACAGTGGTCTACATGTTACACCTGCATTGCCAGAAGAGGGCATGAGGTTACATTATAGATGGTTGTGAGCCACCATGTGGTTGCTGGGAATTGAACTCAGAACTTCTGGAAGAGCAGTCAGTGCTCTTAACCTTTGAGCCATCTCTCCAGCCCAATATCAATTTATTTTTATTTGATATGCATTGGTGTTTTGCCTGCATGTATGTGTATACAAGGGTGTCAGAAGCCCTGGACCTAGAGTTAGATAAAGTTGTAAGCTGCCATGTGGATGCTGGGAATTGAACCCAGTTCCTTTGGGAGAGCAACCAGTGCTCTTAACTGCTGAGCCATCTCTCCAGTCTTGTAATGCAGAAAGTTTTGACTTCATGTGGTTGCGCCTGTTTATTCTTGGGGCTATTTCCAATGCTATTGTTACCCTGTTTAGGAAGTTCCTGTTAATACCTTTGACCTGTATTCTGTAGGTTTCCCACTAGCTCTTTGAGCACTTTAAGTTTTAACTCAAGGTCTTTGGTCCACTTTGAATTGATTTTTGAACAGGGTAAGACATATGAATCTCATTTTACTCCTCTACACGTGTGTCTTGTTTGGTTTTTTTTTTTTTTTTTTTTTATTGCTGTGACAAAACACCATTACCAAGGAAACTTATAAAAGAAAGTATTTAATTGGACTTATGGTTGAAGGCAAAACAAAGACAGCAGGAACAGCTGAGAGCTAACATCTTGATCCACAGTTAGGAAGCAGAGAGAGCTAACTGGACTGGTGTGAAATTTTGAAACTTCAAAAACCACGCCCTGTGACACACCTCTTCCAAAAAGACCATACCTCACAACCCTTCCCAAGCAGTTCCATCAACTGGGGGCTAAGTATTAAAACATATGAGCCTAGGGAGGCCATTCTTATTCAAATGGTTACAAGATAGACACCCAATTTTGCCAGTAGGCTATCCTTTTGTCAGGATGTGTTTTTGACATCTTTATCAAAGATTAGGTGGCCATTCTGTGTGGATTCACCTCTAGGCCCTCTACTCAGTTCTAATGGGCTCCAGGTCCATTTCACACCAGTATCACAGGTGCATAGCCCAGTGGCGTAACTTGAGGGGGTTTGTGACACCTCCAACAGTGTTCTCCCTGCTCAGGATCAATTTGATTACTTGTAGTCTTTTGTATTTCCCTGTGCATTTTTTATTTTATTTTTTATTGATTTTTTTCTTGTTATCTGAAAATTTTTCATTAGAATTTTGATGAAGTTTGTATCAACTCTTTAAATTAATTGTTGTTGTATAGCCATTTTCACAACATTAATTCTGTTAATCCAAGAAGGTCTTTTTGTGTGTTTGTTTGTTTTGTTTTGTTTTTGGAGACGGGGTTTCTCTGTGTGGCCTTGGCTGTCCTGGACTCACTTTGTAGACCAAGCTGGCCTCGAACTCACAGAGATCCACCTGCTTCTGCCTCTGAGTGCTGGAATTCCAGGCATGCGCCACCACAACTGGCCCGCGCATTTCCCTTTGGTTTTTCCAGATAGAATATCTTTGTGTTGCTTTGGCTGTCTTAGAACTCACTCTGTAGACCAGGCTGGACTCGAAAGCAGAGATCCAACTGCCTCTGCCTCCCAAATGCTGGGATTAAAGGCGTGTGCCACCACACCTGGCTTAATTTTCAGTGTATTAAAGTTTTCATTAAGAAGTCTTTCAGTTTCTTGATTAGATACATTCTCAAGTATTTTGTGTTTGGGGGTTTATTTGGTATGGGTGTTTTGTTTGTTTATGTTTTGTCTTGATTTTTGAGATAAGAGGAGAGGAATGTAAAAACCAAAATTTAAAGACTGGGATAAACTCCCCCATTAGACCATGTGTGATGTGAGGCTGTCAGGTGTGGTGTTCTGGTCTGCACAAAGGTTTCCAGGCCCAGCAGAGCTACACAGCCAGATCCTGTCTCAACGTGAAACAAAATAGAAAGTCCAAACACGGTATGACTATACTGGAATAGTGCAGTTTACTGTATCAATTAACTTATAGACAATATGTTGAGCACACAAATGAAGAACTAATTTCAGAAACACACAGGAAGGACCCAATAACTCAAAACTTCCTGACTCGGTAAAATAAACAAATGAAGACTTTAACTCGACTCCTAGATGTCAGTTGTTTTGCGCCCCCGGATACCCATATGATGAAAGCTAAAAAGAATGCCCAGGACCCTGGGAAAGGCAGAGACAGTACCTGAGTGTAAGCAATCAGGCTGGAGATGCTCCTGTTGGATGGTCGTGAGCTTGCTCTGCGGCCTGTGGAAGACAGGGTCAGAGTACACATTCAAAGGAAAGGGCTACAGGCTTCTCACTGACAGCCCTCTCTAGTGTCTCCCCCAAATCAGTCGTCAGCAGACAGCACACAGTGTCTCACAAAGCAACCAGGCATAGGGCCAGGCTCATGCTTTCCTCTCTATGGGCCGAGCAGTAACATTTGGGGTCCTAGTGAGGAGGGGGGACATCCGATTCTTTCAAGAAAGCCACTGCCCAACCCCATGATGACAATTAAAATTTGTTCTTGTTGTTGTTGTTGTTTGGTTTGGTTTGGTTTGGTTTGGTTTTGGTTTTTCGAGACAGGGTTTCTCTGTGTAGCCTTGGCTGTCCTGGACTCACATTGTAGACCAAGCTGGCCTCAAACTCACAGCGATCCACCTGTCTCTGCCTCCTGAGTGCTGGGGTTAAAGGCATGCACCACCACCACCCAGCTTAAATATTTTTTTTAAACTGGTTTCTGGCCATATTTCATATTACTGTATTTCTAGCCATATTTCAAGTATTTCTGCACTCGGGAGGCAGAGACAGGTGGATCTTTATGAGTTCGAGGCCAGCCTGGTCTACAAAGTAAGTCCAGGACAGTCAAGGCTACACAGAGAAACCCTGTCTCAAAAAAACAAAAGCAAAAACAAAAACAAAATCAAGTATTTCTATGGGGTCAAATGGCTCCTGGGTGAACATGAGATTTGCTCTTACCCAAAGTTCTGATTGGCACCATAGATCTCAAGGACAGGAGTAGCCAACACAGGAGGCTTCAAACAGTGGGGCTGAATTCCAGCTGTTTTGGGAGATGCTCAGAGGAAGGAAGGGGCAGGAGGAAGCACCTCTCACCCACAATGATGCCAATGTCGGCACAGCAAGAGGACCAAGGATCCAGCTATGCTGACGCCAGCACTACCAGGAATGGCAAAGTAAGAGACCCACCACCTTGGGGGCTCTCCCAAGTAGGAGAAAGAAACAGGAGGCTGTGGACAGAGATGAGACAAAACCTTGGCTTTGCCTATATCTTGTGGAAGCAGACTGATTCCTCTTTATGGAGGCATATGAGGCGTTACTGACCCTCCTCATATCCTCCTGAGCTAGGGAGAAGCTCTTGTCCCAGCTGGGGTGTGCAGCTGTACCTGTTGTGTCAGAATATAATCCTGCCCCAACTCCTTGCTGGCTCACCTACCTGTGCTCTCCCCTGTGCTGACTGCCTCCAAGACTTGGGCCAAGGGGGCACTCTTGGTGTCTGAGAACTGGTCACTGCAGGTCCCACTGACGATGATACAGTCCTCACACTCACTGACACTCTCTTCATCACTGAGGTGTCTGCTGCTGTCTCCCTTCATTGTTGTCTGTGGGAGAAGGCCAGAATGGAGAGGGAGGAAGGAAATCGGGATGCAACAGGGTAGTTCCCCCAGCTTTCCCACCATGAGCTATATGCCCAAAGTTCAAGAGAGACCCCCGTGGCTCCATCTCTGGATGATACTGGGCTCCTGAGCCCTATCCTCGGCCCCTCAACCAAACTCTGGGGCTCAGAATTTGGTCCTATGTACCAGGTAGCCTAGAAGGCTCAGATGCCGGCACTCACCAAAGGAGGGAGCTGGGGTCTGAGACACCAGCTGCTGTATGCTATCTCTTCAAACAATGCCATCTAGGCATGCTTGCCCCAACCAGCCTAAGTTCCCATCTGTCCCTGGCCCCTTCCCCCTGCCCAGCCTCTACAGAGCCTCAAGAAGCCAGTGCTCTTTTCCCTCATGACCCCTTCATTTGCTCTGTCTCCAGGTCTCCTTCTCTCTGCTCCTCTCTTCTCTGTGGAAACACAAGCCCCACCCCAGGCCACCCTCTGGGGCCCATTGGTCAGTTGGCCTGTCACTCATTCCCTCCTTCATCAGCTGGGGCAGTAATGAAGAGAAGGATGGAAAGAAAAGCAGAGGCAAAGGGCTGTGGCAGTCACCAAGAGTGATAGCTTTGACCTGCTGTGGCCTCAACCCACTTCCAAGACCTGGTCTTCCTACAGCTGACTCTTTATGAAGAAGACTAAGACAGAGGGCCAGGGCCTCACCGATGGGTTGACAGGCTTGCGTGACCTTTGCCCTGACTCACACAACACCGTGGACACCAATTAGGCACATACGCATGTTAGAAGTTGCACCTTTGCCTGTGGGGCTGCAAGCCAGATGTTGGAAAAGCAGAAAAATAGAAAAGCAATGTGCCAAAGCACTAATGCGTTCACCACCAAGTGCACTGAGCCCTCACCCGCAACTGGTAGCAGTCAGGGTACTGAGGCAGGAGGACTGAAAGTTGGCAGCCTGGGCTAAGAGGGAAAAGTTGCCTCAAAGCCACCTCTCCCCCTCCCCCCGAAAAAAATCATCCAAGTGTTGGGTGCAGTCAAGTCTCACAACATGTGCATACCAAGGTGCTAGACTCAATTCTTAATGTTTAGAGAAAGCCACCACAGCGAAAACAAAGCACAAAGGGACCCATAGATGTATACATTTCTTACTTCGGAGGCTGAGGCACCAGTTTCTGCAGCTAACGATAGTCTGGACCACATCGTGAAAGCCTGTCTCACAAAATAAAATAAAACCATCTGAAAAGTGGACCCAGGATCAGGTATAGACAAGCTTAGCATTTCGGAGATAAAAGCTAAGAGTCTCTGCTTTTTGTTTGTTTGAGATGGGGGTCTGCGCTTGGAACTCACTTCGAACACTCTGCAAAGCCTCCTGACTGAACCTCCCAAATGTTGCCATTGCACACCTAAGCTGCCATTCCTACCTTGTGCTTTCTTTTTTTCTTTCAAATCCATATTGAATATGAAAACAGTAAACAGGGTCAAAACAGGAGTATGATCTACAAATTGGTTCTCAACCTGTGGGTCGCAACCCCTCTGGGGGCTCTAAGGACCTCTTCATAGAGGTTGTCTACGACCACCAGAAAACACAGATTTTTGCATTACGATTCATAACAGTAGCAAAATTACAGCTATGAAGTAGCCATGAAGATAATTTTATGGTTGAGGAACATGAAGGTTTGCAGCATTGGGGAGGTTAAGAGCCACTACTCTACAAGGCCATGCTCAAGAGCTGCTCAATCAAGTTGCCAATCATTGTCATTGAAAATGAGACTCTTAATGTTTTAAGTAAGTTCGCAATTTTGTGTTGGGTCGCACGAAGCGCTACCGGTCGCTGTGGGCTACGGTAGGTGGCACGGGCCTGACTAGGAAATGTTCTAAAGTGCTATCTGTTTGCTTCATGGAGCCCACGGTGGTCATTCTGAACTTTTCCTGGGGGAAGTTTGCCACTAGCTAGTTGCCATCTGGCTCCAGTCTTCTCCTTGCGTCTGTCCCACCCAGACACTTACCTGAAAGGGGGCTATCCTCAGAGAACCTTCTAGAAGCAACGCTGGAGCTGCCTGAGGACGCTACAGGCTTCACATCCACCAGAGGGCGCTCGGTAACACAGTATGAATAGGCTCCGGTGGTGCCCGTAAATGTTTTGCAATGTATTCAAGTGAGCCCCAACTCCGTCCTCTATACTTGGCTGTCACACGAGCACGGGCACTGGGCACACAGGCAAGGGGTCCTCTCTTATCCCGCCAATGGTCCTGAGCTAGTACAGGCATTATCTTAGAGTTTCTTGGAACTTCAGAATCTGCGGCCAGCATGGTGGCTTAAGAGTAAAGACACTTGTTTCCAAGCCTGACAATGCGAGTTTGAGTTCCTGAACCCACATGGTGGAAGAGAGAAGTGACTCCCTCAAGTTGTTCTCTGAACTACACATGGGAGCACACATAATAAATGACTAAACAAATGTTTAAAAATAAAAACAAAAAATAAAAAAGCTAAGAACTTCAGAATATCGGACATTATCCTGCTGTATCTGATCTGTTCCACAAGGGTTTAAGCTTCTTTTTTTTGGGGGGAGGGGGTGTTTTTTGTTTGTGTTTTTGTTTGTTTGTTTGTTTGTTTTTCAAGACAGTGTTTCTCTGTGTAGCCTTGGCTGTCTTGGACTCACTTTGTAGACCAGGCTGGCCTCGAATCACAGCGATCCACCTGCCCCTGCCTCCTGAGTGCTGGGATTAAAAACAAGCACCCAGCTCTTTTTTCCTTTCTTTCTTTTTCCTTTCTTTCTTTCTTTCTTTCTTTCTTTCTTTCTTTTCTGAGACCTGTTCCCTGGTTATTATTATTATTATTAGCTAATGGGCTAATTTTGGCACAGGCAAGATAGAGTCATCTGAGAGGAGGGAGCCTTGATAAGATCAGGAAAATGGATGTAACTAGAAAAAAAAAATCATCCTGAGTGAGACAACCCAGACCCAGAAGGACAAACATGGAATGTTCTCACTTTCAAGTAGATATTAGCTGCTAAATAAAAGACAATGATGCTTGATACATCACAAATACAAATAGCCAAATCACTATGAATGTAACATTTATATAACTCCTGACTGTCTCATGGTTCTTCCTGTTGTATGTAGTTTATTTTATTCATGTGTAATAATATAAATATATATGTTAAAATTAATTTTTTAAAAAGATGGGGGATGGAGAGATGGGTCAGAGGTTAAGAGCACTGGTTGCTCTTCCAAAGGTCCTGAGTTCAACTCCCAGCAACCATATGGTGGCTCACAACCATCTATAAGGAGATCTGGTACCCTCTTCTGGCTTGCAGGTGTACATGCAGGCAGAACACTGTATATATAATAAATATATTAATTAATTAATTAATTAATTAATCTTTATTTTTTAAAAAAGACAATGATGCTACAGTCCATAGACCCGGAGACACTAAGCAACAAGAAGGCCTCTAGAAGGAATGCATGGATCTCCCTGGGAAGGGGAAACAGAACAGATTTGTGGGTGGACAGGGGCTAAGTGCAGATAGGAACAGGAGGGATCAGGTTGGGAGAGAGTGTACAGGGAAAGACATTGCAACTGGGCAAAAAAAAAAAAAAAAAAGATCAGGCTGCAGGCCTATAGGGCATTTTCTTAACTAGTGATTGTGGGGGTGGGCCCCAACTACTGTGGGTGGGGTCACTTCCAGGCTGGTCGTCATGGTCCAGGATTTTCTTTCTTTCTTTCTTTCTTTCTTTCTTTCTTTCTTTCTTTCTTT
>OU015742.1:81553495-81627903 GCA_907169655.1 Acomys percivali
CACACACACACACACACACACACACACACACACACACACACACACACCAATATCTGAACTTCCCACAGAAACCCACCAATCCCTGAGCAGGAGAACCAATCAATCTTTGAACAGCAAAACTCATCAATCCCTAAACTCCCCCAAGCTCAGGACTTGAAATCCCACCAATCCTCACTCTGGAAATCTCTGCCCTAGAAAGCTCCACCCCTAAGAAATCATATATATATATATATGTGATATATATATATATTCTATATATGCAAATATATAAAGTTCTATATATAAAATTTCTATATATACATATACAAAACTGTGTCTGATCAGTTCCCTGCTGTCTTCTTCTGGGAGCAGAGGCAGCCACTCCTAAATTTATCCCTCCTCTCTTGAATTTGTCCCTCCAATAAATCTCTTTTAAGAGATTTGCTGCCTAATGTGACTTTCTCATCAAAAGAAGCCCAGAAGAAAAGAAGCCAAAGTGTGGGGCTGTACACACACACACACACACACACACACACACACACTTGAGCCTCCGTGTTCATGTGGAGGACAGAGGGCATCTTGCAGGAGTTAGCTCTTGGTTTGTCTTGTGGGTCTCAGGGTCAGGCCATCAGGCTGAGAGCCAAGTGCCTTTACCTGATGAGCTATTTTCCCAGGTCTATTGAAAAGCTGACATTTATGCTTTCTGGCATGATTTTATTTTCTTTATCTTGAACATCTTTCTATTTTTATTAAAAACCCCAATTTTGCTTCATGCTGACCTTGTCTAGAATTCTTTTCTGTGCTGAAACAACAAATCATGCCTAAGTCATGGTCCTGCAATCTTGGAGGTTTCTGGGGAGAATGGTGCAGAGCTGAGCCTCTGTTCTGGTGGCTGATGACATCCAGATGTGCTGTTGCTGCAGTTTAAACACCCCCCCCCCGCCTTTATCCCCTCCCTTCCAGATCTCCACCTCTTAGACACCCGCTCCCCGTCCATATCTCCACCCCACCCATAGGCTCAAACTTCAAAGCTTGGGAGGGAAGTGCCAGGGCCTCTCTTCCTGCATCTACACGGGGAATGAGGCTGAGCTCAGCGTCTGTGTAACTGCCTAGCTGCAGGAGGCCTTGAGTTTAGTTGCAGCACCAAAAACTGATCTGGTCCTTTCATCCCATAGTAACAAGAATATGAACCCTCCCACCTGATAATAGTAGTTTTGGGTGTTTTATCTATTCACTTTGTAATGATCCGTTTAATCCTTAATAGTAGATGTCACCATTTTTGGTGGTGATGGTGGTTATTTGTTTTTTGTTTGTCTTTGGGACAGGATCTTAATAGGCAACTGTGGCTGGCCTGGAGCTCCTACACAGGCCTGGAACTCCTACACAGGACAGCCTGTCATGACATTTTTTTCAACCCTGCCACCTGTCTCCCAAGGGCTAGAGTGCACCACTAAGAACTGCCTGTTCATCACTGTATCTGTCTTTTGCAGATAGGGAAACTGAAACATTGAGAAACTGACCAACATAATACAGACTGAGTCTTGATCAGAAATTTCCAGACTTGATTCAATATCTCTCACATCTCTGTCCCCCACTTTCAATCCCCACTCCCTCTTTCAGGTGAACCCTGGTTCAATTTGTCCCGCGGGCCAGGACACATCATTTGGTGCCCAAGCAGGGAACTGAAAACGAGGAATTAAGTGACAGACATTGCGTGGGGGGGGCGTGGAAAGATGAGTGAAAGACAAGTGGACCGTTTTCCCCCCGAAGTCACCTGCTTCGCAGAGGAACAGCAAGGTGAGCAACACAAACATGGGACAGAGCAATAGTAAAGATTTATTTAGAGAGACATTGAAAAATAAGCTTCAAACACGAGGAATAAGGGTAAATAAAGAACAGGTGGATAAGTTTTTAAATTTTGTCAATAAAGTATGTCCATGGTTTCTTGAGGATGAAATGGTTAATTTAAAAACGTGGGATAAAGTTGATAAAAGATTGCACGGTCACTATGTTACTAATGGATCTGAAGAGACATCTGTCATGTTTTTCCCCTTTGGGTTTTGGTCAGGGACGTTCTTGATCCCCGACATGAGAGTGACAAAATGAGAGATTTATTATCCCAAGCTGAAGATGTCTTGGAAGGAGATATAAGAGAATCCAGGAATAGTGATAAGGAAGATATAGAAAGGGAAGCTGCTCACTCTCAGAAGCATGACTGGCGGCCTCCGTCTACAGCACCCCCACAGCAACAGGATCCCATTGAAAAACTTCGGGGATGGGTTCAGGCCCTGGAAGAAGTTAACTTAGCTAAGAGATGGAAACAATTGAGAGAGAGAGAGAATTAGAAAGAATAAGGATTGATGATGATGTTGAGAAAAGTCATTGCAGCCAGAGATAAAAGGCGGCTTCCAGACTAGTAAGTAGCCCTCAGAGTATGTCCCCATTAGAGACTGGAATGCCAAAAGCTAGAAACACAGAACAAGAGATGAGCAGTGAGCTCACTTCTCCGGTTGTAGGAGTGCTAGATTTTCAGGGCAGCCGAGTCAAACAGTATGCCCCTATAGAATGGAAACAACTCAAAGAATTAAAGAGCACTTGTGCTCAGTACAGACCCACTGCTCCATTTACCATAGCAATGGTTGATGCACTAACGAACGCCAACCTTGCCCTGCCGATTGGAATACCTTAAGGAAAGCGTGTTTAGATTGAGGAAAAAGTGGATAATGTTAAAATGTGAGATAGAGTTGGTAAAAAAAAATTATAGAAACGCTATATTATGCTTTTAGACCTATAAAGGTTCCTATATATATTTGTTTGTTTAGACCCTAGATATGCTGTCAAGGTTCCGAAATTGCCTTTTGTCCTGCCTATCAGATTGTTTGCTTTATGATCGTCATGTCAAATTTTATGTCTATGTCTGTAAATTTGTTTTAACTGTTTAAATATTGTTTCATTTTTCTACACTTTGAGAGGGACAAGCTTTACTCACTGGCTAATTTTCTAAAACAGTGCAGCACGCACAACCCATGAGGCAGTAAGAGTCCTGCCTCCATGCGGTGCCGGCCAGCAGCAGCCCCGCCCTTCGCGGGGCCTGGACCCAGGCACTGCAGCTGCCCATGGGGAACAAGCCCAGGACTGGAACGTCCAAGGGCTGAAATGTTTCACAGGTGCTGCTCCTGGCTGCTGCCTGTGGGGCTCAATTCCCACAGAACAGGGATGGCTACAAACACATGGCTGGTTACAGAAGTAAGGTCTAAGGAATAGAGTTTATTGCCTAAAACTTAGAATTTTCTTGCTTAATTTTTATTGTAAGAGACTTAACAGTTTTCCAAATTGGTCTAGGGGATGGAGTTAATTCCAAACTCCTTAACTACAAGGTGTTTATAATTTGTTTCTTTGCTTAATTTTTACCTGAGATATTTCTAAAAATTTTTAGATTCTCAAAAAAGAAAAACTAGTTGGAACTAGACATCTGCAGCTTAGATCAAACTAGCTAAACAAGGCCAGGGCTAGAACATCATTAGGCCAGATAATTTTACAGACACTGCTCCTGTGGGCTTGACTCTTTCAGAGCAGAGATGGCTAGACACGTGGCCGGTTAGAGAGGCAGAACTAGGAAGCTGATAGTTTTCTAAACTAGCCTAGGAAATGTAGTTGACTACCTAGAAATTAGAATTTTCTTGCTTCCTTGATTAACTTTTGTTTGAGATATTTAAAGGTTTTTTTTTTTGTTGTTTTTTTTGAGACAGGGTTTCTCTGTGTAGCCTTGGCTGTCCTGGACTCCCTTTGTAGACCAGGCTGGCTTCGAACTCACAGCGATCTCTGCCTCCTGAGTGCTGGGATTAAAGGCATGAGCCACCACCGCCCAGGGCCTTTTTTTTTTTTTTTTTTAACTACAACTGAGATGAAATAATTAAACAAGGTGCGGTGGCACATGCCTTTAATCCCAACACTCAGGAGACAGAGGCAGGCAGATCAATCTGACCGGGAATGGTACACACCTTTAATCCCAACACTTGGGGATTATCAGAGGGAGGAACTCTTGAGTTCTAACCTGGTCTCCACAGGGCTTGATCTGCTGATAAGCTATTACTTTCATAAGACTATGCAATTTATGGGAATATACTGGTAGGATTGCCCTCTCCTTTAGCTGTTTCCAAGGATACTTTCAAAATTGTCATAGGCCTTGCATCCAAAAGATTGCCATCACTGTGCTTTCAATGAATTTTAGATAAAGAGGTATTCTTGGCGGGCTTTACCTCAGGGAATGGCTAACAGTCCCACCCTGTCAGAAATTTGTAGCTACAGCTTCACAAAAGGCTAGAGAAAATATACCTTTTTATATATCATTACATGGATAATATACTTATTGCTGCAAAGGATGCACAAGTGTTATGCTTTTATGGAAACCCAATTATCTCAGTCTGGTCTACAAATAGCTCCTGAAAATTTTCAAAAGGCTGATCCATATTTGGGATTCCAGCTTTTTCCTTCACAGGTAAAACACCAAAGTATCACATTGAGAGTGGATCATTTAAAGCCTTTAAGTCATTTTCAAAAGTTGCTTGGTGATATAAATTGGCTTAGACCTTATTTAAAATTAACACCTGGAGATTTGTGGCGTTATTCAAAATCTTACAAGGAAATTCCTCTCCAAACTCACCCTGGGGGCTTACAACACAAGCTAGTAAGCCTTGGCATTAGTGGAAGAGGCTATCTCCAATCAATTCATAGCCTATATAGATTATGACAAGCCTCTAGGGTATATATCTTGGCCACTGTGGTGTTCTGGCAAGGGGCTCCTATTATGTGGGAACATTTGCCATCTTCTCCCAGTAAGGTGATAGTACTGTTACAAAGTTGATTCATATGGGTCGATTGCAAAAATAGAAAGTATTTTGGCAAAGAACTTGATTTTATTATTCAGCCATATTCTAAGGAACAGCAAAATTGGCTGTCTGATAATATGGATGATTGGCCAGTGGCTTCAGATAACCATTTTCACCCTCAGCGTTGCAGTTTGAAGCCAGCTTGAATTTTATGAGACTGTCTCAAGCAAGGCAGATAACCTGAGTTCAATTTCCAGAACCCATACAGTGAAAGAACAGATTTTCCTAAGTTCTACACACACTATGCCATGAGCACTAACACATGAGTACCCCTCCAAAGCAATCCACATAACAGCGTTCTCAGTTCTTGTCAAGTAACTACACATAACCATTCCTCCAAAACGCCTTGCCTTCATCAACTTCTGAAAGAACAGGCATGTTGAAGTTTTTGCATGTTTCTATTAATATTCTCAATCTGATATAATTTTGGCTGCCTCCCACCGACAGTATGGGAGTATTCCTGCAACCTTTCTATTTGTGTTTTACTTACATGTATGTATACCATGTATACCAGTGCCCTCGAGGACCAGAAAACACACTAACATAAAGACACACAAGATCATTATAGAGAAATACAATTTTAATCAAACAGAAAGGTAAACTCTAGGCATGTCATCTTTGCATTTAAAAATAAGAAACCAGGAAACAAACTGTTGAAAAACAGTTTCCCAACACTTGAGACAGCACTGCAGTTACCAAAGAACAGAACAACAAAAAAAACTTTAACAAAATGGAAGTCTGATAGTCATAAAAAGTGTATAAAAAGCCCCCAAAGGTGTCAAGGTTGTTCTTTTTCTACAAAATAGCACCAGTAATTAGAGTAAAAGGTGTTAAAAAACCATTACAACAGCATTTCTAAAATGCAGCTTTTCTCATCTCCAGTGATGCTCCTTAAAAATAAAAGGTATCTATCATGGGGTAAAAAAGGCTTTAAAAATCTCCATAAGATCCAAGCTTTTCATCATAATTTCCCCATTATCTCTCAGATAAGGGAAAAAAATGTGTCTGGCCCAGGCTTCTCATGAGGCATTAGGGGACCATGCTGTTGTGACCTGAGCTGTTGGGGGTGGAGAGAGGGAGTAGAGATGGTTTCCCTAAGCTCCTCCCTCATGTCCCTCACACCTGAGCTTATAACATTCTTGAGGATAAGCTAAGTGGACCCCTGCCCAGGGAATCCTGGGGAAAATAGCCCTGAATGTGATGACATCATCCCTGCTGATGTCATCATCATACTGAAAAATGCTCTAAGACTAACAGCACTGTAGCCCTTGTACCAAAGCAAGGTGCCAGTAAGACTTAAGTCATGAACATCACCTTTTCATCTCCTACTAACCCTAGGGAAAAAATTCTGGTCCCTTGACCGTGTTCATCTGAGCCAACGTTCACACCAGCACCTGCTGGCAAATGTAGAACACAGGTTAGTTTATTTAAAAGCAAAATCTCTAGTGATTTTGTAGCATTAACCTGAGTACGGGGAGAACTGTCATTTTGGTATCCTAGCCATCACTTCTGAGTGATAAACTCAGGAGGGAAAAGGCCACCTTACTGCCTACTTCAAGTTCTAAAGTTTCAGGATAAGAACGCATGAGCACCATGCCAGGCTGCTCTCAGCAGCCAGGGCTGAGCTGTGCACACGGAGGGAGCACCTTGGGCTCCTCTGCAAGGGCCAGAAGGCTCTGCTCCCACTGAGCAGGAGAAAGCTGAGGTACACAGTGAGGTGAGGCCCCACACAGGTGAGCTGAGGAAGGGGAGAGGTGAGGTGCCTTCAGGAGGGGGGTAACTCCATGGCCCTGGCTCTGACCAAGAGTTCCCCAGTCCTGGGTAGAACTATTCACATGCAAAGTAGTCCTTCAAGGGGGCGAAGAGGTGTCTGATGACTGGCACACTCCAGGACCTTCCCAGCAGCTTCTGGCGGGCGCCACGGCCCATGTTGGACACATCTGTGTAGTGTGCAGGAAAGCCAAAGATCCTGGGAGAGTACAGAGAGAAAACACACATTAGAAAGGTCCATGTCAGCCAGGTGTGGTGGCACACGCCTTTAATCCCAGCATTTGGGAGGCAGAGACAGGTGGATCGCTGTGAGTTCAAGGCCAGCCTGGTCTACAAAGTGAGTCTAGGACAGCCAAGGCAACACAGAGCGATCCTGTCTCGAAAACTAAAAAAAAAAAAAAAAAAAAAAAAAGAGAGAGAAAGGTCCATGTCTCCAACACACCAAGAACAGCTGTGTTCTTAAGCCCAGGGCCCAGGCCTGGGAAAGCCATCCGGCTGCCACTGTCTCTACCCACAACTATTCTTGCCCACGCCTTCATTCCTGGCTATTGGGCTCAAAGGAACCTTCTAGACTACCAGTTCCACATGCTGAGAGCTGGCAGCGACTGTGAACTGATGTCTAGTGTGAATTAATCCATGAATGATTGGTTGTCAATCAGGCAGGACCATCGCATTGAACTGGTCCATGATTGTCAGTCAGTTAGCCAGAAGACACATATATTTGGCTTCAAAACATAGTAAGTCACGCAATTTGTTTTTTGGGGGAGGTCTGGAAGTGGGGCGGTTTGCAAAGTTTTCAATTAATACAGGGCTCAGATATCAGTTTTTCATGTTTTGTTTAAGGTTTTGAGAGAGGGTTTCTCTGTGTAACCGTCCTGGCTGTCCTGGACTCGCTTTTGTAGACCAGGCTGGCCTCAAACTCACAGCAATCCTCCTGCCTCTGCCTACCGAGTGCTGGGATTAAAGGCATGTGCCACCACACCCTGATAACAGTTCTTTTGTACATGCCTAACACACTCGAGGGCACAAGAGACAGAAAACACACACACACAACAACCTTGAAGAAAACTAATCCTAGAGCTTGCCTAATTCATCAAGCATGCTCATGAGGACAAAAAAAAAAAAAAAAAAAAAAAAAATGACCCCTGAATCACGGTATTACAACAGGTCTAAAAATCACCCATAGCTCTCCATCCCTCAAGCCCAGGCCATGCCATTCCCGGGACCTACACAGTACCACGCACACTGCAGAACAACCTTACCCTGAGTCACCAAATTCAATGTCCCTATGAGTGACACTTTATTCTTACTCAGCCCCAAGGAGCCCAGCAGAGGGGCCTGAGGTTGTTAGAGGCAAAGGTGGTTGGTTAACTCCTGAAACCTTCCAGACACAACAGGCCAGAAAAAGCACACAGGTACTCAGTGCAGTGATGTCACACCAGACCTGCGCAAGATCGCACCATAGAGGGAGAAGTAGAAATCCCACTAGTAGGGAAAGACTTACTGCCCTTCCTGAGAACGGAAATGTCAGACATAAACCTGCTGTTGATTAACAAGAGAGAAAAAGCCCCTCACAAGAACAGCTGGACAGCAAAGCGGAGACTTGATGAAGATTGGGGAACAGCAGAAATATCTAACCTGGTGAAAGGGATGAGAGAGTGGAAGAGGTGGTAACGGAGCTGAGGGAAATTTTAAAAAGAATTGCTAAAAACATTTTCACTTGCAAGGGAGGCTCACATCTTTAAGCTGAAGCATGAGGGATACATAAACTATGAGTCACTGCTCAGTGCAGAGACCATTTTGTAAACAAACAATGTGTAACAGAAATGTGGCATATTAACGCCTTCATGAAACAGTTACTATAATGTATCCGGTAAAAGCAAGAGGATCTCTGTGAGTTCGAGCCATCCTGGTCTGCAAGCCAGCTCCAGGACAGCATTAGTACACAGAGGGACCCTGGTCTTCAACAGCTGCAACAAAAGGGTCACCTGCAGTCAAGCAGATGGCTGGATGCATCTAAATGACAGGCTGCATCTAAGTGACAGGCTGCATCTAAGTGACAAAGGTAGAGACTAAGGCTGAGAAGGAGGCACCAGCCCAGACCTCTGGTAACGAACCAATTTCCTTAGCTTTTCTCATTTAGACCAAATTCTAGGACATAACCAGCACAATGTCTACCACATGATGCCGTCCCTCAAAGAGAGGTGTACATCATGCTATGCTGTCCCTCCATGTACACAGGTGTCCACTACATGATGCTGTCCCTCACCCCATTTCCCCTGCCTTCCTTTGTCCCCACTTTGCTCTTGTGTATAGCTCACCTTTCGAGCTCAGTGCACCACAAAATGTCATCCTTGCCATTCATGACTACGGGGAAAAGCTGGTTCTTCCCCTGTCTGATGGAGTTCGACTTGGTGGTTATTGTCTGCACTTTCTTTAACTGGAGAACAAAACAACATCTCAGGGTGAGCTCAGAAGGCTCCCAAGGGAGTCAGGCTCAGAAGCATCCAGCGAGAACAGAGGGCACGGGCTTGCAGAGGTGGCAGGGACAGAGATACACAGGGAGAAGACAAAGACAGGCTTGGAAGGATTCTTCATGCTTTCCACAAATGCCAAGTTCCTGAAGGAAGAACCAGCCACATAAACTGTAGCCAAAAGTGACCATGAAGATCACACGGCCAAGACATCAGCTACTGATTGAAGGGGTCATGAAAGAGCAAAACCCTTCCAGACGCAGATGGGCCAACCAGAGCTGGAGCACTAGGCCTTTGCCTTACGCAGACATGGAGCAGCAGGCACATGGAGGCCTTCCTTCTGTGGGCCTGGGACTTCACAGCACAGCCTCTTGCAGCCGCAGCCGCCACTGCTCGGTACTGCCAAGACCACCTGCAGCAGAGGCTCTGCTGAGCCCAGTTGCATTTCTCGCTCATTTATGAGAACATCTACTCAGTTCTGTGGGGAAAGAGGCCCAGCACCAGGAGTCTGTGAGGAATGAGCGGGAGCCACGTGGACAGAGCCAAGGTCACAGTGTGGTGGACAGAGCCAAGGTCACAGCGTGGTGGACAGAGCCAAGGTCACAGTGTGGCAGAGCACTCTGCATCTTACCTTTGCTGTCCTGCTGAACTCCAAGCAGTCCTGCAGCTCTAGTTTATCGTTCTTTGTAGCTATCACGGGCCTGGGAACAGCCAAAACCCGTCATTCTCCAGGGCCTGCACTGGAGGTCTAAATGAGAGACCTCACTAGCCAGATGAGGAGAAAATCTAGCTTTTAAATAAGTGTATGTGTATTTTTGCCTGTTTATAAGAGCACAAAGTACAGATGTGTTCCATGGAAGCCAAAAAAAAAAAAAAAAAAAAACCTCTATAACTGGAGCTACACTGGGTGTTGGTGACAGAACCAAAAACATCAAATACTTTGAATCTGCTTCTTAATTGAACTTTGTCAATGATCATGTCAAAAGAATCCATAAACAGTGTGGTGTTTCCAATGAACGACACGCACTAAGGAGCAACATAGTCCTGCAGAAAGAGAACTACATATAGGTAGTGATCACCTTGTGTAGACCTCTGTGGGCACTCCTTTCTGAAACATGCAGTGCTAGGGCTGAGATGTTGGAACCCTAGTCAATACCATTTTCCCAAGAAAGGCATGCAGTGCTTGCTCTAACTCAGAGTCCCTTACTTGCAAATGCGGATTTAAACATCAAAAGCTGGATTTCAAATCAGAAACCTACTCACATGGCAGCCATATTAGAGGCCCAAAATACCTGAGACATCCCAATGGAAGCCTTTAAGGAACCACACCCAGCCTTCTGGGCACCAATGAGAAATGGGTCAGAGCAAACCTTGAGTTGTGTAGATTCAAAAATCCACACAAACCTTCCAGAGGTAATGGGGCTTGGTCAAGTCCAAGCCAAGGGACTCAAGAGGATAGAGAAGAGCAACAAAGCTTTCAGGTGGCCAGAGTGCACACATGTTCACATATGCGCCAAAGTATAGTAAAAATGGGTGATAATCCATTCCAAACCAGCAAAGATCACTAGTGCAGTCTTAGGTCTCTTCCTACACTTCTAATGTCCAATGTATCAGATCAGACTCTTTTTGTGAGTCAACATATTGACTACCATCCTACAAATTCCAGGAGCCCATAACACCCTGACTCATTTCTCCAGAGTCTGATTTCCCTGACTATACAGGAAGCACCTCACTTGTTAGCCACCCCCATAACTCCTAATGCCAACATAAATATGTGGCACCATGTTGAGAAAACTGTTGAATGGGGCTCTCTCCTTGTCCACAGAGCTACAAAAGGCACCTTCACACCCCTGATCACATCCACTACCGTCCTCATTAGCCTCTCTGTGTATCTGTGTATCACATGCATGCCTGGCAACCTCAGAAGACAAGAGGGCATCAGAGTCCCTGGACAGGACACTAAGATCAATTATTAATACATGGGACATCATAAATAGACATTACGTGTCAATGTGGCAGCCTATAGAATGGGGAAGGCTTACTAATTTTAAGAGTTGGAATTTAAGCCGGGCGTGGTGGCGCATGCCTGTAATCCCAGCACTCGGGAGGCAGAGGCAGGCGGATCGCTGTGAGTTTGAGGCCAGCCTGGTCTACAAAGTGAGTCCAGGACAGCCAAGGCTACACAGAGAAACCCTGTCTCGAAAACCCCCCCCCCAAAAAAAAAAAAAAAAGAGTTGGAATTTAAAATATATAAAGAACTAAAAATGGGGAACAGAAGTAGTGAACTAAATTACCAAAAGATACCTAATAAATTATTCAACATACTTAGACATAATGAAAATGCAAATTCTAAGACATTTCATCTTACAGTGGGCAGCGTTGCCAAATAGCTTGTAGTAGTGAGGACGTAGGCCAAGGGAAACTGTTATTCATTGTTGCTGGGAGTGCAATGTGCAGTGTGGCAGTTTCTCAGTTAGTTGGGAGTGGATCTGCCTGAAGACTCAAGCTATGCCACTCTGGATGATATGCCCAAAGCACTCTATTCCCCACCACAGAGATTCTTGCTCAGTCATGTTCATTGCTGCTCTAGTCATAATGCCATGGTTGGAAACAGTCTACATGTCCACGATTGGATAATGAAAACAATGGAATTATTCAGCTATTTAGAAAGACAAAATAAGCCAAGCAGTGATGGTGCACGCCTTTGATCCAAACACTAAGGGATATACTGCTGAAGTCGAGGGCTGGAGAGATGACTCAGTGATTAAGAGCACTGGCTGCTATTCCAGAGGTCCTGAGTTCAATTCCCAGCAAGCACATGGTGTCTCATAATCCTCTACAATGTGATCCGATGCCCTCTTCTGCAGATAAAGCACTCGTATACAATAAATTTTTTTTAAAAAGGTAATACTATAAAAGACAGATTACATAAGGAACTGGGGGGGGGGGTGTCTACACATGTTGTTTGCATACCATGTGCATGCCTGAATTCCTAAGATGGGAAGAGGGTATCAGGTGATGGGCAAATTAAGCTACAGATGGCTGGGGAGCACCGTGTAGGCACTAAGAATCAAACCCAGATAGCTGCAAGTGAGTGTAGCCACTGAGCCATCATTTTGGCTGCTGTCACACCAGGGGACACCTCAGCTCTACATGACACTCCAGTTTTGCCACCTGGCTTATCACCAAGGGGCCACTTCATCTCAGGGGCAAAAACACTGCTGTCTTTTGATATTCAACATTTTCAATGGAACTCCAGCAGGAAGAACAGCGAGGCTTCAGAGTTCTCAGTCCTCATGGGGTCCTTGAGAATCACCCATGCTGCAGCTAGAGCAAAGCGTTTGTTATCCGGAATATACTGAAGGCAGGACCTTCTAGAATAGACGCTCTCTACATTCCTAATGCTTTAATACAGTTCCTTATGTTGTGGTGACCCCATACATAAGATTATTTAATTGGCAGTTTGCTGTTACAAATTGTAATGTAACTATCTGATGTGCAGTACATCAGATATACAACCCCATGAAGGGATCAGTTGACATCCCCGAGGTGTGTTGCAACCCACAGGTTGAGAAACCACTGTTCTGAAAGGTTAGTGTGTCTGTCACCTGTCACAGGGCTCTTACCTGTTCATCCCAGGTAGGTTACCCCAGAAGTATCGGGCCCTGTGAGCAGCAGAAACCTTGATGGCATCAATCATCACTGGGTTACACTGCAGGAAGAGAAGGGGAGCTGCTGGAGACACCAAGACTGGGGTGTCAGGTCGGCCGGGGGTCTGGCCTGTCAGGTGACAAGGCTTTCCTAGCTATCCCAGAGGCAAGGAGATAGACCAGTTCCCACCAGAGGCTGTCTGGGGCAGAGATGGTCTGTCTATGAACGGTGGGTAAAGAGATGAGATCAAACAGGGCCACTCTGATTTATGCCAACATTCTAGTTGCAGAAGGTCAGGCCAACTGTAGTCCAGCAGTGGGGCACACTGGAGGCAGAGACAGGAAGATTCATTGTTCAGGGAAAGCTGGGGCTACATGAAACTATCTTCAAAAAGAAGGCCAAGGGCAACAGGCTGGCTCAGTAGGCTTGGATGAGCAGAGATTGACTGGAAGGCACATTGTGGAGAGAATGGAGTGAAAAATAACTGTGACCTCTGTGCATGCACACAAACAAATGGACACCAAAGTCAAGGAAAACAAGGCCAGGTGTGGTGAGCACGCCTTTAATCCCAGCACTCAGGAGGCAGAGGCAGGTGGATCACTGTTGAGGCCTGCCTGGTCGACAAAGCGTGTCCAGGACAGACAAGGCTACACAGAGAAACCCTGTCTCAAAAAAACAAACAAACAAACAAAACAAGCCTATTAATTTCATCAGTCCTAAAGACAGTACAAAAGGGGAGGTGCTGACTAGCAGGATGGGGAGACACAGAAGGATGCCTTGGATATATCCCCATGTTCTCAAAGCAGGAAACTACTTTCTCAGCAACATCAAATAGCCCTCCTTGTTAGTGGCGCCTTCCCTGCCAGGCTCCTGCCAGTCCACTCACCGCCAGGAATCGGGAAATGTCTTTTTTGTCATTAACTTTCATGGCCACCACATTCTCGAACATCCAGAAGAATGGACGGTTGTCCCCCTCCTTGGGGCGGGTATAATTCAGCAAGTGGTAAAACTCAAAGAAGAGTCTTCCTGTGCCCTCTGTATTGATAAGAGTATTAGAAAACAGGGTTGATCAAATACTTGATCCCTCAATGAGCTGCAACTTTCCAAAGACCACAGCAGTTAAGAAAAGCCTCTGCCTGTACCCCTTGAGTGCTGACATGAATACAAGTATAATTGGGCCTGAGCTGTGAGCAAGGTAAACACTATCAACAGCTCGTTTTCATCAGATTCCATGTGAACACAAGGCAGAGAGTGGCCCTTTGGGGGACACAAAACCACTTATACCATGTAGGCCTGCTCGGTCTGCTCACCATATAGGCCTTTCCTGGCAGGATTGACATTGGAGAGATCATTGCATGGGCTTCCACCAATCACCAAGTCAAATGGACCCCACTCTTCAATCTGAGGAGAAAAAAACAGGGCTGGGATGAGCACAGGGAAGAAATCAGGCAACCTGCTAAATTGTCATCAGTTCTAAAATTTTCCTTTGTCACAGCTAAGTGTTCATCCCAGAAAGCCTCAATGCTCCTATTTTAGTAAAAAAAAAAAAAAAAAAAAAAATCATCTTCAATTATACCTCAAATTGCGCTGTTGTCACTTTTATCTGAGGTGTCTGGATCATCTATCGGAAGCCCTGGACCACGGAAAGTTTGTGATAGGAAAGGGAGGAGCAAGATGGGATAAGTTCTGGGGAAAGGGTGACTCTCACGTTTTTCTTCGTGATTTTCCTGACGTCATTCACATATTTGATTTGGCCTTCATGCTTAACCGTTCCCACAGCGATGGACTCTGCACAAACTTCAGAGGCAACATACTTTTCCACTTTAATACCCAAGTCTTTGAGCACCAAGTAGCCTGCGAGAGATCAAAGAGACATGTGAGGCCCAGAGGCCAAGGGCAGAGCCGTCAGTACCCCTGTGTCCTCCTGCCGCAGAATGAAGACCCTCACTTCAACCCTGACACTTCAGGAGTCAATGTGTCAACTCCATGGGACCTCACAGCACTGGCCACACAGGTTGTCTCATTCCATATGTGGGAAATCTCACAAAACAGATATGAACCAGGACTGATGACAGTAGTTGTTTCCTAAATGACCATAAATGTATTTATGCGTGTAGAAGGAAAAGATAAAAAATAAAATTGTAAATTCAAGATCTAAGTATGACCTTTTAAAAAATAAACTAATGGTTGTGTACTGGTCGCACACCTTTAATCCTAGCAATTGGGAGGCAGATGCAGGTAGATCTCTGTGAGTTGGAGATCAGCCTGGTCTAAAAAGTGAGTGCAAGACAGCCAAATCTACACAGAGAAACCTTGTCTCAAAAAAAAAAAAAAAAAAAAAAAAAAAGATACCAAGAGCACTGCCTGAGCCACAGCAAGCCTGACGTTAACAAACTGAAAAAATATATGAAGGAGGCAAGACTGAGGGTCATGTCCTGACTATCCCACCTTCACATGTGTACCCAGGAAATCTCTCAGGTGCTTGAACAGAAAACAAGTAAACAAGATGTATGTCCCTTTATAAATGGCCAGTGGGGCCAGGGAGGGACTGTGGTAGGAACAGAATACATGTGTAACCCGCATGGGACAGAAGTTGTCTCTGATCTCCACATGTGTCTGTGGGGCAAACAGTGACACGCACGCACGCACACAGGCATGCACACCAGCCCAAGAGTGCTGTGAGGATGCCATGGAGTGTGGCAAGAACAGGCACACGTGACATCTCTGCTACTACTCCTCAACTGCCACGTGGGAGCCACCTTCACCCTGCCTCGATGCTTCTCTCTCTCACTGAGCCAACAGAGCACCAAACTCACCTGTCGCAATGCCATCAAACAGAGACAGGACTCTAATGGGCCTCCTTCTGGCTGCAGGAATTGCTGGGTACAACTTGGGCGGCTCCTGCCAGATAACGAAAGACATTGGTGCCCCAGAGTTCGCACCCATCCTCCTGTGCCCAGCAGCTTTGATGGGAACTGGGGAGAAAGGCCGTTCTGCCCTCAGACAGGAGGCACAGCCGCCTCCTACAGACACAGATAGAAAAAGAGCCAAGGCCTCTAAGCACAGAAAGAAGATAAACTCCTCCAGTGTGGGAGCAGCTGCCCTGTCACCCTCAGGCTTGCATGTTTACCTCTTGTTCCCTCATCAGAAGGCACTGCAAGGGAGAATTGTCTGCTGGAGGTGTGGAACAGCAAGGGCTCCCAGCCTCACAGGACCTGGCTCTGTGAGGTGCGAACAGTGTAGCATTTGACCTGGCTGTTTAACCCAGGCTGCCTTACACTCCTCACCAACTCACTGCTCAGCTCTCCGCGCTGTGATTCCAGCCTCTGATACTGTGCCTGCTACCAACACCTTTTTGTTTGTTTGTTTTAGACAAGACCTCACTATGTAGCCTTGACTGGCCAGGAACTCACTCTATCCACCAGGCTGTACTTAAACTCAGAGGTATGCCTGCGCATGTCTGCAAGGTTCTGAGTGGCAAGGCTTAACTCTTGCTTTTACACATGCACAGAATTCCTGATTCCCAGGGACTGTAATCGCACGGGCCAGCGCAGAGCCTGTGGCTTACAAACTCTTCGAGGTCAGGATCGGTCGTGAAGAAGTCTTGGAGGCGCGTGTTCCAGTCCTTCCTGCGCCGGAGGACACCATGGCAGCGCTGTGGGAGGCACATATAGCAGCTCCAGGGCTCCTGCAGCTTGGCATCCTCAGCTGTGCCTGACCCCACCAGCACCTCCAGACACTCCACACAGAAGCACCTGTGTGTCCAGAGGGAATGGGCGTCAAGGTTACCAGGCAATGTGCTGCAGGCCCAGTGCCCAGGGCAGGGCACCACCACCAGCACCACCACCACCACCACCACCACCACCACCACCACCACCACCACCAGCACAGCACCAGCACCACCACCAGCACCAACACCAACACCCCGCCTAATGGTCAACTTCCTGTCTCCAAGTGCTTTTGAGCTGAGCTATAGAGTAACAAACCACTTCTTGGATATGGGTCATTCAACATCCTCCAAATCTAGAGCCTTTCAACAGAAAGCTCACAGGCTTGACCTCACGGGCACACTTGGCCTGAGCCCAGCACTGGGCATCCATCTAGGCCAAACTTATGAGCACCAGATTCCACAAGATATCCACTGGGTGCCCATTTGTTTTTAGCTGCCTACAGGCCGTTGGGATCTGAGGGGCACTCACCTGCAGCAGCTCGTGTTGCTGCACAGAAGCAATTCCCGGCCCTCGCAGCACACGGTGCAGTAGGACTGATAGCCGTCCTCATCATACATGTAGAAGAGCTCCAAGAAGCGATCCTGGCCACCGGAGAGAAGCAGGTGAATCTACAGACCTGCCACAGCCACGCCTAGCTAACAAGCCGGCTGGGGCCCTAGCTGGTGGCCTGGCTTGCTCTTCAGGAGCGGTACATGTGCTCTGAGTGCCTTGTGGGGGGCCTCTGCTGCTGCATCCCCTGTCCCCCAAAGAGGAAGGAGCGGAGGGGGTCCTGGAGAAGCTGTTCATGAGTGCCCATCTTGGTGGCCCGGATGGGGACAGATGGTGCAGGAGGAAGGGGAGGAAGACTTACCCTGCAACTCTGACAGAGCCCACCCTCAAAGAGGGGATGGAAGGACACAGGGTTCCTCCTACCGCAGGACAAACAGCGGTCTGAAAGAAAGACAGGGTGTCAGAGTTTATGGAAATCAAAAGCCTTAAGCCTAACAGTGACAGTCCTAAACACCTACATAAGTCAGCCCTAAGCAAAGTCCTACTTCCTTTGTATAATAACTCCTATTAAGTACTATTAATTTAAACCAACAAATTAGGTTTGTCAAGAAGAAAAATATCACACACTGTATGGCTACCTCAAGAAGAAAGTAAACTAACTGCTTGACTATTTGTTTGGATACATGGGGACAAAATATACAGGCACTAATAGTAACTACAATTTGTTTGGCAGATGACAAGACCATCCCCCTACCCAGGAGGTAGCATTCCTGTGCCTTCAGACACCCATTTGCCACTAAACCTTGAAGGAATCATAATATTTTAAACAAATTGGATCTAATTGGTCTGAATCCATTTGCTTCTCCTCTGACCTTTATAATAGCCCCCATTAGGCAGGTGTAATATTGCACACCTTTAAATCACGGCACTTATAAGGCAGGGGCAATAGAGACTCTTAATTCCAGGTCAGCTAGGCCTAAGTAAAGGCAAGCTGCCATTAAATACATGGGTATATAGGTCGGTAGGTAGGTAGATGGATGGATGAATGGATGGAGATAATTATCCGTGTGTGTGTGTGTGTGTGTGTGTGTGTGTGTGTGTGTGTGTGTGTGTCTCATATGGACAGAAGTCAACCCCATTCGGCACGATGTCTTTTGCTTCTGCTTTCCCTGGACTCTAATCTTCCATGGCCTCTCTAGGATTGACCTGTCCTGTAGCTCCCTCTAGAAGCCCCAGGACTGTAGGTGGCTTAGTCATTGCTTTGTGCCAGGGAACGCCTGGGAAAATAATGACTCTTAACCTAGCATAAGAAATGTTACCATACACCATGTCAATGAAACCTGTGTCTATAATATGCCTGTTTCTTGTTTCCACAGGGCCATGCTATTCAAACAAACCAAGTTTTTAAAAAAATTTACTTGTACCCATGAATTTAGCCTATGTGCTAACAGAGTCAAGAGGACAGACTGCAACTCATCTTGATGAGGGGTGTCCAGCTTGCCTTCCTCCCGTTTTCAGCAGAGACATAGCACAGGTCCTGTTTGAACCACAAGCTTTACAGACACAAGTTCCCCAAGTCCAGGAATGTAGTTTCTCGCTAAATACTAAGTAATACCAGGCTGGGGTGTCACAGGCCTTTAATCCCAGAATGGGGAGGCAGAGGCAGGTGGATCTCTGTGTGCAAACCAGCCTGGTCTACAAACCAAGTATAGACAACCTGTCAAAAAAAAATAAAGGCAGCCTTGGGGAGGCAGAGGCAGGTGGACCCTCTTCGTTTGAGAACAGCCTTGTGTAGGATAGTCTAGGACAGCCAAGGCTGTCTTGAAATCCTGTCTTGAAAAATAAAAAAATGAATCAACTGTCATTGTTTGGGACTAAGGGGCAGAAAGTTGATAAGGCATGAGCATCTCACATACACAAATCTCCATTTGGATTGTTCTAGGCAAAATGAAGGTCAATGGAGTGCCAAACTGGGAACGCAGTAGAGGTCACAGAAAGGTCATGGCATCAGCCCTTAGCCTAAATGCACCAGCTCCCATGTCGTACTACTGTGATCTACCCAGTCAGTTACTTCAGGGACAAATGCAGATTTAGCTAAAAGTATAAGGATACCATGTTCCTTGGTCTAATAAATAAGTTTTGACTTAAATCAACCCTCAGGGCCCTGTATTAAACCCATGTGAAAGGCAAAGCCAGGGTCAGGCAGGCCTGGGCTGGGAGGCAACAGTACCTTCCAGATTACCCTTGTTGGTGGTGACATCAGAAGCCATCCGTTCTGTTGAGGAAAGAGGGACAGATGTGAGATGCGGAGGGGAAGTCGCTCCTGTCCCACTCAGCCACGCAATTTCTGTACAGTGGTCCTGAGGGCCTGCTGCTCCCCATTCTGTGCCATGCATCCTCCCCCAAAATCACCTCGGCTCTCCTCATCCTCCCCTCGGTCTTTCCCGCCAAAGCTATTTGTCTTGAGGCGCTTGGGTGTGGGACAGTACTCAGAAGTGGCAGAGTCATTGGTTGTGCGTCTTCGACTTTTGGCCTCTGAAAGGAAAGTAGACAGACTTGTCTGGAGGGTCTAAGAGACAAGACAGGGGACCATGAGCAGAAGTCGCTTCAGAGCTCCTGTCACTCAGGAGACAGGCCAGACTCATGCTTGTGGGCTTTTGAACGTTAGGCAGCTAGCTGGGAACAAATGCTTGACCACAGCTGACACTGAGGCACCTACTGTGACGCCACCACAGGTGTAAGGAGCTAATGCAGATTTGAAATGACAGAAAGGGACAGGATTTCACACTGAGGGTCAGGTCAAATTGTCAAGTGAAGCCACTGACTGGTTCAATTGGATTCACTTGAACAATGCAATGTATCTTAGCCAATTTTATATTATTATTTAATATGTACTTTCTAACTACTTGACTGTTAACCAATATACATCAAGAATAATAACTAAAATATTCTAATTTTTATAATGAATGGTAATTTAGGAAGGTTAAATGTATTATTAAATTTGTTTTTTTATTGCTGAGTGTAATAGCTCATGCCTTAAGTGACAGCATTCAGGAAGCATAGACAGGAAGTTCAAGGCAACCAAGTCTACATAGAAGATTCTAGAATAGTCAGGGCTGTAATAAAACCCTGTTTTAAAATGAATGTTTTTACATTGGCTCACACCGTCTTGTTTTTATAGCCATGAAATCTGAGTCTCACAACTAAGGAAATCATCATTTTCTCCCCAAGACAGGGTTTCTCTGTGCAATAGGCCTGGCTGTCCTGGAACTCACTATTTAGACCAGGCTGGTCCCAAACTTAGAGATCCACCTGCCTCTGCCTTCTGAGTGCTGGGATTAAAGGCATGTGCCACCACTGACTGGCAAGAAAATATTATATCCTCATCAAATCCTTAAGATACTCTTATCCCCAAATCCACGCTGTGGTACCTAGCGTGGCCCTGTCTCCAGAAGCTGAAACATGGCACTTGAGATGGCTCTGTGAGTAAGCATGCTTGGCGCTGAGCACAGAAACCTCACAGTATACCCTCCCCAAGTAGTACATCCTAGATACCTGAACACTGGCCTCCACCTCCACACCTCCAAACATAAACACAAACGTAAAGGTAAATGCCTAAGAATAGTTCAAAGGCATCAAACTTCAAGGAGCCCTTGAAGACAATTACTTATATTTATAAATACTTATATATGTCATGTTAGGAAACAAGAGAGAAGGTAATAAATAATCCGACGTGTGTAAAAGGCTGAATGTGCACCCGGAGGTTAGCCTGAAGGTCAGTGAGGGTTGGGAGTGAGGGTGACTCAGATCAGCTTAGGAGATGTGACTCTTCTCCAGTGAGTACTGGATGCCAAGAAGTTGCAAGACAGAGCAAAGTAAACAGAAAGCTCAAGATGGGAAGGGAATACCGTGTTTCCTGGGTTCTAAGTTCCTAACGACTGCACGACGCACCTTCGATTTATTAACCACTTTTGTAAGAAAACAAAACAAAAAGGTTGTATTAGACATTTCATTATGTCAAGCCATGCGTATAACTCAGGGAGATAATATACCTGTCAAGATAGTAGGTAAACACGTTATTAATTTATTTTACTTTAAAGAAAAAAAAATGGTCACAAAAGAAAAGGATGAATTTGAACATGTGGAAGGCTAATTGCACATGCCTATGGAAACAATGTTGACAGGGAATCCTGACAAGGGTCCTCAACTCTTCATAGGCTTTTAACAGCCCTGGGATCCTCAGGAAACTGATAGGCCTTGTTTGAGTTGGCCCAAGAAAGTGGTGAGAGTGGCAGTGTGACTGAGGGCATAGATTCTCCCCACCTGGTTGCCTGTGGTTGGGTTTGAGTCCATCAATCCCAGTTGGCTTGAAGCCCCCGTGGGCCCACTCCAGCATAGGCTTTAGCTGGTCCTCCAATGAGTCTCCAGGGCTGCTGGCGAAGGTCTTGCCAGCTCGTACCCTGGCTTTCTGCAAAAACACAAATAAAGGCAAATCCTGTCCATGAATGGGAACAGGATAATGAAGGTATGTCAGGGAGACCCAGGGATTCCCCCTGCTGGGTCCTGCATTCCTTAAACAGAGCTGGACAGCTGTCCTGGGCTGCATTATTTGTTATGCAAGGGTCAGCTTTGAGGGACAGTTAGGCAAGCAACAGAAAGGAGTTTCGGTATAGGTACCAATTATCATTACATCCCTGAAACAGAGGCAGTAGCCTTAGCTGTTCCATTCCCATTCCAAGTGCCTGTCTAGGCAGACTACCTTTGGTTCTGTGTTTTGAAAGGATTAAATCAAGCATCCATTATTTCAAGGATCAAGAGAATCTGTAGATCTTATTTTGGCACTTGGTACAGGAGTTGGAGGGGAAGAGCCTACTGACACCCACAAGGCAGTAGTCACCCTGACTTACGTAGCTAGCAGTGTTAACAGCTTATAAGAGACATCCTTGGAACATGTTAAACACTGGCAGACTTTCTTCTCCATGCACCTCCTTGGTATCCCTGCCTCTAACTCAGTGTTGTCAACATCTTACCACTAACTGGCTTTTAGCAGGTTTCTTCTTCCTTGCCTCTAGGGTAAAACCCTAGTTCCCACCCAGCTCAGCCCGAGTTACCTCTAGGGTGTGGTACATGGCCTTCCTGTAAGAAACCAGCTTATTGAAGGTGGCCAGGTTAAAGTGCTGGCTGAATAGCCCGAGTGCCACGAGTTTGTCAGCAGAGACCTAGGAGAGAAAAATGACCCTGATTGACCCACCTGCCGGCTCAATGTGTACTGGGTCACCCAGAGCCCTGCCCAGCACAACTTACAGGGGCCAGTAATTAAATACAAAGGGCCAAGGAGCAATATCACACAGACGAGGCTTGGCAGCTAGATACTCTGTGTATGAGTAAGAAAGACAATCTAGGCAAAAATCATACATATCCAGGATGTTACACATACATGTGTGTGATGCAATCAGTCCTGAAATTACCCTTGATGGAGTCTGTGCATGTTCTTACCCTTCCTGAGTGTGTGGTAACCGCTGACTCAGATGCAATGAGTTCCTACTGTACACAGGGTGAAAATATGCTTGACTTCTTAGTACTCACAATGACTGTATTAAGTATGTGTCCATCACTAAGGCAAATTGCCTGTGCCAGTGTATAAATGAATTATGCATGGGATTCCTACTTGAGTGGAAAGATACAAAGTTGGGTGATTCATTCTGTAGGACATATGGGATGTTGCAGAATGCACTGTTTGCTTCCATGCTCAGCCCCATCTTAAGCAGTGTGGCCACCATAGCTGACAAGGACATGCTAGCTTATCTAGACAACACAAACAAGAACACTGGGGGTGTTAGGTAGGCTTTGGGCAGGTCTTGGCCTTCTGCCAGGACCATAGGACTTTGTAATACATCCATACATCCATATCCATGCCACCAGAATAAATATCTGATTGCCTCTCATGTCTCACTGGATTAAAGCAATGGCAAATATTGTAGTTTGATGATTCAGAGACCAGCACAGGCCCAAGTCACAACCGTATTGCACCCTCTGCTGCTCAGACATGCCAATTACATGCAATCCCTCAGATCAGACTTCATTTCCTATTTACCCAGGGGAATATAGAATCGACTTCAGAACAATAATCCAAATAACTCCAATTCACAGGAAACAGAAGCTGAAATGGAACAACTAAATACCACTTTATTCCCCTCCCCCACTTGCTGTACCTCAGGATCCCTTCCTTTCTGTTGCCAGGAACTGTTCTAACACTGACTAACATTTCTAAGGAATCTCCACAGGAAATCCATCCTACTTGCATCACAATGCTAAGGGGTTACAGGCTGAATGGTCCATCCTCTAGGACTTTGGTTACATTCCTGGCACCCAAATATTAGTTCATAGCTTTTGCTATGCCCCTGGGACCCAGGATATCTGAACATCTGAAGGCCAACTTCTGGCTTCCCATAGTGTACACAAACACATGTATGGAAACACTCATACTGTAAAAATGCTTAAATCAGATCTTGGCACATGTGTTTAAGAGGTAAGAGTCATGTGGGTTGCTGGGATGATAGAACTTGCCCAGCACACCTGAGGTAAATGGGTTAGACCTACAGTACTTGACAGTCACAAAATAAATCCTTTAATTTATGACCAGAAGTCCCTCATTATAAAGATTCATTTTAAATGGCAAATACTAGAGTTCAAATTTTCGTTTTGTGCTGTCTATGGCTGGCATGGAATGTATCTTCTAGTATTAAAGGTGTGTTGCACAATACCCAAGTGTGTGTGTGTGTGTGTGTATGTGTGTATGTGTGTGTGTGTGAGAGAGAGAGAGTGAGAGAGAGAGAGAGACTGAGATATATATTCTGAGATATATAAGCTGGAGTATATCAAACTCAAGCCAATTCCCTTGCCTCAGTATACAAATCCTGGGATTACTGGTGATAGACTTATAGATATAAAGAACTTACCCTAGGCAACCTTGAATTCCTGGACCAAGAAAGCATTAACCCTTGTCCCAGATAAAAATTTCTCTCCTCATCTTGATCAGGTGAAATGCTACGTCCATGTCCTTTCTGGACACAAGTGACCAGGCATCATCCCTGAGGACTCAACAAGGGTCCTCCTGCTGCTGATGCCCTCAGCAGACAAAGCAGGACACTCAAAGTCCTGATGCTCTGGTTCTAGAAATTTCAAACCTTTCATCTTTCCAGGAGGGCATTGAAACCTGCTGCTTGGTAGAAGGACAGGCCATTTGAGGCAGCCTGATGTGTTGAAAGAATAATTCAGAGCCTCTGCAAGAGCAGAGCTACCTCTCCATCCACACCATCTCTCCAACACTTCCTTTTTTTTCAGTTGACTTGTCAGCAGCGTGGCTGCATGCACCCTTAGTCCCAAAACTCAGGCCACAGAGATGGAAAGAGCAGAGGGTTACAGTAAGACCGTATCTGTCAGAATAAAGCAGCCTATCTCTATCCTACATCAAGTGTCTAAAGACAGGAAACCCAAGAAATGTCTTCCTTTCCTGCAGTCCCAGTGCCAAAAACACTGCATTAACCTTTGAGGCACCTCAAGAGTTCTTGAGAAGCAAGGCCTCATCTGTGAATACCTCCAAACTGGCCTCGTCCTTGGCTCACCTCGGAAAATTTGCCATCGCCAAACCACTGTACCCATCGCATGCCAGGCATGGCCTGGCGCTTTGATGTGGCTTTCCAGGACACCACCATGGCAGGCCACCAGGAGAAGCCCTTGATCTTTCCCCACACGAGGTCACCTATTCCAAATTCCTTGTCATCCTGGAAGAACCAAAAGAAAAAAAATTAGTCACAAGGCAGATATGTCACTGACTAAGGGAACAAAAACAAACAAACAAAAACCTTAGCCATAAAATGTGACGTGTATGAGTTTAGGAGAGCTCAGTGCTACATAAACAAAAAGGTTCCAGGAAAAACAAGTTGATTTTGCAGATTTTTAAATTTATAACTTTGAGTGTGTGTAGTTTTGTACGAGTGTTTGCATACACACATATGTATTCAAGAAGAAGTCGGCTCTGTCTTCCACTGTCCCAGAGATTAAACTCAGGTGAGGATTGGTGGAAAGTATCCTTTAACCTCTGACTAGACTGAAAAGCAATATACAGGGCTACATCAGAAGGTGCTCTAAAACATAAAACTGATGCAGCCACTGTAGGAAGGCATTAATCGGCAGTGTACCCCAAAAACCTCAACTCCTAGCTGAACACAGTGTGAGATCACTACTGCTTAACTGATAAAAGCAGTAAACATGCAGGGCAGTGGTGGCACACGCCTTTAAACCAGCACTTGGGAGGCAAGCGCAGGCAGGTCATTGTGAATTCGAGGCCAGCCCGGTCTACAAAGTAAGCCCAGGACTGTCAAGGCTACAGAGAAACTGTCTCAAAAAAAAAAAAAAAAGCCATAAACATTACCCAAAACATGTATGTGCACATTACCCAAAACATGTATGTGCACACGGCAGCTTGGCAACTACTCAGGTGCTGGGCAGGTAGGTGAGGATTAGAATTTTTAAAGAGTCACATTGTTCTTGGGAAATCCTTAGACTGTAATTCTATTAACATTCACAGAAATCCCAGGAGCATATAACCCCAGAATTCACTAGATAAAAGATTTGGAGGAAATTCTTGGCTACACAAAACTTTTATGGGGGGGAGCCTCATAGCCCGAAGCATGCATCTGCTTCCTTGGTTTTATGATTAAATGGACAGCTTATGGAATCCTTGTTTTGTTTTGTTTTGTTTTCTTTTGTTTTAGAGACAGGGTTTCTCTGTGTTGCCTTGGCTGTCCTGTATTCACTTTGTAGACAGTGGTGGCCTTGAACTTAGAGATTCAGCTGCCTCTGCCTCACGAGTGCTGGGATTATAGGTTTTTGCCAAAGCCCAGCATGTTATGGAATCTTTATAAAAACAGAAATGAAAGCATTTAGTCTTGGGCTGGAGAAATGGCTCAAAGATTTAGAGCACTGTCTGTCCTTACAAAGGTCCTGAGTTCAATTCCCAGCACCACATGGTGGCTCATCACCATCTATAATGAGATCCTTATGGTGCCTCACAGTCATATCTAATGAGATCTGGTGCCCTCTTGTGGAGTGCAGGCACACATGCGGGCAGAATGCTGCATAAATGATAAACAAATCTTTTTTTAAAAAAAGGCATTTTAGTCCCTAAATAAGGTTCGGTTTCCTTCTCCCTGTATTTTGTAGCATATGCAAACCTTGACTATTATTCCTTCTCTGTGGTACCTGATACTCAGAGCTGTCCCCGTGTCTGCTTTCTGCATACAGCAGTGTGGTATCCATGCCTTCCTGATGGCTGTCCTGGCTCAAGTCTACTGATGGGGTACTGCTGCTCTGAGGTGTTCCTTCTTCTGTGAGGTGAGGACTGGCAGGGGATGACCATGGTGTGCTTGCTGAAGACGATGCTCGACGTCTCCGAGACTAGGCGGAAGGACAAGACTTGAGACCCAGTGAAGCAGAAGGGGGGACACAGTGTACCCCAACAGATTCCCAGAGAAGATTGAAGAGATAAACAAGCACCCCACAAAACATGGTTACATGAACAGAAACTGGCAGCCATTTGACCCCAAGGCAGAGCAGAGACAGAATAATAGTGTGAGTACAAAAACAGATAATGACCAGAGGCTGACGCTGAGCTCAGAGGGGGCTGGGTCCCCTGGTTAACTGGCTCTTGTGCTTCTGGAAACAGAAGAAGAATGTGCTGGGCCTGCTGTTGTCACCTCAAGACAGCAGGAAAAGGCACAAGACACAAGGGTGTGGTGAAGGCCAGTGGCTTTCAGCTCAGCTCCAAGGTGAGCTAGAGACCTAAGCAATCAGAATCTCATGGCTCCTCAATGTAGTTCCAAATAGGATGAGTCAGGAGAGAAAATAAGCAGTCAGATCCTGGAAAGCAGCTGTGCCTGACGAAAGCACAGGTCACGCAGAAATATAAACACAAACAACAGCGCTGTGCTGTGGAGGTGAGCGAAGCTGGTCTTCCAGGCAGAGACAGGACCAACCCTGGTAGCTGGGAACTCCACGGGGTACTCCTGCACATGGCGGCGACCCTGACGGCCTCGGGTGACTCTGGGGGAGGGTCTTTGCCTCTCCAAGCTGGAGGTACTGTTGCTATTTCGGGTTCGGATCTGAAAGTAATAAAGGATCAATACTAGGCATTAGGTGAATAGATGCATGGGGTCCAATGAAGGCTCCCGAAAGAATAAGACCTTGAGATGACCTTAAGCCGACCTGAAGTGAAGAATTGTGAAACTCAGGGATGCATTTAACAAGGGTATCTTTTTAAAAAAGATTTATTTATTTATTTATTTATTTATTTTAAAGATTTACTATGTATACATTGCTTTGGCAGCCTGCCAGAAGTGGGCATCAGATCACATTATAGATGGTTGTGAGCCACCATGTGGTTGCTTAATTGAACTCAGGACCACTTGAGGTGCAGTCAGTGTTCTTAACTTGAGCCATCTCTCCAGCCCCTATTTATTTATTATGTATATGGTGTTTTAGCTGCACGTACACCTGTAGGTCAGATAACGGGATCAGATCACATTATAGACGGTTGTGAACCACCATGTAGTTAGTTGCTGGGAATTGAACTCAAGACCTTTGGAAGAGCAGGCGGCACTCTTAACCACTGAGCCATGTCTCAAGCCCAACATGGGTATCCTTGAGGAGGGACAGACTATCCCATGTCACAATGTAGAATTGTACACCTCAACTGGCAGCAGCAAATGGGGATTGAGCTATTATTTGTCTTCCAAATGCTGTGACCTTTTAGTACAGTTCCTCATTATTTTCATTGCTACTTTGTAACTGCAATTTTGCTACTATTAAGAACTGTAGCTATAGCTGGTGGTGGTGGCCCATGCCTTTAATCCCAGCACTCGGGAGGCAGAGGCAGGCAAATAGCTGTGAGTTCGAGGCCAGCCTGGTCTACAAAGTGAGTCCAGGACAGCCAGGGCTACAGAGAAACCCTGTGGGGGGGTGGGGGGTGGGGGTGGGAGGAAGAACTGTAATGTAGGGCTGGAGAGTTGGCGTAAAGGTTAAGAGCACTGGCTGTTCTTCTAGAGTTTCTGAGTTCAATTCCTAGCAACCTCATGTTGGCTCAGAGCCATCTACAATGAGATCTAGTGCCCTCTTATGGTATGCAAGCAGAATACTCTGTTAATAATAAATTGTAATGTAGGCTTGCCCCCAGAGAAAAAAAGAATTATAATGTAGATACTTGATAGGCAGGATAGACATACAACCCTGTACAAGGGTCCAAACCCACAGGATGAGAAGAACCACTGCCCTAAACCAAGCATTATTCCACCAAGAAAACAAGCCTGAGTCCCACTCTGGATGAGGGCAGAGCAGAAGAAAAATTTTCTTTCTCAGTATAGTGTGGACTTTCCTGTCACTGCCAGAATTTGAATAATTCTATAACATTGATGGATAATCGGGTGAGGTGTCACCTGTGAGAAATCGCAGCACTCAAAGACACTGACATAGGAGAGCTTGAAACCCTGTCTTGAAAAAACAAAAAGAATGGACTGGAGAAATGGCTCAGGTTAATTTATGTGCACTGTCTGTTCTTCTAAAGGTAGTGAGTTCAATTCCCAGTACCCACATAGTAATTCACACCATCTATAATGAAATCTGGTGCTCCTGGCCTGCAGGCAGAACACTATAAATAAATATATCTTTTTAAAACAATAAAACAAAGCAAAAAACAAAGTTGAAGTAACTGGCATCTTCCATGACGTGTAAGAGGGAAAGAGAACAAATTCATAGAAGGTAATATATTACAGTAGTTGCTGTGCTCTTAACTGAAGTGCTGGGACTTTACATTTCAATAGTTTTTCTTCCCTGATTTTTGTGGAAGTTTGTTTTTTGGGTTTTTTTGTTTGTTTGTTTGTTTTGAGACAGGGTCTCTCTATTTTAGCCTCGGCTGTCTGGGACTTGCTTTGTAGACCAGGATGGCCTCGAACTCACATTGATCCACCTGCCTCTGCCTCCTGAGTACTGGGATTAAAGGCGTGAGCCACCATGCCCGGCTTTTTTTTTTTTTTTTTTTTTGAGACAGGGTTTCTCTGTGTAGTCATGGATGTCCTGGACTCACTTTGTGGACCAGGCTGGCCTCAAACTCACAGCGATCAGCTTGAGTCAAAGGCAAGCGCCACCACGTCCTGCCTTTTCCTGATTTTTGTTCTATTATATGCTCACTGTTTTATCTGAGATAGTGTATTAGATTTAATTAGATTACAACTCAATAAATGTACTAACCAACTCAATATGTCTTGAGCCAGGGCATACACTCATAGAAGAAAATAATTTACATATGCAACAGGCAGCTGAGTCAACCATCCAGAAAAATCAAATACATCAGGGTCATAGTAGTTAAGAAGATGGTATGTTGAATAAATAAAATAGCAGCAACGGCTGGGTGTGGTGATGCAGACTTTAATCCCATCACTGGGGATGCAAAGACAGGTAGATCTGAGATCAAGGCCACCTTGGTCTTCAGACTGAATTCCAGGATAGCCAGGACTATACAGAGAAAAACAGAAACATAAAGATCCCAGCAATGACTGAGATTAGCTGTCATTTCCAAAGCATCAATCAGCTGAGAGTTGTGAAGACAGCTAAACTGGTGTAATGCTCATTTTGTGTAAGCTCTGGGTTTGAGCCCAAGCCCCACGCAAACCAGAGCTGATGGTGCATGACTGCAACACAGCAAAAGTAGAACTGTCTAAGCCTTATTTTCTATGCAGGCCCAGGAAAGGTGGGAGGTGCCTGGGCTCAGCCTGTGGGAAGTGGTGGGCCTTACCGCTGGGCTTTCAGAGGGTGTGGCTATCCTAATGTCCTTGGTCTCCCGGGTGAGCTTTGGCATTAATAGATCACAGTCATCCTCCCCCTCCTCGTCCTCATCACTGTCTCTTTGTCCTTCTCCATCTCCTGCCAAGTCCTGTGGAGAAGGAAAAGAATGAACTAAGTAGTAGTCCCCAAATATATCTGATCTTTCTCTAGTAGAATTTCACCCCTGCTAATCCCATGTTCACAAGTTAAAACTGGGTCAGAAAAAAATAAACCCAAGTCAACCACATGTTGTGGAAATGAGATTAAATGCAGGATGCTGCTGTTTGGCCATCTCAACTTATTCACAACACATATGGAAGGACAAGAGTCAAAGGTTGGCGGAGGCCACCCGGCTTAGTGCTATCTAAGCCAGCAGACACTGTCTCAAAAAAAGAAAAGAAAAGAAAGACACATACATGGCAAATGTGAATTCATTCTATGGATAAGTTTTGCTCTATTATTCTACGGTAGTCTGGGAGACATAATTTTGAACAGGAAAGATCAAATAAAACAGACCTTTGATTAAAGTAAAGAATTTCATTTCTCTTGTTTTTCATGCAATCAAGGCTGAAAGAAAAGCCCAGAACCACATAAAGAGAAGAGATGGGTACCTGTGTGTATCTCAGAAGGCTGGAGACCTCCCTCTTAGACAGCCGTGAGCTTGATCTGCGGCCTGTAAGGAAAAGTTGGGTGTCCAATTTGGAAAGTAGTACAGTAGTCACCAGCCTGGAGTGGCCTCAGCCAAACCCCAAACCAGTCATTTTAGGAAGCCAGTATCCCTCATCACCGCCATGAACTCACAGAGCGAGGGACACATAATCTGAGTGTTAACATTTTAGGAGGGAAAGACTCCCTTTTCTTAAAAGCTCATCCCAGGAAACTGGTTGACACAGGCTACATTTCCAATGTGCCCATGTGGCTGAGTAGCTCTTGAAATGAACAGGGAAATGCATGGGCCACTTTCATCATTTCAGAAGGTCCTAAGAGACACTGTAGACATCAAGGATAAGATGGGACAATACAGGGGGAGGAATTTCAGGTGGTCTGGGAACTGTTAAGAGGAAGAGGCCAGTAGTCACATTCCTGGGTAATTAGGAAGCCCACACCAGCAGAAGAAAACCAATGAGGCAGTCTAGTAGAGCCATCATGGCACCTTCTGTGTCTCTACCTACCTCTGCTCTCTGGTGTGCAGACCACATCTGTACAGACTGCCTCCAAGACCGGAGGTGAGGGAGCATCCTTCGTGTCTGAAGAATGGTCACTGCAGTTCCCATTAAGGATGGTGCAGTCCTCATACCCGCTGGCACCCTCTTCTTCATTCAGATGTCTGCTGTCTCCCTTCATTGTTTCCTGTGGTTAAAGATCAGGATAAGGAGGAGGAAGATGGGGGCATGAAGGAGCTACACACTGAAAGTTGCATACCATGGATTCTCTATTCATTACCAGCCCAAGAGACCCCATCACCCAGTCTCAGGCTGTCATCCTTCCAAACTTAGCCTGTCTGCTCACCAGTCTTGGAGGCTCAGGTTCCATGTGGCTAGGTGGGGGCTCAAAGGCCCTGATGCGTGCTCTCAGGAGAGGAGGGTGGTGGTGCTAAGGCTGGGTGAGCCTAGTGTTCTATAATTGGTCAGGTAATCAAACAATGCCATATAGAGCATGCTTGCCTTGGTCTGCTTAAGCCAGCCTATGTTCCCATCTGTCCCCGGCCCCTTCTCCCTGCCCTGCCTCTGCAGAGCCTCAAGATGTCAGTGCTCTTTTCCCTCATGACCCCTTTGTTTGCTATCTCCAGGTCTCCTCTCTGCTCCTCCTCTCAGACAGGCGTCTGTCTTCTCCATGGCAACACAAGCCCCACCACCGGCCATCCTCTGGGGCCCATTGGTCAGCTGGCCTGTCACTCATTCCCTCCCTCATCAGCTGGGGCTGATTCCCAAGTTCTGAAGAGAAAGATGGAGAAAAAGCAGAGGCAAATGGCTGTGGCAGTCCCCAAGAGTGACCTGCTGTGGCCTCAACCCACTTCCTGGTCTTCCTACAGTTGACTGATTTTCTAGTCAGACAGCTAAGAGAGTGGGCCAGCGCCCCACTGATGGGTTGACAGGCTTGTGTGACCTGACTCACTCTCTACCACTTTGGACACCAATTAGGTATACATACATCTAAGAACCTGTATTTGGCCTTTAATCACAACACTCAGGAGGCACAGGTAGATGGATCTTTAGGACATACTGTAAAATCCTGTCTCAAAAAGCAAAACTAGCTTTTAATCCCAGCACTCGGGAGGCACAGGTAGATGGATCTTTAGGACATACTGTAAAATCCTGTCTCAAAAAGCAAAACTAGCTTTTAATCCCAGCACTCGGGAGGCAGAGTTGAAGGCCAGCCTGATCTACAAAGCGAGTGTAGGACAGCCAAGGCTACAAAGAGAAACCCTGTCTCGAAAAACAAAACAAAAAAAACACCAAAAACTAGGGCCAGGTGTGGGCAAACTCAGGGATCTGCCTGCCTCTGCCTCACTCCATGAGCGCTGGGGTTGCAGGCATGCAACACTGTACTTTTTTTGTTTGTTTTGTTTCTTTTATTAGCTTTTTTCTTAATTTCTTGATTATTCAGTGTTCTTCTTGTATATACATTTCCACACCAGAAGAGGGCCCCAGGTGTCATTACAGATGGTTGTGAGCCACCATGTGGTTGCTGGGAATCAAACTCAGGACCTTTACGAAGAGCAGCCCATGCTCTTAACCTTTGAGCCATTGCTCCAGCCCCCAAAACTGCACCTTTTTAACACACAACAGTCAGCACATTCTGGAATAGAGAAATGATGCAGCAGTAAAGTACCTGAGATTTCAACATGAAATGCAACGTCATCATCCTACAGTAGCACTGGGGACCTGAGGAAGTATTGAGAACAGCCCAGGACACTTAGATGGCTGTCTCAAAAGACAAAGGGTACTGAGAATGTACCTCAGTACTAGTACAATGTTTGCTGAGCATTCAGGGACCAGATCTGGGAGTGCAATACTAGGGGAAAAATAAAAACGTGAATGGTAGCCAGGCATGGCGGCATACGCCTTTAATCTCAGCACTCGCGAGGCAGAGGCAGGCGGATCACTGTGAGTTCGAGGGCAGCCAGGTCTACAAAGCAACTCCAGGATAGCCAAGGCTACCTTGGCTCAAAACCCTGTCTCGAAAAACGGGGCCTTGTCTCTGAACTGTAAAAATTAAATAATAAGATAGAAAAACCAGGGGCAAGTGAAGTGAGATAGATGGCTGAGCCACTAGAGGTGCTTGTCACGACGACTTAGGACATAACTCCAATGTACAAACCACATGAAGATACTCCTGCACTTTCCTCGCATAAATGCAAGCTCAAAAGTACACACACACACACACACACGGAGATTTACAGAAGATTTGAATAGCTAAACTGTTAGGGAATTTTTACAGACATAAGAAAATTAAAGCTATTATATGAACTTGGCAACCTAAGGAACAACAGCTTTTAAGAGTTAAAACTGGGACTGGAGGGATGGCTCTGAGGTTAAGAGTATACTGTCTGCACTTCCAGGGGTCCCAAGTTCACTTCTCAGCAACCACATGGAGACTCACAACCATCCATAATGAGATCTGGTGCCCTCTTCTAGCCTGCAGGCACACATGCAGACAGAACATTGTATACTTTATTTTATTTATTTTATTAAAAAAAGAGGTAAAGCTGGCTGGGCCACATAATGAAAATTGGTTGGAAACTGTATTACAGGTCCGGGAATGTAGCATATGCCTTTAATCCAAACAGTGAGAAGGCAGGGCCAGATCTCTACGAATGAGGTCAGTCTAGTCTACATAGCAAGTTCCAGGACAACCAGGACTACATCACAAGATGCTGATAAATATCAGAACTGGAGAGATGGCTTAGTGGTTAAGGACTCTGGCTGTTCTTTCTCAGTACCCACCTGGTTGCTCATAATCATCCAGACATTTATTTATTTTTGTGGGTGGGTATTTTGCCTGCATGTTTTAAATAAAAGTATAGTGAGATTGGGCATGGCAGCACTCAGGAGGCAGAGACAGGTGGATCTTTGGGATCCTTGTCTACCAAGAGCCTAGGATAGCCAAGGCTACACAGAGAAACCCTGTCGAAAAACAAGAAAAATAAAAATTAGAATTACTAGAATCAGAAACAGACAAAAAAGGCTTAAAAACAAAAAAAAACAACACAGATGTTTTTTCATGGTGTAAGAGACTGGGTCTACTCGTGTCTAAGAGGCAGCTCAATCAGGCCTTGAATACCTAGCCACAGAACATCATCAGATTGGAGGCATGAACTGTGCCTGGCTTGCCTTGGTAAGCCATGTTCTTTCCACTGCTGTGTGTCCACCCTTGGCACTGAAGTGTATTAACTATACTTATCTCAGGAGTAAGAACTGCATAATTAAGTTATACATAGAGATGTACATACACACAAAACAAAAAGCAAAATACGATGTTTGTTTCGTTATTGTTTCTGTCCTCTTTTTAGACAGGGTATCTATAGCTGCCCTGAAATTAACCCCAGGCTGCCCTCAGGCTGGGAATCTGCCTGCCGCTTTCTCCTGAGTGCTGGTATTAAAGGTTCACAAACTGTTGTAAGCTTCTGACTTTGAACTGATTTTATCCCCAGGGACCAGGTCGCACCAGGCCTGGCATCTCCTCCCCTCTGTTCTCACCACACATGCCAAAGGAGTCACTTACCACATACACTTGTGTTCTGAAACCCTGCCTAAAGCGAGGCTGCACATCTGGTTTCCAGTCTCTCCCTTGCTTCGGTCCAGAACCTTCCCAACACTCAGAGAACTTTCCAGAAGTAGCACCTGGTGCTGCTAACCGCGTACACAGCAGGCTTCACATCCGCCAGTGGGTGCTATGTAGCTCAGTGCAAACAAGGCCTGAGGTGCCCACAGGGAATTCAGACTATATCCTTTATTCTTGTCTGAGCAAACAGGGCATGTGGACAGTCTCTCATTTCTCTCATTTCATCCGTAGGCCAGAGCCAGTGCCTAGCACTAGACACAGGCATTAGCTGCAGTCTCAGGGTAAAGCTAACATGCTCCATTCTCCAAGGGTTTTAACTTTATCAAGATCTCTGGCTCAGCCAGCCATAGTGGTGCCTTTAAATCCAGCACTCAGAGCTGGGTGTGATGGCAGGCGCCTTTAATGCCAGCACTTGGGAGGTAGAGGCAGTTGGATCTCTGTGAGTTGGAGGCCAGCCTGGTCTACCAAGTAAGTCTAGGAGAGCCAGGGCTATTACACAGAGAAACCCTATTTCCAGAAAGGATAAAACAATCTCTGGTTGGTGCCCTCACCGGGCACTATGAGGGGCAGGTATACAGGCAAGAACTGGTGTGGAGTCAGAGGCCTACAGCAGGGGGACACACATGACCTCTCCTCCAGGATTTTCTCACACGGCCTTGGACTTCAGCCCCTCACACCGGCCATATCTGGGTCAACCAGAAGCCAGACAGCTGTGTGCCCTCTTCCTACACAGGTCCAAGTGGACCTGCTACCCAGAGCTGACAATGATTAACTACCCAGGACCTTCCCGCAGGGCATTTGCAGTGCCTCCTGGGGCCAGTGTCTGAAAGGTGGGCAGCACCCCTTCCCTCAGTGTCCCACAAACCCTGCTGGACCCACAGCCAGGTGTGGAAATGAGGACTACGCTGCGGATCTGTCCCCTTGCAGGGGGACTAGCGGGATGGCTCAATTGTCAAGAGCAGCTCTCTGGCAGAGGGCCTAGCTTGACATTCAGACACCACCCCCATGCCCCCAGAGTGGCTTCCAAGTACCATAACTCCAGTTTCATGGGATCTGAATCTCTTCTAGTCTCCTCAAAATATCAGGTGCACACTCCTGGTCTACATAGTGCCTTCCAGGCCACCCAGGGCTATAAGTTAGACCCTGTCTTAAAAATGGAGTGGGTTGGGGCTGGAGCATGTGTCAGACTGCATATAAAACATACTTGCCTAGCATTCATAGAGCACAGTGACATTGAACATTAGTTCAGTGATTAGCACATGCTTCTGCATACAATTCTCTTCCCAGGAAGTGCTAGCTTCTGGAAGTTCAAAGCTAGCACTTCCTGAACAAAAGCTCGTATCACTCACTGGTTGTTTCCACTGTGATTTTTCCAGTAAGGATGCTAAACTGTCTGTTCCCTCCACTGGGTCGGGTCCTACCTTTGCAAACTGAACACAGGCATTGTTCTCAGGTCTCTGCTGTTTGTACACATACACAACACAAACATGCACCTCCTAGTCAGCCATGCAGGAGGAGTTAATTAGAACAGCAACTAATTCCATTGCCCAGGCAGTCCAGAGGACGGTACATGCCTTACTGATGAAGTTTCCGGAGACGAACACACAGACCCTTAAATGCTATTAAGGAAGCATTGGCCACCCAGGGGCTCAGGAGCATTCCTAGGCAGGAAGCATGATCTACTGTTGTATTTACCTTCCCCAGAGGTGGCTGACTAACCTTGGGACCCTTTCCAAGAGACTGGGCAGTTATGCCAGAACCAGGTCAGAGGAGAGCAAATGCAATGTGGCAGACAAGAGGGGGAAAATGACACCCCCAATTAGCCTCAAGAGGGGGCCCAGGAACTCCTTCCAACCCCAGCTGAGAGCTGATGCATAGCCTCTTGTAATGCTAATGGTCTGCCAAACCTCACTGGCAGGAAGGATGGAGTGAAGGGGAAGTCTGTGTCTTACCTACAGCCCCCAGGACAAAGAAAATGGGAGAGGCTGAAAGATTCTCACCTGCTCCAGTGTAGGGGCACTGAGAATCCACAGCCTCTTTGTGGTTCCCTGCCTGATCCATGAGAACAGCTGCTTGTGTTCAGCACAAGTATATCCCCCTGTACACCACAGTGAAAAACAACAGAGCACAGGCTACTGTTGACAGGATACACTATAGCTCAGAGGAAGGAGCTTAGTCAGCTTCACACAGATGCAAGGGCCAGAGACCTGGCCCACTACAGGGATTCTTACTCTGGAGAATGGCAAAGGAATAATAAGTTAAAATGAAGTGTGAGGCTGGAGAGGGCTCAGAGGTTAAAAAATGTTTGTTGCTCTCCCAAAGGACACCATCTTCTGGCCTCTGAGGATACTGCATGTATGGTGCAGGCAAAACACCCACAAAACAAAATAAAAATAAATCTTGACTAAAGAAACTAAGTGAGGGCTGGAGAGATGGCTCAGGGGGTTAAGAGCACTGGCTGCTCTTCCAGCAGCTATCCCAGCGACCACATGGTAGCTCACAACCGTCTATGCTGAGATCTGATGCCCTCTTCTGGCAGGCACACATGCAGCCAGGATGTTGTACACATAATAAATAAATAAAAAGATTTAAAAAATTCTGCTAAAGTCCAACAATCACATCAGGATTCACCTCATACCCCAGTAGTGGCCACTAATGCACCTGTAGTTTAAACAGAAAGTCTAGCCCAGAATATGGCTTTCTCATCATGCCATACACTCTGGCCTGGTTCTACCTTTTTGATACCAGATTCCCCTGAATCCAGACATGGTGGTAAATGACCAAAGTCTCAGCACTTGGGACAAGGAGACTGGATGAGAGTCTAAGGCCACCTGGGCAGTAGTCATATTCTGGCTCCAAAAACAAAAATAACAAAAGAAAAAAGCCCTCCATTCTCTGTGACTCAGCTGTTCACTCAGTCCCTCAGAGTGCCTGCGATGCCAGCCTTTGGGAGTCAGAGGTATGACATGTTCAAAACTACCCAGCGCTGCACAATAGGCTGGCAGCTGGGCAGAAGTAGTGCAGGCCCCGTATCCCATCACTGGGGAGGCATTGGCCGGCAGATTGCTGTGAGTTCAAGGCCAGCCTGGTCTACACAGTGAGTTCCAGGACAGCCAGGGCAATGCCGGGGTGGGGGGTGGGGGTGGGGAGAAAGACTCGAAAACAAAAATAAACAAACAAAAGCTGGCAATTTCCTTCTTAAGAGCAATGGTTACTCTTGCGGAGGCTTTGGGGTTTGTATCCCAGCACTCATCTGGTGACTCACAATTTAACTCCAATTCCAGGAGATCCATGCCCTCTTGTGGTCTCCATGTGCACTACATACATGTGGTACAAACACTCATACACATTAAAAAATTAAAATAGGGATTGGCTGGAGATATGACTCAGTAATTAGGAACATGTGCTGCCTCTTGTGAAAGATTCAAGTTCGGGGCTGGAGAGATGGCTCAGAGGTTAAGAGCACTGTACTGACTGCTCTTTCCAGAGGTCCTGAGTTCAATTCCCAGCAACCACATGGTGGCTCACAACCATCTGTAATGTGATCTGATGCCCTCTTCTGGCCTGCAGGTGTACGTGCAGACAGACCACTGGATACATAATAAATCTTTAAAAAAAAAAAAAAAAAGAAAGAAAGATTCAAGTTCAATTCCCAGCATCCACATCTAGCTCCAGGCTAGCCAGTGCCTATTGCAGCCTTGAAGGCACCTGGACTCATGTACACTCGCTATAATCTTTTTTTTTTAATCTCTTAAAGGTCCTGGAGAGATGGTTCAGTGTGTAAGAGCACTTGTCAGACCAGACTGACTTGGATAGAAAAGCCAGGTGTAGTCAGGAAGGGGTATGTAAGCCCAGTGCAGTGAGGCATATCTCTAGCTTAGCCTAAACAGCCTCTGACCAGAGCAAGACCTTATCTGCCAGGACTAAGACAGTATCTCTGACCTCCAAACATACCTGGGCACGGGCTCCTGTACAAACACTCACACACATGAACACAAACAAAAAACAGCAAGCCTCTCTGTCTTGCTACACACATAGGCTCTACAGCTAGCAATCTACCAGCCCATGCTTTCTTTAAGACAAGTACTATCTGTCAGTTGAGCATGGTGGATAATCCTATAATGCCCACACTGGGGCCAAAGTACTGCCCAGCATTTGAAGTGAGCTTAGACTACAGAATAAATACCGGCCTGCCCAGGTCTACTGGGCAAGACCCCATTGCAAGGTTTTTTAGGTTGTTTGTTTTAGAGACAATAGTTTCTCTCTGTGTAACCCTGCTGTCCTGAACTTGCTTCATAGACCAGGCTGTCCCAGAGATCTGCCTGCCTCTGCCTCCCAAGTGCTGGGTAAAGGCTTGTGCCACCCCACATGGCTCAAGTTTTTGTTCTTAATAAAGACTTACTTTTATATCCTGTGTGATTTGTCTACATGTATAATGTGTGTGTGGTACCTGCAGAGGCCAAAAGAGGGCATCAGATCCCCTGGAACTTAGAACTGCATCCGATTGTATGCTGCCATGTGGATGCTGGGACACTTCGGGTTCTTATAGCTCTACTGAGCTATCTCGTTAGAACCTCAAGTTTTTAAGAAAATATTTCCAAGCACATGAAGTGGTTTAGTCATTGCAATGCCACAGCAAAATCTGCTAACGGCTGTTTGTATTAGACTGGGGAAGGAAGAGAGATCTACACAAGCACTAGGGAACAGTACTGAGGAGCAAGGACAGAAGAGGACCCACGTTAAAGTAGGAAAAGCGGTATATGACAGCCCACTTGTTGCATTTACCCTAATGCATTAGCCCATGCTCCTCTGCCCTGTTCCTATAAAAGTTCATAGCTCCCAGACTGGGACTGGAGTTCAGTTCTTGCCTAGCATGATGCATAAAGGGAGACACTGAGCTCAAGCCCAGGCATGGTGGCACACACCTAAAATCTACTTGTGAGGTGGAGTCAGGAGAACTAGAAGCAATCCTCCCCACAAAGTAAAGGAAGGCAGCCTGGACTCACACCGCAACACCCCAGTGTGTGCCTCAGGTTGTGTGCTTACCATGAACAGGGCCCTGCTGGATTCAACTCCCAGCAACAACAAAAGCAAGGCAACATGGTTCATGCCTGGAATCCCAGCACAAGACACTGAAGGAAAAAGATTGCCTAAGTCCAGGGCCAGCCTGGGCTACATGAATAGCAAGTGTCCATCCTAAATATCAAACAAAGGCTAATGTGTTGTTTTGTGTGTGCGCATGGTACAGTGGATTAAACCCAGGGCCTCATGCTGGCTCAGGAAGTGCTCTGACACTGAACTATATCCTTAACATTTGATTCCTAGGGTCCCTGATTCTATTAACTGAATTGAATTTTAGCATATCCAGCAATTAGCCAGTACTCAGCTCCTCCCTTGCTCGTTTTATAGACAGAACAAGGGAGGTTCAACCCTGGGCCCTGCTGCTGTTGCTCCAGCATCCCTGTCACCTACAGAACATGGATTTTAATTAAATCTAGTGCTTTCCTCAACTAATCTAAAAATATCCTGGACCCCACTTGATCCTTCTAGCCACTGATGGTTAAGGGTGCATCCAAGCCCACTTCTCAGCTGGGAGGGAGCCTCAGAAAACTCAACATAGCCACCAGTGTGCATGTCTCCAGCCGGAGAGCCATCCTGAATATCTGCACGGGGCACCTATCCTTCTGCAGAGCAATCCAAACTAAGCTGGTGGCCAAGTGTGAATGTCCCCTACTGAAAGCTAGTCACAATAAGGTAAGTGGGCCCCTATGAGATTGATATACAAACACACACACACACACTTACATGCACACCCCCCAGTCAGACTTTGCAAAGGACATGAGTAACATCCATACATGGCCTAGGCTGAAGTGAAAAGTATTGAGGGAGGCAAGAGAGGAGACTAGGGGGGAGAGGAAGGAACAGGCCAGGCCAGAACAGGCTCAGACTACCCAACAGAATACACTTGAGGCCAGAGCCCTGATGACACATGCCAGCACCTGGAGGCAAAGGAATGAAGGTTGTGCTTGAAACAAACAGCTAAAGTGACATAGAAGCCCCTGTTTCTTAAAGGGAAAAAAAAAGGAAAAAGACCACCAGGTCTGAGAGTGCCCCTATACCACATTACGGGACCCAGGAAACTTCAGATTTAGTAAGGGCTATCTTGTAAATTGTGTCCAGACTAGCGCTGGCATGGAAGCTGGCATGGATGAGACAAAGCTCTGCCAAGGAACACTTTCCTGCATGGAGTACGAGTCCAAACGTCCACTGAAATCGGGTGCCTTGGGCTGCAATAATGAGGGGTGACAGGCATCTCCTGGTCACAGGCACAAGGCTGGAGGAAGGGCAGGCAGGGAAGCAGCCTCCCCAGCCCCCCTCCCCCTCCTCCCTCAGCCCCCTGCAGCTCCCAGATCCTCTTCTCCCCTCCCCCAACCTTTGTAGGGGTAAGGGTTTTGCCAGTGGCTTTAAGGAGGATGTGGCTGGCCCTGGCCAGCCCCTTTGTCTCAGCTCTCTCCACCCCAACAGGAAAGGTAAAGGATTTTGCTTAGCTTGGCAATTACACCTTTAGCTAGCCTCAAGCTTGGAGGGTAAAGGAGCAAAAGTGGCACAAACCATAAAAAACAGGCAACTGTTTCTAACAGGGAACAAAGGGGCTGATGATGGAGATGGAGCTGCAGGTAAAGGCACTTGCAGCCAAGGCTGACGTCCAAAAGTTTGATCTCCGGACCCAAGTTTTCCTCTGACCTTCACGCAACAGTGCCACGCTCATGCACACACACAACATAAAGTGTAAATTTTTTTTAAAAGGAAACAAAGACAGCCCTTCCTGCCAACTCCCTCGTCAGACAATGATGGTTTGGAAATGCTACCATAGCTGAGAATGAAACAGTACCTCAGGAAGGCCGGAAAAGGAGGGGCTGGCGGAGGTGACTGTCCGTTGCGCTCAGCACAGCGTACCTCAACATTCATGCGTTGGGGCTTACCCTATAAGCTGTGCCGTTGAATGCTTATCTGCCACCTCCTCCAGGATGGAGGGTAAAGAGCTTACAACCCGGTTTCATCCCTAGACTTCATGAAGACTGCTCCTGTTCCACGTGTTACAACTAAAGCATAGGGCTAGAGCAGTTAAGTGCTTTGCGATAACAGGATTTAAACACAAATCCAACACTATGCTTGCCTGCTTCCACCCATGTGCATGAAGTCACGAGGCCAGCTACAGTAAACACCAGTAGCTCGCCAATTACCAACCCTATATAAGTTTACCTGGAGCTGAAAGATGTGGCCCACTGTAGGTGGCCCTGGATTTGGTCCCAAGTCACTAGGGGTAGAGGAGGGGATATTCCCAAGTCTGGAAAAGTATATACCTGAGGTTTCCAAAGGCCGGCACACAAGACCCAGCAGGCCTGGTGGACAGAGGAAGGCCGGTGTGATTGCCACCAGTCCAAAACCCACAACATCCGCAAGTCAGTTAACACTCTACTGGGCCCTTGATTCCTTCTAATTCAAAGGCCTCAAACTGCAAATCGGTAATCACAGACTCGATGCCGCATGCCTCATGGATGCAGGGGCTGGCAGGCTGAAGGGAGAGGCCTGTGGAGAGGACTGCAGGCACAGGTGAGAAAGGAAGAACTAACATTTGCCTTCTGGGCAGTCCAACCTTGTGAACTCAGTAGGTCTCGGCTTTCTGATTGCACCTTCTAGGCTGGAAGGACTCCGCCGACATCCATAAGCATCCCTGAAGCACAGGCAACTGCCCGATAGGAAGTGGAGGCAGAAATTTTTTATTACTTTTAGTTTATTTATTTGTTTATTTATTTAAGGGAAGTGGGGCCACCTAACCCCGGAAGAAGTCTAAGATTGGAAAGTGAGCCCCTAGGGCAGCCGGCGTGGTGAGGCACCGCCCCCTGCGGGCTCCTCCCTAGCCAGGTGTACTCAGCCAGCCCATTCCAGCGGCCCGCTGCGCCTCGGCTCAGGTAGCTCAGCTCCAGAGGACCCCCGAGACAACGCCCATCCCCACTTGCCGGCATCCAGAGCACCACTCCAACCTGGAGATGCCCACCATGCGAAGTTCCAAGTCAGAGAAGGGGATCGATATCTACCGTCACCCTGACGTGACAACTTACTCTACATCCCCGACCATCCCTCCCCGAGGAGGCACCGTGTGAGACGCCGGCAAGGTAAAATTTAAAAAAAAAATAAGTAAATAAAGAAGTAAAAACTTGGTTTCGGGGACAGCCACAATCCGTTCCCAACTTCTCTCAACTCGAGACTCCAGAAAGACTCTAAGTCTCCTCCCCCCCCCTCAAATCTTGAGCATGTAGGGGTGCAGCGGAGGCGTTGCTTCCTCTGTCTCCGTGCCTAGTCGGTCCCGTGTCCCGGTCCGGCTAAGCTCCACGCGCCGTTCCCCAGGACCGCCGCCCCAGGGGACCTGTCGCCCTCGCACCCACACAGCCCCAGCAAACAGGTCCCAGTCCCCTGTGGCCGCCCTCGGGGAACGTGGCGCTCACCTGTCGCGAGGCTGCTTGTGGCGCGGCGCCACGGACGCGCCGCGGGTCGTGGCCGGCGGGCGGCGCGGGGTGCTGGGCTCGCGAATCTCCGTCGCCGATCGCCGCACTACGTTTACTTGGGCCGCTTAACCCCCGCGCTGCCGGCCGGGAGCGGCCGTGCGCTCGCCGGGGCGCCAGTGGGCCACCCGGGGGAGACCGGGGCGCTCGAGAGGGAGCGTCCACGCGGGCTGCCGCTGCGAGGCGAGGGGCTGCGACGCGACCGCTACGGGCCAGGCGCGCACGGGAGTGGGTGGGGAGGGGGCGGCCCCGCTGCCCTTGTAGCCCCGGCCTGGCCCTCGCCCCGCCCCCGCTCGGGGGCGCCCCCGACGCAGCCACTCACGGACCAGCCGGGCCAAGGGGACGGGCGAGGGAGATTTGAAATCCCTCCCGAGCTTCCTTGCCCCGCCTCCTCGGGTGCCGCCCCTGGTCCCCCTCTGCCTGGCGGGTCACCCTCCAAGATGATCCGAACCCACGGGGACTCTGGATCGCGCCCAGCCCCCCACCTGAGAACCCCGCTATCCTGTCCCCTAACTCTGAGCCTACACACACGCGCACAAGCAAACATTCACTCTCAGGTCTGAGTGTGCGGCCCAGAGAGGGAAGAGCTTCCCCCGGAGTCACACAGCAACCCTCTGCTGCGAGGCTGGCCAGGGCTCTGTGGTGGCCCTGCAGGTCACCCTCTGGGGACCCTGCTACTGCTTCCTGCCTTCACAGCTTGGCCTTTGTCAGCCATCTTGAGGGGTAAGGAGGCCTTGGAGGAAGAAGAAGTATTCATGTTTCCCCGACTACCAGGGTTCCCGTGCCAGCCTGGGAGGAGCCCTACTCTGAAGCTTAGGGCTGCCTCCTCCGCCACATGTCCCACTCTGAACCATTGGAGAAACACAAATATTTATGATGAGTACCTGACGTTTATGTTTATTTGCTTGTTTGCCTGTTGCTTGTCTGTCTCCATACATTCGACGGTGATCACCAAAGTAGATACTATATAAATATATGTTAAAAGAGTCAACAGAAGGAGTGGTTGCAAAGACTACAAGGCAAAGCGTGTTCAGGCTCAGCTTTCACGAATTTCCTACCCTTTTGGCTCCCTGACTTCATTCCAACCTCTTCACCTCTTTGCTGCTCCTCAGACTCACCAGACGTTTTCCTTACTATGGAAGCTTTGGCTTCTTGCCTCCTCTTAGACTTTGTTTCCCCAGATCTGTCACAGGAAGCTTTTTCATTACTACACCGAACAGTCTTCAAATCCTTCTAGCTAGTTGTGTTCCTATAACACTGAAACCTATCTGAGGTTTGTATACTCTTGTCTGCATCTCCTTTGGGGGAGTGGGGGGCTCACTCTAGGAAGATCTAAGCACATCTTTCCTCAAGAGGGCACAGCCCTACAAGGGACCTAGCATCAAAAGTAACTAGACACATGTTTGTTGAATGGATGAATCGCCACAGGTTTCCTGCCTCTGGGCTCCAACTTGAGTTAAACACACTTTCCTCCTGCACCTCTTTCTGGTTTGTGAGTAAATGAGCAAATGGCAGCTACTTTGGGGACTTCAATTTTCAACATTTTCTGGGTCCTGATCCACTAAGAATAGACAAACCAAGAGACAGAAGGAGAAAAGCACTCAACGCAGAGCCCGTGGAGAGGAGAACAAGCAGGGCCGTCAGGGCTGTCCAGGAAAACAGCTCTGAAACTGTGTTCTGGAAGTTGATGCAGAAAAAGGATGCCTTGAAAGAGTCCGGACAAGCAGGTGGTCTTGGTCTGTCATTTGGGAAAACCATAAGGATCAGGACAATCAGGGCCTGGTGGATCCTGCCTGGAATCCCAGCTAAGGAATCCAAGGTGGTCCTCAGCTACATTGCAGTGAGGCACGCCTCTAATCTCAGCACTCAAGGGAGGCAGAGGCAAGTGGATCTCTGTGAGTTCGAGGCCAGCCTGGTCTACAAAGTGAGTCCAGGACAGCCAAGGCTACACAGAGAAATCCTGTCTCAGAAAGAAAAAAAAAAAAAAAAAAAGAGCACTGACTGTTCTTCACAGAACCCAGGTTAGATTCTGGCACCCACAGCCATGTGTGACTCCAATACAGAGACTCCAACACCTTCCAATAACCTCATTAGAAACCATGTACACATGTGGCACACAGACAAACACACAGGCAAAACACTTAAAACCCAACCAAGCAAAAATATGTTCATCAGGGAAAAGCACTTAATTGCAACCAAGCTTGAGGATCCGAATGTGATCCCTAGGACCCACATATCTGATGGAGGGTAGGACAAATGCCAGCAAGTTGTCACCTGACTTCCACACTCCCATATATTGAATGAATGAATGAATGTAGGTTTTTGTGGTTTGGTTTGATTTGTTTGTTTTTGAGTCAGGGTTGCTCTGTGTAGCCCTGGCTGTCCCAGAACACTCAGAGATGCACTTGCTTCTGTCTCTCCAGTGCTGGGATTAGACTTTTGTTGTTGTTGATGTTGTTTGTTTTTGTTTTTGTTTTAAAGCACATTAAAGCTAGGCATCACACACCTGTTATCTCAACAATCTGAAGATAGAGCCAGAGGATTCATTGGGTTTCAAAGGCAGCAGGGCCTTGTCTCAAGCAACAACAAGAGCAAAAATCGAGGTGTGGTGGATGGGCACTGGTCATTCCAGCACTTGGGAGAGAGAAGCAACAGGGTCTCCATGAGTTCCAGGCCAAGCCAGACACAGCTACAGCAAAGCCCTGCCCAAGGAGAATGCAAAATAGTAAGACCCTTTCCTCCATAACTGGGTATAGTGACCCCACTACTATAATCCTAGGTCTTGAGGCGTATGCAAGGATCAGGGTTCAAGACCATCCTGGGCTACATGACACTGTCTAAAAAGAACACTACCTGTGCAATGAATGAACACCCATAGAATTCCACTTAAGCCATAGGTCAATATTGTATTCAGTCCTGCTATCTTATGTATGTATGTATTATTTGTGTTTTTCTAAACAGGGTTTCTTTGTGTGGCCCTGGGTGTCTGAAACTCACTCTGTAGACCAGGCTGGCCTCAAACTCAGAAATCCACTTGCCTCTGCCTCCCAAGTGCTGGGACTAAAGACACACACACACACACACACACACACACACAGAGCTTATTTATTAATTAATTACTGGGAACTAAATTCAGAATCTCACACATACTAGGCAAGAACCTACCACTGAGATATTTACTCACTATGAGGTGAATGTGAGGTGCCTGACCCTAGATTCTATATGCCTCAATCATCTTTAAAGCAGATGATGCTTTCACTACTTCAGAGTTTGTCAAATGTGATTAAATACATAGGAGGTATCTCACACAGTGCCTGGCTCATTGAAAGCTCATTAAAGTGTTGTTATATAAAAACCATAGTGTCATAGTGCAATAAAACCAGACATAAGAGCCCATTCCAGCACACCTGAGAGAGACAAAGACAAGTGGATCAAATGAGTGGGACTGGTGGCGCACGCCTTTAATCCCAGCACTTGGGAGGCAGAGGCAGGCAGATCTCTGTGAGTTCAAGGCTAGCCTGGTCTACAAGTGAGTCCAGGACAGCCAAGGCTACACAGAGAAACCCTGTCCTGAATGAATAAATAAATAAATAAATAAATAAATAAAGGTCATCCTCAACTGTGGGAGATGTGAGATACAGAATAATGGCGGGGGAGGGGGGGTAGGCTCAACAGGTAAAGGTGCTTGTCACCAAACCTGAAGACCAGAGTTCAATTCCCAAGAATCACATGGTAGAAAGACTTACTCTAGAGAATTGTCCTCCAATCTCCCCACAAGCTGTGTCAGGAAAACATGCATTTGTGAAGACATGCCCATGCAGACTCACATCCACGCACAAATAAATAATAAAATGAATGAGATCTGTATAGGAAATGTGCTGCTCTGCTGAGCATTCTCCCCAGCTCTCTCTCGCTCCCTGTCCCCTGGCACCTGGCTTTCACAGCTAGCCCACTTTCACTCAAGGTCTTCATTCATTCTGCCTCAAATATGAAGAGCCCCATTTTACAATTGAGGCAACTAAGGCTCAAGTAGGGGTGAAGGTTTGTCCCATAGTCACAGCTGGGGTGGTGGCAGAGCAGGGATACTACAGCCACCTTGATCCCGGCGCGTGCACGCTGTCTTTACAGGCCACCTTCACTTGCTGAGCATGTCTCTCAACGGGAACACACATGCCTCTTGCCTGGTCCTTTCATTTAAACCCTCTGCAGTCCCCCATGGGCCATTGACTATTTTCTTGACTGGTACCGGTTAGACTAGTGTTCTTCGGTTTGTTGATGGTGGTTGTGGTACTGGGGGCTAGAACCAACACTCCTGACCCCACCATGTAATTTTAAATCATCCACCCTTTCTGCCTATTAAAAGTAGGCACCACCTCTACTCCAGATTAGGCTCCTGTCTCCTAAATCTCTCCTTCATTATCATCCCCCTACATATGCCTCTCACTGCCTTCAGACAAGCATCCCTGAAACTTAGACCCCCAAGAGAGAAGAGATGAGTAGGGGCTTGGGCTTGACCCCCAAGAGGGAAGAGATGGGTAAAGGACAAACATCAGCAGCCAAGTTCATTCTCAGCACCCCTGGGAGACAGTGGGGGACCTAGGGAAGGCTATGGCTTTCCGCATCTGGGTGCAGACATCAGGGTAAGAACTGAGGCCCTGGACCTCACTATGTCCTTGGCTGCCTGCCTCATATCCAGAGCCGACTTCCTACTCTGTTTGAGGTCCAGACTCCGTCTGCTCCAGACTACTTTTGTTTTGTTCTATTTTATCTTATTTTGGGGGTGTTGGGGATAAATCCCAGGGCTTTGCACATGCTCAGCAAGCACTCTACCATTGAGCTCAGACCTCGACTGCTAAGAACCCCAGTTCAAACCGGTCCCTATCTCTTCGCTGTAGGCCTTCCTCCTCCAAGCTCCCTAAAGTTCATATTCACAGCCTGCAGATAACCCTGCTTAGGCTGGCTTAGAAAAATGACCTAGAAGGGGGCTAGTTGGAGAATTCAGAAATGACAGACCCTGCATACCCCTAAGCATCCCACCCCACCCATCAGGTCACTGTTCAGCACCTGATTTTGTTTGTTTCTTTTTCTTTTTCTTTTTCTTTTGTTTCTGTTTTTGTTTTTCAAGACAGGGTTTTCTGTGTAGCCTTGGCTTTCCTGGACTTGCTTTGTAGACCAGGCTGGCCTCGAACTCACAGCGATCCTCAGCCTCCTGAGTACTGAGATTAATGGCGTGCGCCACCACCACCCAGGCTAAGGACTGTTTTATATTTGTTCATATTTCAGGCTTGGCCCAGCTCTCCTTCCCCTCACTGCCTGTCTACAGCCCATAAAACTGGCTAACAGCCACCCTGTAGTTTACTTCTCCTTTGCAGTGGCTTTAAGTGGCTTTTCAAACAATATGTGCTAAACACTTGCCTAGCATGCCAGAGGCCCCGGGGTTCAATCCTCAGTTAAAAAAAAGAAAAGGAAAAAAAAATTAAACTAACAATGTTACATCAGCTTCCTTAGACACAAAGTCACCAAAGAAAGGAATCCTTCCTTCTGTTCTCAGCACAGAGTATGTGCTTAATAAATAGCTACTACCTCCCTGGTTGACTGACTGATTGATTGATTGATTGATTGAATGGGCTCCTCCATATCTCAGTAGAGAAAAATATTTTAGAAGAAAACGTCCCTCAGGTAACACTTCAAGTTAAACCCCAAGCCAGGTTCAAGCATCCAGCAGAGACCAACTTTGCAAGTCTCCATGGGGTCATGCCAGGCATTCTCTTTATAATTGTTCCGAAGAGAAAAACAAAGCAGACAATAGAGAACCTAGGCCTCATTTTCTCCATTTTCTCACACAAAGTAATCCCCCCTGAATTTGAAATGAGGGGTGAGATTTCCGAAAGGTGCCGGCATTATCACCCTATCCTCAACCTAGGAGCTGGCAATAGGTCCTTTAAAAGGCAAATTTCCCAGGTGGACAGTTTTAATGTCCCATGGAGCTTAGGCAAAAGGATCTTTTTTTTTTTTTTTTTTTTAAAGACTAGGTTTCTCTACAAAGCCCTGGATGGCCTGGAACTGTCTATGTAGATCAGGCTGGCCTTGAACTAAGAGATATCCTCTTTGCCTCTGCCTCCTGAGCTCTGAGATGCAAAAGGCTCTTTAAAGAAAAACACTGTGATGGGACAGACATGAGGAATTCCACTTTTTTCCTCCCAGAGACAGGGTTTCCTGTGTAACCTTGGCTGTCCTGGACTCGCTTTGTAGACCAGGCTGGCTTGGAATTCATCTGCCTTTGCCTCTGAGTGCTGGGATTACAGATGTGCACCACACCTGGTGAGGAATTTTACTTTTAAAATGAATGCCCAGGGCTGGCGAGATGGTTCAGTGGTTAAGAGAGCTGCCTGTTCTTCCAGAGGTCCTGAGTTCAATTCCCAGCAACCACATGGTGGCTCAAAAACCATCTATGATATGATCTGATGCCCTCTACTGCAGATAAAGCACTCATATGCAATAAATAAATCTTTAAAAAAAAAAAAAGAATGCCCAAAGAGTAATTTCGGATTTGGAGGGATTTTTTTTTCTTTTTCTTTCTTTCTTTCTTTCTTTCTTTCTTTCTTTCTTTTTTGTTTTGTTTGTTTGTTTGTTTGTTTCGAGACAGGGTTTCTCTGGGTAGCCTAGGCTGTCCTGGACTCACTTTGTAGACCAGGCTGGCCTCGAACTCACAGCGATCCGGCCAGCCTCAGCCTCCTGAGTGCTGGGATTAAAGGCATGCACTGCCTAAATTTGGAGGGATTTTTAAACAAACAAGCAAGTTCACCATCAAAATGTACAGAGAAAGCAGAGAATCAGGGCTTCCCTTCTGGAATAACTGCCAGACATACTGACACACATCTTTCATCTCAGCACTCTGGAGGCAGAGTCAGGAGGACCTCAGTGAATTTGAGGGCTACATAGTGAGACTGTGTCTTGAAAAACAAACATAAAGGAAATAAGAATAATCACAGAGGGCTCTCTCTTTTTTAAAGACAGCGTCTTATGTAACCCAAGCTGACTTCAGACTTGCTATGTAGCTAAGAATGACTTTGAACATCTGATCCTCCTGCCTTTGCCTCCTAGGTACTGGAATCACGGGGATGTGGTCCCTCAGAGACAGAGAGACAGAGTGGCCTGGAATTTGCCAGGTAACCAGGCCTTTTTTCAAACTTGTAGCAATCCTCCTGCCTCAGCCTCCCAACAAGCATGAGCTGAGAAACAGATTTAATTATAAACAGTAATGATTCTACTTTGTCTTTACTATAAGATGGCTTTCAGGTCTAAGATGGAGGCAGACTAGTTCATTACAAACCATGCCTGGCTTTGATTTCTCTTAATATTTTCCTTCCTTCCTTTGCTGATGGAGGGTTTGCACATCTTTGACAAAAATAGCAAGATTGTAAGCCAACTGTATTTTTGCATTTTTAAGTGCTGTTGGGACACGGGTGCTGAGTCTGAGCTTAAGGTGATGATAACAACAGAGAGGGGAAAATGCCCATTGTCTTTTGTTGCATTTTTGCCCCCTGCTAGAAACAGAACGTGAAGCTAGCTAGATCTGTTGGGAAGTGGCCCTTAGGCCCTAAGTGAGGCCTGGCTCCGGTGGAATGTTTGAAACTGGAGGAATCTCGCAGCCAGATGAACTAGAGGAAGGGGACAGGGGATATTATTTTCCCTCAATCAAATAAGAATTTACAACAATTAAACAGGTAAAAAGCCTAGCTCCCTTAAAGCAGCATTTAGAGCAACGAGCTGAGATCTTACCCTAGGGGAAGTGTGGTCCCTGGTGAGCTTCACCGTAGGAAACCCCCTACCTGAGCAGCCCCAGCTTTACAAGGCTTTTCACTTGAGGGCTGAGGAAGGGGAGAGAGGGAAGGGCATTTTAAAGTGAATGAAGGAAGCAAGCCTCTCATTAAGTCTCAAGTGGGGGTGGGAGGGCCTGTGGAAGGGAGGCCTCTGGGCATGCATTTCCTGCTACAATTACTTGCACTTTCTCCTTCCTGAGCTGGGCTACCGAGGCTGAAAAAACAGAGTAGCCCTCCCTTGGCACTTCCAGGATGGCTCCGTCCTAAAACCCTCAGAGAGCGCTGGGAGCGCGCCACCCCTCCCCCCATGCCTAAGCTAAAACAGTTTTTTGTTTTGGGGTTTTTTGTTTGTTTGTTTGTTTGTTTTTTTGAGGTTTGTTTGTTTGTTTGCTTTGTTTGCTTTGTTTTTGAGGCAGGGTCTCACTGTATCTCTTTGGCTGGCCTGGAGCTTAATACAGAGGCCAGGCAGACATGGAACTCACAGACATTCACCTGCCTCTGCTTTCTAAAAACTGGGGTTACAGTTGTGCTTCCTGTTCCCTAGTGTCTCTTCATCAGTCTGTCTACACTGCCAGGTAAGCTGTGGCAGCAGACATGGGATTTCCCTATCAAAAGTACATAAATAAATAAAGCAGGTCCGGTGGTGGCCCACGTCTGTGATCCCTGCACTGGAGAGGCAAAGGCAGGTGGGTCTCTGAGGGGGATACACCGAGGAACCCTGTTTCAAAATAGATTAGATAGACAAAAGTAAATAATATGGTATTAGTTTCGTGGGAGGGAGATTCATCCTCTCCTAGGGTGTTTATATTTCCCAGCCTAAATTTACTCCTGGCTGATGTTACAATCCCTGACGTGTGGTAAAAGGCTTGATGCCCACACCTCTCAGGGAATCAATCTGCTCTTGAAACCTTCTAGAGTTTTTGCTTTCTAGTTCAACACATCACTGCCCTTCAAACATGTTTTCTAACTACAATTTTTATTTTCCAAGACAGGGTTTCTCTGTGTAGCCTTGGCTGTCCTGGACTCACTTTGTAGACCAGGCTGGCCTCGAACTCACAGCGATCCATCTGCCTCTGCCTCCCGAGAGTTGGGATTAAAGGTATGCGCTACCATCACCCCGCTCTAACTACAAATTTAATGCCATATTTGCGGGGAATGTCTAATGTAGCCTAGGCTAGTCTTGAACTGATTGTGTAGCCAATGGTGACCCTGAAGTCTTGACTCTCCAAACTTGAACCTCCTAGTTCTCAGATCGCAGGCATGTGCCATTGTGGTTGTCCGCCACCCCTCTGAATTAGGTCTCCTTATGTTGCCCAGTGTGTCTTCAAGCTCTGCCTTCCTGCCTCTACCTCCCTAATGCTGGGATTACAAAAACTTGCCACCATTGCCAGATCCAATTTTATCCAACCATGCACAGTACTTTTCACTTTTATAGAATGAGATTAGCAGGAATCTCTCTATCTGGCTCGCTCTCTCCCTTCCTCCCCCTCCCTTCTTCCGCCCCTCTCCCCCTCTGTATTTTAGGGTTTTTGTTTTTTGTGTTTTGTTTTAATGGGATCTCACTATGCAGTCCTGGCTGGCCTCAAACTCTACAATCATCCTTCCTCTGCCTTCCAAGTGCTAGGATTAAAGGCATGCATGTCCAAAGACAGTTTTTAATTTTTGGAAAGTCACATACACGTATACACAAAAATGTGTGCATGCCACTTTTTCATGTGGAGTCAGAGGACAACTTTTGGGAGATGTTTCTTTCCAACATGTGTGGCTCAGGGATCAAACTCAGGTGGTGAGGCTCTGTAAGGCCAGTGCCTTTACTCACTCTGTTTGATTTTGAGACAGGGTCTCACTGTGTAACCCTGGCTGGCCTGGAACTTACTCTGTAAAGCTAGCTTTGTTCACTGTCTTTGTTTTTTCTTTGTTGAGGCAAGGCTGTGTACTTGCTGATCCTGAGTTCCTGATCCTTTGACTGTACCTCTCAAATACTGGGATACCCCATGCCAATTCACAGGTGTGCCCCCTCAAATACTTCCTCTTCTTTACAGTTTCACAGAAAAAAGATTTGTTACCACCATAGCCCTTAAAGATAGGACAAATGTTGCTGTTGGTGACAGGTTTTGCTGTACACCTCTGGCTACATGATCCAGGCTGGCCAAGTCCCATCCATCCTCCATCCTCATCCTCTCAAGTGCTAGAGTAATAGCAAAGTGCCACCACATCTGGCTAACTTTCTGTCTTTCTTTTTGTTTGTTTGTTTTTTTTGGGGGGGGTAGGGGTTTGAGACAGGGTTGCTCTGTATAGCCTTGTGTGCCCTGGAATTCACGCTGTAGACCAGGCTGGCCTCAAACTCATAGAGATCCGCCGGCCTTTACCGCACAAGTGCTACCCCGCCCAGCCTTGTTTTCTTTATTACATCAAGAGGACTCCAGTCAGGGTTATGTTGTGAGTCCCTGTCTCAAAAAAACTCAAAAAAAAAAAATGTGAAAATAAACGAGAATGTGATGAATATTAAGATAGAAACAATGCACTGGGCTAGGTGGCACACACCTGTAATCCCAGCACTTGGGGAGGCAGAGGCAGATGGATCTCTGTGAGTTCAAGGCCAGCCTGATCTACAAAGGGAGTCCAGGACAACCAAGGATACATAAAGAAACCTTGTCCTGAAAACACAAAAAAAGAAGAAGAAAGGAAAGAAGGAACAAAGGGAGGAAAGAAGAGAAACAAAGTGGGGCTGGAGAGATGGCTCAGCAGTTAAGAGCACTGACTGCTCTGCCTAAAGTCCTGAGTTCAATTCCCAGCAGACACATGGTGGCTCACAACCATCTATAATGTGATCTGATGCCCCCTTCTGGCCTGCAGGTGTATGTGTAAATAGGAGGGACCAATATACAGACAATGTGGAGAATATCTTCACACATGATGTGCATTCAATTACATAAAGTCAAACATATAAGGACTGATCATTAGGAAATGGAATGGAACTCCATCGGAAGTGTTTACCTAGCATGAATGGGGCCTTAAGATCCATCCACAGCGCCTCATAAACCTGGCCTGGTGGCGTGTAATCCTAACACTCAGGAGGTGGAGACAGGAGGTTCATGGCTAATAAGAGTGTACAGTTGTAAAGCAAGTACCCAGCATGCATTAGGCTATGCATTTGATCCTGACTAGCCGCCTAAGCCTGAGATTCCATACAGTATTTCTCAGTGTAGGCTAGATCAGCCAGTGTCTTCATACATCCCCATAACAAGTGGTCAGTATCTATAAGGTGAATAGTGGAATGCACTAGAGACTATGGTGACACCAGCCTGAAATCTCGGCACTTGGAACTGAAAAACAAGGATTAAGATTTCCAGGCTGAGGGCTGGAGAGATGGCTCAGAGGTTAAGCGCACTGATTGCTTTTCCAGAGGTTCTGAGTTCAATTCCCAGCAACCACATGGTGGCTCGCTACCATCTACAATGTGGTTTGATGCCCTCTTCCGGCCTGCAGATGTACATGCAGACAGAGTACTGTATACATAATAATAAATAAATCTTTAAAAAAAAAAAAGATTTCCAGGCTGGCACAAACAGGCAGATCCTCAAGGTCAAAGCCAACCTGGTCTACAAAGCAAATTCCAGGATAGCCAGGGCTAATGGTGAGGCCAGCCTAGACTATATGGTGAGTCTCTGTCTCTAAACTTAAGAATCTAAAGGAGACGAGAAGCAAGCAAGCATAGTGGCACAGGCAGGCCTGTGATGCCAGCACTTAGTAGGCAGAGATTGGAGGATGCACTGCAAACGCAAGGCTAGCCTGCTTCCTGGTCTACATAGATCCAGGATCTGCCACAAGGCTAGATTCTGGGGCCAAGGGCAAGCAAAGGGCGAGAGAGGAGGAAAGAAGGGCTAACTCACAGGGATGGCCGCACTTCTGACACTGCCATAGGACACCACTGTCATCTACAAAGTTCACACCTGAGGCTTGAGAATTGAGCAATTGAATTACAAAAGAAAACAAACAAACAAAAATCTTGTAATTTTTTGTTTGTTTTTGCCTTTTTTTTTTTTTAGACTGGGTTTCTTTTTTTTTTTTTTAAAGATTTATTTATTTAGTATTATGTATACATTGCTCTCCCAGCATATACATCTGTAGGCAGGAAGAGGGCATCACATCATATTACAGATGGTTGTGAGCCACCATGTGGTTGCTGGGAATTGAACTCAGGGCCTTTGGAAGAGCAGGCAGCGCTCTTAACCACTGAGCCATCTCTCTAGCCCAGAGATTGAGTTTCTATATAGCTTTGGCTGGCTGGCTTGGAACCCACCAGGCTGGCCTGAAACTCACAGAGATCCACCTACCTCTGCCTTTGAGTGCTGGGATTAAAGGTGTGAAACACCATGCCCAGTTTCACGTTTTAAGTAAGCTTATAGTTTTGTGTTGGGACAATTCATAGTTGTTCTTGGCTGTTTGTGCCCTGTGGGCTGAACACTCTTTTTTTTTTTTTTTTTTTTTAAGGATTTACTTATTTATTTTACGTATGAATGCTTGGTCTGCATGTACACCTGCAGGCCAGAAGAGGGCATTAGATTCCATTACAGATGGTTGTGAGCCACCATGTGGTTGCTGGGAATTGAACTCAGGACCTCTGAAAGAGCAGACTTAGTCTCTGGATAGAAGATTTTCCCCTCCTTGGTTTTTCTAGACAGGGTTTCTCTATGTTATCTTGGCTGTCCTGGATTCACTTCGTAGACCAGGCTTGCCTCGAACTCACAGCGATCCACCTGCCTCTGCCTCCTGAGTGCTGGGATTAAAGGCATGCACCACCATGCCTGGTGGTGGATAGAAGATTTTTATCAGCATTTTCCAAAGGGAAACTTTTTGGACAAGTATAAAAGCCAAAACCTAAAAGCCGGGCGTGGTGGCCCATGCCTGTAATTCCAGCACTCAGAAGGCAGAGACAGGAGGATTGCGTTGAGTTCGAGGCCAGCTTGGTCTACAAAGCGAGTCCAGGACAACCAAGGCTACACAGAGAAACCCTGTATTGAAAAAAAAAAAAAAAAAGTCAAAACCTGTGCCCGGACAGCCAGTTCTACCCCCAGGTTTCTAGGGTACTCTCAGGCTAGCCTCGGTTCCAAACCCTTGCTTAGGTGGGGGACAGGTTTTAGGATCCGGGGAGTATACCTCCATTTTCTCCTGTCTGATAAGGATGAGTTAGCTCATGCAGGAGTTGGGGAGTTTCTGGGGCTGAAAGAAGACAGGCTTGGGCCTTCTCACCGTACTGGGAATTGAGTTCTGAAGGCCAACATGCTGGTCAAGTGCTCTGGGCTTGCCCCCGGCCCCATCATGGCTGCAGTGGGTCTCATTATCTCAAACCCTTCTGACCACAACCCTACCCAGGGCTCTCTACAGTTCTTAACTGGATCAGATACCTCTATTCCAGAGGCTCTCAAAGCATGGTTCCTGGGAATTCATGGAAAATGTACATTATCAGCTGCTGGTCAAGCTTGTCAGCTCAGGACTCAAGAGATCAGGGATGGGACCCAGCAATTGGCAGTTACACCGTATTGTCTCGATGACACTACCGTCTGTCCAAGTTTCAGATCTACTCTGGTGTACGCTCTCAGAGGGATACGGTGGCCTGGTTTATGGCCTTCCCTGTTACTAGTGCTTGCCCTTTGGTAAGCATTAAATATTTGCTGGGGGGTTGTTGATGGATCTCAGTGGCAGAAACCCCCCCCAAGCTTATGCAAAGATCTTGGACTAATCCTCCGCACCACAGGTATAGAGGAGATAGAGAATTTATATATATTCGATAGGTATTTACCCTGTGCTTAACAACAGTGGAATGGACAGCAACCGGCCATTTACTGAAATACCTGTGCTCCAGGCTCTGAGCTCAAAGGTTTTTGAGGATGAAAATCCCAGTAGCCACCCTAGATAACTCTATTCAGTGAAACTGAGGCTTGTTTGGGAGAAGCGCTTTACACAGGGTCACCCAGACAGAGACATGGAATCCGACTGGGATGCTCGCAGCAGCTCCTTAAGTCTGGCCGCCGCGCGTGCGCTGTCTCGCAGACGGCTGCTGGGAGTGTGGCGAAAGTGCCGCTGCGAAAGCGCAGCGAGACGCGGAAAGAGAAAGCCAGTGCTGCTCCAGGGCTGCGGGGACTCCCGGCGCCATGGGCCGCTTGCACTGTACGCAGGACCCGGTGCCCGAGGCCGTTCGCGGCGACATGCAGCAGCTGAACCAGCTGGGCGCGCAGGTGGGCCTCGCCTGGGCATGGGAGGGGCTCGGGTGTGGGCCGACTCACTCCGGAGGTGGGGACCTCTGGAGACCAGATTTGTAGCCTCCTAAAAGAGAGGGTGCGGGGGGGGCGGGGTTCCGAGGGGCCCCGGGTTGAGCAGATTCGGGAGGGCAAGTCGACTGCAAGTCCGGTGTGGGTACCAGTGGGGCCGGCCTGAGTGAGGCCCTGGGCCGAGCCGGAAGAGGCTCAGACAGCACCGGTGACCACACCCCTTTCCAGGCTGGGAAAGGAAGGGTACGTGCTTTGCAGGCCCATCTCCCTGCTGCCTCCTGTTCACACTGCAGGAACCAGCCAAGTGAGGGCATCTGCAGGCGTCCCTTTTCTCCTGCGGGAGTAAACGGGTTACAGTGGCCCTTGTCAATCCCAGCACTTAGGAGGTGGGAGCAGTTCAATCCAGTTTTCACTGCCAGTCTGAACTACATAAGACCTCCTGTCAGAAAACTAAAATGGATAAATAAATGACCCTTCACCCCTCCAAATGTTTCCCTAAAGTCTTAACTTCCCAGGAGGTGGAGCCCTCAACTCCTCACACATAGTAGGCCTGTTTGAGGGAATAAAACCAGACACCCAGAGCTGCATAGTGAGACCCTGTCTCAAAATAAATAAACAACAAAATAAATAAATGTAAAAACAAAAGATAGGTAGTACATGCCTGTTATGCCACCACTTGAAAAGCTGAGGCAGAAAAATTGCAAGTCTGGAAACAGGAATTCATAACCAAATGTCTGACTTCAAAGCCAGGGAGGTGACTAATTTTTGCTGTTCTCTGGAAGACTTCCATTTGCAGAGAGAGAGAGAGAGACAGACAGACAGACAGACAGAGAGACAGAGATTTTACTGCTAAAAAAATTTAAAAAGGTTGCCAGGCTTGGTGTTGCACCCCTTTAATCCCTGCACTGGGAAGGCAGAGGCAAATGGATCTCTGTGAGTTCGAGGCCAGCCTGATCCAAAAAGTGAGTCCAGGACAGCCAGGGCTATTACACAGAAAAACCTTGTCTCAAAAAAAAAAAAAGTTATTTTTTAAAAATATATTACATTTTGTATGTTGTCAGGGAGGTCAGAGAACACACTATGGGAGTTGGCTTTTACTCCTTCAATTGTGTGGGTTCTAGCGATTGCACTCAGGCCATCGAGCTTAGCAGCAAGTGCCTTTGCCACCTGAGCCATCTTGCCAACCCCAAGATTCTCCTCCCCTTTCCCTCCAACTTTGAGATAGGGTCTCTCTGTCCCCAGCTTCCCTAAGTGCTGGGATTACAGGTGTGTGGCACTATGCTCAATTTTCTATTAATCAATACTTAGTTCTGTGTGGTGGTTTGCTGTTGCATTTTTTTTCCTCTTATTTTTAGACAAGGTCTTTGTAACCCTGACTGGTCTGGAACTGAAAGCAGCACCCTCCCTGTACCTTGCAGGGCTAGGATTCTAGGCCTGTACCACTATGCCTGGCTTTGTTTGAGTCAGAGCTTGCCAGTGATCCTCCTGCCTATGCGACCCCAGTGCTGGCCTTTATTTGTTTTTTGTTTTATTTTTTGGTTTTTCGAGACAGGGTTTCTCTGTGTAGCCTTGACTGTCCTAGACTCAACTTTGTAGACCAGGCTGGCCTCGAACTCACAGCAATCCGCCTGCCTCTGCTTCCCGGGTGCTAGGATTAAAGGCGTGCGCCACCACGCCCAGCCAGTGCTGGCCTTTAAAGAGTGCACTAGCGTGCCTGGCTGAATTTCTCTTACTTATTCATATAAACAATACTTTCCAGGGAGAAGGCTCCATGTAAACGTGGGTGGAACACATAGGAACCACATACTCTTTGCAGTGGAATTCATCGTTCTAGGGCTTTTATTATCACTGAAATTAGATGTTCATTATGGCATTGTCCTCTGGGAAGGTTGACCAGTACTCCGTAGAGCCATCAGTGTCCCCAGACATTGTTTGCAGATCCAGTAAATGAAAGGGTGTCTCCTCATTGGTTAATATCTCCCTGATATGTCCATCTAGAACAGTCCTGAGCGTCTCTTCTGCTATTTACTTGTGATAATAGTGAGGAGAGCTGCTGAGCATTCCTGGGCAAGGCAGCAATGCGAGAAGACTCACACAACAACTGCTTCCTGTGCATTTAATGATAGTTAAGATTCTGTGAAGACAAAGAGCCATAGTGAGAAATGCTAGGAAAATTGGTGATTCTTATCGAGGCTGTAAAACTTAGGCGTGCGCTGTCCTGTTTCCCCCACCACACACAACAGGGAATGTCAGTTTCAGCAGAAGAAACAAGAGAGACCCTGCCTCAAAGGTGGTCATTGTAGAACACACTTTTATTTTATTTTATTTTATTTTTGGGTTTGTTTGTTTATTTTCAGACAGTGTCTCCCTGGGCGGGCCTGGCTAACCTGGAACTCACTATATAGATGAGGCTGGCCTTGGTCTATAAATCAGGCCTACACAGTGACACTCTCTCTCAAAAAACAACCAAACCAGAACGAAACCACCAACAATAACATCTTATGGCAAAACATTGAAAGACTTCTCTTTCCATCTATTTTGCCTACCTATATTTTCTGGTTACCACCACCACCACCACCACCACTTACTATAAACATTTGTCCTTTAATCCCAGTACTCAGAAGGCAGAGCCAGGGGAATCTCTGTGAATTTAAAGCTAGTCTGGTCGACATATTAAGCTTCAGGTTACACAATGAGACCTTGTCTCAAAAAAAACCCCCCAAAAACAAAAAAACCAGTCAGGCAGTGGTGGCTCATGCCTTTAACCCCAGCACTCAGGAAGCAGAGGTGTGAGTTTGAGGCCAACTTGGTCTACAAAGTGAGTCCAGGACAGCCAAGGATACATAGAGAGAGAAAGCCTGTCTTGGAAAAAAACAAAACACAAGACCCAGCTTCAACAAAACAGAAGGCAAGAAGCAGCTCTTGAAAGCTGTCCTCTGCCCCATACACACATTCCTAAATTAAACAAACAAAAATAAAGAGGGAAGGGGTGAACTTGAGCAAAACACACTGTATAAAATTTTCAAAGAATTGAGCCTGGCAGTGATTATGTCCACCTTTAATCCCAGCACTTAGGAGGCAGAGGCAGGCAGATCTCTGTGAGTTTGAGGCCAGCCTGGTCTACAAAGTGAGTCCAGGACAGCCAGGGCTACACAGAGAAACTCTGTCTCGACAAACAAAAAACAAAACAAAAAAATTTTTTTCAAAGAATTAATGAAATAAGTAAGTAAATATAGATTGTCAAGCCTGTCTGATGCCATCTTTTTCTCTCAAAAACCTACAGTTGGGTGGTGTGTGACACACTGAGTGGAGTGGGGACATTGTGGGGAGTAGGCACACTAGTGACGGTCATGCTGGGTGATGATGGGCCTCAGGGAGCAGGAATGGCGCTGATGCTCTGTGTTGTCCTCTTGCAGCAGTTCTCAGCCCTGACAGAAGTGCTTTTCCATTTCCTAACTGAGCCCAAAGAGGTGAGTAAGGCATCTTGTGATAAGGGGGTTTTGCCAACATGGGTGTAAAGACCTGACAACTTAGAGAAGACTGTGTCTGGGCACTGGCTGCTCTTACAAAGGGCTCAAGTTTGGTTCCCAGAACCCACACAGCAGCTCACATCCGTCTGCGGTTCTTGTTTCACGGATCCCGTGAAACATTCGTGCAGGCAGACTACTCATGCACATAAGTAAAATGAGTCTTTTTCAGGGGTGAGTGAAGGCCTGCTTGTGCTGTCCCTTCCCTGCAGGTGGAGTGCTTTCTGGCTCAGCTATCTGAATTTGCTACCACCAATCAGATCAGTCTCGGCCCGCTCAAAGGCATCATGAAAAGCCTCCTTCTGGTTCCAAATGGTGAGTTGGCTCTGAGCAGTTCTTGACAGAGACACTGCTTCTGCTTGAGCCTTCCCTCATTAGGGAGTCACCCAAGCAACATTCCGTAAATACCCAGGCATGGCAGGGCATGCAGCCTGGTGCGGACTGGAGGTGTGGAGGTAAGTGTCATGGCTCTCCGCATGTTCGGTGGTCTGTGTATGTGGACTCAACCAGCCATCCACAGATCAAAAACACTTTTAAAATCAGGAGTGATAGCATACCCTTTTTTTGTTTGTTTGTTTGTTTGTTTGTTTTTCCAGACAGGGTTTCTCTGTGTAGCCTTGGCTGTCCTGTACTCTTTGTAGACCAGGTTGGTCTCAAACTCACAGCAATTATGCCTGCCTCTGCCTCCCGAGTGCTGGGATTAAAGGCGTGCGCCACCACCGCCTGGCTAGCATACACTTTAAACATTCTAAAAATTGTACCTATATGCAACATAGACAGACATGATTTTGTGCAGTATTCCCCCCCCCAAAGAAAGTGGTATAACTAGCATTTATATGTATTTATAATATGTTAGGAGTATAAGAAACGAGGAAGTAAGCCGGGCGGTGGTGGCGCATGCCTTTAACCCTAGCACTTGGGAGGCAGAGGCAGGTGGATTGCTGTGAGTTCAGAGCCAGCCTGGTCTACAATGCGAGTCCAGGATAGCCAAGCCTACACAAAGAAACCCTATCTCGAAACAGCCCCCTGCCCCCCCAAAAAAAGAAACGAGGAGATAGTTCAAAGTTTGCAGTGCGCATTGATTATGTGGCAATACTCTGTCATTTTATCTGAGGGACTTGTAGTATTCTCAGAGGATGCCCAGGGGCAGCTTGCTTACATAGCAGAGGAGCCATGGAGAGGATGGTGCAAAGCTGACTCTGCAGCCTCCATTCCCTAAGCCCAGAAATTAAAGGATAGGGCTCACCAGTGTGACTTGAGTCTCTCTTTCTGTGTGTGTGTGTGTGTGTGTGTGTGTGTGTGTGTGTGTGTGTGTGTGTCTGTCTGTCTGTCTGTCTGTCAGTCAGTCAGTCTCTCTCTCTCTCTCTCTCTCTCTCTCTCTCTCTCTCTCTCTCTCTTTCTCTCTGAGCCTCACTGTGTAGTCCTGGCAGTCTTGAAACTACATAGAACAGGATGGCCTTCAACTCATAGAGATCCTCCTGCCTCTGCCTCTGAGATCAAATGCAGGCCCTACCACAGCTGACTCTTTCTCACTTGCTGGGCGGTGGTGGTACATGCTTTTAATTCCAGCACTTAGGAGGCAGAGGTAGGTGACCTCTAATTGGAGGCCAGCCTAGTCTCCAGAGTGAGTTCCAGGACATCCAGGACTACACAGAGAAGCCCCGTCTCACAAAACCAAAAAAGAAAGAAAGGGAAAGAAAAAAAAAAAAAAGGAAGAAAAGTCCCAAGTCGCACGGGAATAACTATGAACCCTTATCCAGTGTTTCACCCTTGCCCCAGACTGGATTTGCTTAAAGCAAGTAGCAGACAACATTTCATTCCCAAATGACTAGTTACCTATCAGTGAAAGATAAGCTAGGGCCAGCACAGGCCACTAACCTATCTGAAAGGAAATCTTGCCTCCAGTGTCCTTGCTTCCTCATTGTCTGCTGCATTGTGTTGGCTTACAGCCATTGTTCTGCAGCTCAGCAGGGCACAGATGGGGACCTGGCCAGCATTATTGGGTGGCTGGGGGTTGCGCTTCCTGTGCTCTGTGCTGTGTCCTTCTCTGATAGTCACCTTCAGGGCTGAAATGCAGCTGAGGAAGCTCCTGGAATTCACTGTTGGAAGAGTAAAGAAAGATAACTTGGTGATAAATAGCTCAGTGGCAGAGCACCTGTCTGGAGTGCACGAGGCCCTCAAGTCAATCTTTGGCACCAGGGGAAACAAAACAAAACAGGTGAAGGAAGATAATAGGTGTAAAGTTGAGTGGCAGCTGCCTTTCCGGGTTCTCATTGGCCTTGTCGCGGACCTGCTTAAACTGCTGCTTTTAATCCCTAACAAGCTGCTCCTTGGGGATTACTGACTTTTATTTTCTATTAAAAGGTAATTTCCCCATCGCTACTCCCCAGAGTGTTTTGTCTGTAATCAGATAGAATGAATGATCCCCACTAAACAGTGGTCACAGATTCTATGTCTCTCTCTCTCTCTCTCTCTCTCTCTCTCTCTCTCTCTCTCTCTCTCTGTGTGTGTGTGTGTGTGTGTGTGTTCATTTGTTCATGTAATTTCTTTTTCTTTTGGTGAGGGGGGGAAAGAACACTTAAAGTTTTCCACATTCCTAAGGCATGTGAGTGCTGTTTTCCTGCAAATGGAAATGTGTTTAGCTGAAGTTGGCCTGTGGCCCCCGGGCTTGCTCTGCTTTTCTCTGGCTGGTTGCCTTCTCAATACTCTGTGTGGTCTCCATGTCTCTTAAATTACTGGTATGATCTGTCTCAGTGGAACACAAGCCTCGCTAGGGCAGCCATTCTTTTCTGTGGCTCATTATTATTTCCCAGTGTTTAGCATGGTGCTGACACACAGCAGGTGTTCTGTCTGCTTATTGTGACTGCCACCTTGCTCTCCCCTGGGTCTCCAGGCTGGATTCAGCTGGCCAGCCTCCAGGCTGAGCAGTTCCAGCCAATGATTGCTTCCCACCTTCTTCCGCCTAATCTCCCTACCAGGTGTTTCCACCAAACCTTCTATACATAGGTTGAAACCGCAGGCTTGTCCTCTGGCTGGCATTGATTGAGGTATCATCAAAGGAAATAGCTGAAAAAGAAGCCTCAGGGAGCCACATCTGTGTAGGGTTCGTTCGTTTTTTGCCTGCAGAACATGGCTGCAGAGTGGTGAGCCTGTTCCTTGGTCCCTACGGTTTAGCTGCTATGTCTTTCCCTGTTAGGTCATTGCCCAGTACTGGTCAAGGTAGTCTAGAGGTTACACCTTTCGGGGGACCCTCTGCTCTGTAAGCCACTGAGAGGTACTTGTTGACCATCAGCAAAGTAACATTTGTGTTTATAATAGAAAAAAGTGCAGAGGTTGCTCGTACCTTTAATCCCAGCACATGAGAGGTCAAGATGCAGAAAGATCAGGATTTAAGGCCTATCTAATCTACATAGCATGTTTGAGGCTAGCCTAGGCTACATGAGACTCTCAAAAAAACACAACCATATACGTGCGTGTACAAGAGAGAAAGAGAAAGAAAAAAGGAAGTAAGCTGGGTGTGGTGGTCCACATCTTTAATCCCAGGACTCAGGAATCAGAGGCAAGTGGATCTGTATGAGTTTGAGGCTAGCCTGGTCTACTAATAAATTCTAGGCTAACCAGGGCTACATAGTGAGACCCTGTTTTAAATAAGTAATAATAATAATAACAACAACATTAAAGAAAGAAAGAAAAGTTGGTACATGCCTGTCATCCCAGCATTCAGGAGGTAGGAACAGGAGGTTCACAAGATCAAGGACACCCTCAGCTATGCAGCAAGTTTGCAGCCAGCCTTGGCTATATAAGGCTATGACTCACAAAACATAACAAAAAAACCTCTTAATCTTTTTTGTTATTGTTGTTTAGTTCGCTCATTGTTTATTTTGCGTGTATATGTGTTTTATGTGTGTATATGAGTCTTTCCTTTCTTTTTTTGAAGGCCTTGCTAATGCTAGGCAAGCCCTGTACCACTGACCTACACTGTCACATTTGCAATGCCTTTGGTTTTCTTTAGTTATGTGCATGCATGTGTGTCTGGGGTGGGGGTTATGCACACATAAGCACAGGTGCCTTCACAGGCCAGAGACATTGGATCCAAGTGGATGCAGAGTTACAGGGGGTTATGGGTCACGCCAGGTGGGTTCTGGGAACTGAACTCAAGTCGTTCTCTTCAAGACTCAAGCCATCTCTCCAGCCCCCACAAGGCATTGTTTTTTTTTTTTTATTCTTTAATTTTATTTTTTAATTTTATGTATGAGTGCTCTTTCTGCTTGTATGCCTGTAGGCCAGAAAAGGCCATCAGATTCCAGTATAGATGGTTGTGAGCCACTATGTGGTTGCTAGGAATTGAACTTAGGACCTCTGGAAGAGCAGACAGTGAGTGCTCTTACCAGCTGAACCATCTCTCCAGCCCCCCACCCCCACCCCCTTCTTAAAGAGTGGGTTTCTCTGTGTAACCCTGACTGTCTTGGAACTTGCTCTGTAGACCAGACTGGCTTTGAACTCACAGAAATCTACCTGCCTCTGCCTTCTAAGTGCTGAGATTAAAGATGTGTCACCACCACCTGCACTCACAAATCCTTCCCCCTCCCGGGAGAGAGGGTTTCTCTGTGTATTCTTGGCTGTTCTGGAACTTACTCTGTAGACCAGGCTGGCCTCAAACTAATAGCAATCCACCTGCCTATGCGTCCCTGAGTCTGAAATTAAAGGCATGTGCTACCACGTTTAGCTACAAGGTCGTTTTTAAGCGGCACTCTGGTGTCCTTTCTGAGGGCTTGAGATTCACAGAGGTCTGGATGCGGTAGGGGATGAGGCCTGTACAGATTAGGAAAGACTGTTTCCAGCAGAAGGACTGGTGGAGGCCAATGCCTGGTGGCAGGAACTGCCTTGGATCAGTGTGGATGGGCATGGCATGATGGCCACCATTTGTAATCCCAACATTGGAGAAACTGAGTCAGGAGAATTGTCAGCAGTTAAGAGCTTCCAAGTTGGGGCTAGAGAGATGGCTCAGCAGTTAAGAGCACAGGCTGCTCTTCGAGAGGTCCCAGGTTCACTTCCCAGCACCCACATTGCAGCTATCACTGTAACTCCTGTTCCAGGTGACCTGGTACCCTCACACATGCAGGCAAAGCACTAATGTACATAAAATATGAATAAATTAATTAACAATGATAACAACAATAATAATTAACAACTACAATAATAATAGAGTTTCCAAGTTTAGTCCCAGCACCCATAACCTATAGCTGAGATACATCTTCAAATTCTACTCTTTATTTTTCTCCCAGACAAGGTTTCTCTGTGTGGCCCTGGATGACCTAAAACTCACTCTGTAGAACAGGTTGGCCTCAACTCAGAGATCTACCTGCCTCTGCCTGCAGAGTGCTGGTATTAAAGACATGCACTATGGGCTGGAGAGATGGCTTAGAGGTTAAGAGCATTGTCTGTTCTTCCAAAGGTCCTGAGTTCAATTTCCAGCAACCACGTGGTGGCTCACAACCATCTATAAAGAGATCTGGTACCCTCTTCTGGCCTGCAAAGGTACATGCAGGTAGAGCCCTGTATACATAATAAATAAATCTGAAAAAAGGCATGCACCACGACGCCCTGCTACTCTGAGACTTTAACTAAACTTTGACCAGGCTGCCACACAATTCCCGGATTGTAACCTTGCTCATTACTCCAGCCCACCATCCCTGGAGGGTGACTGACCCCACTGTGCAGTGAAGAGGTGTGCTGCCCTGTCCCATGGTGGTTTCAGAGCAGCATTTTCTCCCCAGCCACTCGAGCCCTTCCTGAAGCATAGTGCTTTTGTGTTCTATGCAAGCAGGTTGGGCCCAACAAACACTTCCGAGTGACCAATGCTTTCATTTACACTTTATGATTTCTCTTCTGCCTCCAAGGTGCATTGAAGAAGGGCCTCACTGCAGAGCAAGTGCGCACTGATCTCCTGGCTCTAGGTAGGACTTTATCCGGGGTTGCCTGGGCAGGAGGAGGGCCTCTGGGCTCTTTGTTATGTTAATTATACTTCCGTTCTCTTACAGGTCTTAGTGAGGAGAAAGCCACTTACTTTTCTGAAAAGGTATAGTTCTCCAAATCAAGGTTAAGATCCTAGCTTTTATTTCCTGAAAAGAAAAGAAAAGAAAAGAAAAGAAAAGGGAAAAAAATGCTGAGCAAGACAAAACCATCCCATTCTTCCTTCATTCACAGCCTCAGGAACAACACACCTGCAGCTGCCAACCAGCTCTGCTTAGGGCAGCCCTAGTTTTTCTCCTTTTACTGGCCAAATATTAATGCCTTTGTTCTGAATGGATTAAATCTTGGGATGAAAAGAGAATATACATATTGGGTATAGTGGTGCCTGCCTGGAATCCCCGCGCTGGGAGTGGGGCTCAAGGCCACCCTCAGCTAGACAGTAAATTCAAGGTCAGCTAGGCAGTATGCCGTGTGGAAAAAGTGAATTCCTGCCATGGCTTGGCTGTGTGCATACAGGTAGACTCAGCCCTCGGTTCTGATTTCTTCCCTAGCTCTTGGGCGCTGAGCGCTGCTGTGCTTGGAGCAGAGGCACACAGAGAGCAGTGGTCCCCACTCTGATGGCTGTTGACCTTTACTTTTCTTCCAGTGGAAGCAGAACACCCCAGCCCTTGCACAGTGGGCCATAGGTCAGACCCTGATGGTTAACCAGCTGATTGATATGGAGTGGAGGTTTGGAGGTAACTAGATGGATCCATTCCTGTGAACTTGTTTGGCCATCCTGAGATGGGTTGCAGAGACTTTTGGGGAGCCTGGGTGGGGAAGACTGGTCCCTGATCTCATCATACACCTCAATCAGTCACTTTGTATTCTTTTGTGTGTGTGTCACAGTGACATCTGGAAGCAGTGAATTAGAGAAAGTGGGAAGCATATTTTTACAGGTAAGTTTGTGCTCAGAGGCAATGGGGAAGATTTCAACCTGGTTAAAAGTTATTAAAAGCTGGCATGGTGACACAGGTTTGTAAACCCTCACAGTCAGGAGTGTCAAACATCAAAAGTTCAAGGCCAGTTTGGGTTTCATGAGGCACTCTTTTTGGCATTTTTTTAAAAAAGATTTATTTATTTATTTAATGTATGTGATAATGCACACCAGAAAAGGGAATCAGATTCCATTACAGATGGTTGCGAGCCACCATGTGGTTGCTGGGAATTGAACTCAGGACCTCTGGAAGAGCAGACAGTGCTCCTAACCTCTGAGCCATCTCTCCAGCCCTTGGCATGGGTTTTTGATACCTCAAAGTCCACCCCCAGAGATACACCTCCTCCAACAAGGCTATGGCTCCTAATCCTTGTAATCCGATCAAAGAGTTCCCCTTGGGTGACTAAGCATTCAAATATAAGAGCCCCCGGCAGCATTTTCACTCCAGCCAGCACAGGTCTGCTATCTTCTTATGTGGTGGGTCCCCTAAAGTGCCCTGTGCATCCCAGAGCATTGTGGTCAGCCAAGGATGTGATCTCCGTCATGCCTGCCTTCAGCTAAGCTCATCTTGGACTTAGTCGGAAGCGTTCAGTTGCTCCACAGGGACAGTCCAGTCACTTCACTTAACTCCTCCCTTAGAAGCCTATCCCGGGGCTGGGGTGGAGCCCGGAGCAGTGCTGCATCTCCTTGAGACCCCGGGAAGCTTTGGGACATAATTAGGTGAAAAGGTTTGGAGGAATATCTTTTCTCAGCTGGCACTTAAATTTTTTCATTTTGTTATTATTGTTTGTGAGAGAGAAATGAGTGGGGTGCACATCAGGCATCATGGCTGTGGAGGGCAGAGGACAGCTTTGTGGGGTTGGTTCTCTCCTCCCACCTTTATGTGGGTTCCAGGGATCAAACCCAAGTCACCGGGCTCATGGTAAGTACTTTACCCCTGAGCCATCTTTGCTGGCCCATCATTTTAATTAGGAAGTACTTATGTATGTATGTATGAATGTATGTTTTCTTTACCCTCTCCTTTTTTCCTCTTTTAGTTAAAGTTGGTGATTAAGAAAGGAAAACAAACTGAAAATTTGTATATAGGTGAGTCTGTAACCCCATTTTGAAGCTTTCCACGTCTTTCCTTCAGTCACCTGGGCTGGTGAAGAGCATCTCTGTGAGGCAGGGTATCACCAAGCTCTAGAGCAGCCATCCATTTCCATCCCTCTCTTAAAGCATAGTCCAGGGCTGTTACTAAGCTGTTGGGAGGCTGGAAACCCTGAGTAGTGGGAAAAGGAAGAGGGTGGGGTAGAACGGAAGCCGATTGGAGGCAAGAAACTCTTGCTGTGGACATCCCTGAATGCCACTGCTAAACCCTCATGCTTCTGTGTGACGTTACACACACACTTCCGGTTTTTGGAGCCCTGCATGGTCACAATTTTAGGTTCCTTATTCTGATGGGTTATGTACGTCAGGTCACTTAGCTGTGTGGAGATCAATGGAGGCCTTGCCTGGCATGCAGTAGGCCTGGGTTTGATTCCCAGCATTGCAAAAAGACAGAGAAGGCTGCTGGGATGTGCCAGGGCAAACAGACGACAGCCTGGAGATGGAGTGCCGGTACACAAGGCCCTGGTCTGCTCCCTATCACCTCAATAAGCAAACAGTAAATTTGAGTAGAACTGGATTTTCCTGGGTTATTCTGTGTCATCAGAAACACTGACTCAAACTGAATTTTCTCTCCCCAGAATTAACCTTGCCTCAGTTCTACAGCTTCCTGCATGAGATGGAGCGAGTCCGAGCCAGCATGGAGTGCCTCAGTTGATCCTGTTTCTTGATACCTTGCTCCTGCCTCTTCCCTATGGCTGCTCCAGGGGCCCAGCTGCCTTGGGAGTCCAGTTGCAAAGAATTTCTGAGAACAGGCTTGAGTACATGAGGAGTCCTGTGTGATTCTCCTGCAAGCCCCTCTCAGGAGCCAGCACCTCCCATCTCCTGGCCTGACTTTACACCTAGCTGCTCTGACAGCCTTTGCATCTGGGATTGTTTTCTTTCTTTTGGGAGGAGGGTATTGTCACCTCCCATTAAACAGTGAACTAATGGTTCCTTCTGTCAGATGGTTCGGTGCTTGTTTGTGGCTGAGGAAGAGGCAGGTCATATGGACGAGTTGTCTGGAGAGGACCTATTTCACATTCTGTTTGGAGGGGGAGGGGCATTGCCAGCCAGTGTTTGCTGAGTCATCTGTATAAAGTCTGTGCTTAGTCTTCTCTGGGAAGAAGAACTAAGGCCAGGCTCTGGTCACTGTTTGCCGGTTTTCTCCTTTGTTTTGTGTTATCAGGAGGTAGGCCTTTTGAGGCCATCTTAAATTATTTTTGGTTCCAGAAGACCAACTACCGTTTGGCTAAATGATAAATTAAAAGAAAAACAGTGTTTAAAGAAAAGCTCTGAATCTGCTAACCATCTTTCTCCACAGGATTAAGAGTCATCTGAGCTGAGTATAGTGTCATACACCTATAACTCTGGCACTGAAGAGGCAGAGACAGGGAAGATCACCAAAAGTTAGAGGTCAGCCAGGGCAACAAAGTGAGATTCTATCTCAAACCAAGCCAGCCATGGGGCCTAGATTGATGGCCCTGTGGATGAACTAACTGCTCTGTGAGAAGACCCAAGTTGCTCTGTTCTCAGTACCCACGTCTGAAGGCTTTCAACAGCCTGTAATTCTAACACCTCACACCTTCTGACCTCCACACAGCACACATACGTTTGTGCACGTGGGAGCACACATACATGTTCATATACACTCATAATACACATGACATAAATCTTGAAAAAAAAAAAAAGGAGGGGAGCCGCAGGTCGTGGTATATAGCTCAGTTGGTAAAGGGTTTGCCTAGTATGCATAAAGCCTGGATTTATTCTCCGACACTTCATAAAACATGGCAAGGTGCTCAGCCTGAGCTACACAAGCCTGTGTCAAAAAAGGAGAACCAGGGCCAGTAAGACGGCTTAACAGGTAAATACACCTACCCCGATGCCTGACAACCTGAGTTTAATTCCCAGAACCCACACAGTGGAAGGAGAAAACTGATTCCCATAGTTGTAGTCTGACCCATACACACCCATGCACATATAAGTAAATAGATTAATAATTTTTTTCAGGATGGTGTTTCTCTGTGTAGCTCTGGGTTTTCTGGAACTCATTCTGTAGGTCTGTCTGGCCTCGAATAAAAACATCTTTTAAGGGACTAGAGAGATGGCTCAGTGGTTAAGAGCGCTGTCTGCTCTTCAAGAGGTCCTGAGTTCAATTCCCAGAAACTACAGGGAACTCACAGCCATCTATAATGGGGTCTAATGCCCTCTTCTGGCATGTAGGTGTACATGCAGGTAGGGCATTCGTACACACACACACACACACACACACACACACACACACACACACACCAATTTTTAAAAATAAAAACAAGAGCAGCCTGATGGTGGTGGTGGTGGTGGTGGTGGTGCATACCTTTAATCCCAGGATTTGGGAGGCAGAGGCTGGCAGATCTCTTGAGTTCGGGACCAGCTTGGTCTACAGAGTGAGTTCTAGGACAGCCAGAGACAGAGAAACCCTGTCTCAGATAAATAAATAAACAAACAAAGCCAAGAGCTAAAGAAATGCCTTAGCAGCTAAGAGCACTGGCTGCTTAAGTAGAGGACTAGGTTTGGTTCCCAGCACCAACATGGTGGTTCACAACCCTCTGTAACTCCAGCTCCAGGGAATATTACGCCTCTGGCCTCCATGGAAACCTGCCCTGACATGCACATACACATAATTAAAGGTTACAAAACCGAATCTTTTCCCCACTTTGGTTTTTTGAGACAGGGTTTCTCTGTGTCACTCTGGCTGTCCTGGACTCTCTTTGTAGACCAGGCTGGCCTCGAACTCACAGAGACCCACCTGCCTCTGCCTCCCAAGTGCTAGGATTAAAGGTGTGTGCCACCACATCTGGCTATCTTTTCTTTCTTTTTTAAGATTTGTTTATTATGTATATAGTATTGTGCCTGCATGTGAGCCAGCAGGCCAGAAGAGGGCACCAGATCTCATTATAGATGGTTGTGATCCACCAGGTGGTTACTGGGAATTGAACTTGGGACCTTTGGAAGAACAGTCAGTGCTCTTAACCTCTGAGCTAGCTCTCTAGTCCACGAAAACAAATCTTTAGCCTCATTTTTTGAATATCCCTTAAGAATCTCAACTTTGATCTTCACCAAAAAGAAAATGGTAACTTCTTGTTTGAGATGGGATGTAGTTAATGCATTTCTGGATGGCTCCGTTCTCACTGTACAGACCTTTCTGGCCTCAGACTCACAACAGTCCTTCTACCTTACCCTCACAGTGACTGCTGAGGTTACACGCATGCACTCCAAGCCAAGTCTTTATGAGGGCTCAAACCCAGGGCTTCCTGTGTGTTAGCAAGCACTTTACACAGCTATATTCGTAGTCAATAGAGGTTTTTTGTTGTTGTTTTTACATTTATTTATTTATGTGAAGTGGGCAGAGTCATGCCTCGGTGCTTGTGGAGACAGAAGACAACCTTCCACCTTCAAGAGTAGGCTCTCTTACCAAGTGGGTCCCAGGAATGGGACCAGGATATCAGGCTTGACAACCAGACCCTTTACCTGCTGAGCTATCTCTGCAGCAGAGTAGTTCTGAGTAAACATGGATACTCTTCCCCACCTCTCTTCCCAGTTACTCACCAGAGGGAATCCGTTAGTTTGTTCTGTGTTCTGGAGCTTTATTTGTTTTGTTTTGAGCAGGATTTCCCTGTGTAGCCTTGGCTGTCTTGGACTCACTTTGTAGACCAGGCTGGCCTTGAACTCACAGCCATCTGCCTGCCTCTACCTCCCAAGTGCTGGGATTAAAGATGTGTGCCACCACGCCCAGCTTCTGTGCTGCTTTTTTTGTTGTCTCTTTTTTTACAGTGAGTCACAGTCATGGCTGGCCTGGAATTCACAGAGAACAAGCTATTCTCAAGCTTGTGGTGATTCCCCCACCCCTCTGCCTCCTAAGTGCCTGAGTCAGCACTCCTGGTGCGTCCCACAGTTGATAGCCATGAGGGACTCCATCACTGGCACAGGCACCAGGGGTGAGGGACTCCATTACTGGCACAGGCACCAGGGGTGAGGGACTCCATCACTGGCACAGGCACTGGGAGTGCAAGGTCTCAGGTCAAGAAGCCCACCTGCCACTAACTGTTACCTCAGGCAGCTGCCGCAACCTGTTAGAACTTGTTTCCGCATTTGTGAGTGGACACTATTAACTCGGTTACTGCACAGAGCACTGAGCCCAAAGCCTGCTCACCAGCCAGGGAACTGCTGTGTGTTTCCGGCTTCTGGTCCTCAGCCACCTGAAGGCCTGTTAGCAGAGGTTGGTCTGTCAGCTTAGGGAGCCTTGCCTGTTCTCCTTCTCTTCCCCCCATCCACATTGTCCCAAGTCTTACCCTTAAGGAGCTGATACATTTTTTTATGTGTATGAATATTTTACACACAGCTATGTCTGCGCACCATGTGTGTACTTGATGCCCATGGAAGTCAGAGCATCAGATCCCCTGACACTGGAGGTATAGACAGTTGTGAGCAAGCAAGTGAGTGCTAGGAACCAAACCCAGGTCCTCTGAAAGAACAGTAAGTTTTTAAACTGCTGAATCATCTCTCCAGCCCATTTTCTTTAACACTTATGTATTATGTGTCTGTGTGTGGATACATGCATGCTAACATACATGTGTGGAGGGTTCTCTACTACCATGCTGGTCCCAGGATCTAGGCTTGTTAGGATTAAAGCTAGAATACCCTGTGAGCTATCTTGCCAGCCTGTTGTGGTTAACAGCACTTGCTGCACTTCTGAAGGATCTGAATTTGGTTCCCAGCCCCTACATGACAGTTTAAAACCATGCTTAGCTCCAGTTCCAGGGAACTTGGCACCCTCTTCTGGTCCCTATAAGCATCAGGCATACGTGTGGCACATTTACATGTCAGCTGTCTTGGGTTGCTGTTGCTGTGATGAGACACTCTACATCAGTCTTCATCAACTAAAGAAGTCAGGGCAGGAACCTGAAAGCAAGAACTGATGCTGAGACTTTTTTTTTTTTTTTTTTGTATTGTTTTTTGAGACAGGGTTTCTCTGTGTAACCCTGGATGTCCAAGAACTCACTCTATAGACCAGGCTGGCCTCAAACGCAGAGATCTGCCTGCCTCTGCCTCCAGAGTGCTGGGATCATAGGCGTCCTTTATTCTCTTGGTTGGGTTGGGTTTGTCACAAGTATAATATATTCCATATAGGACATTGCTAAGAGTCTTCCAATCACTCCACAAGGATTCTGCCATAGTGCTGGGTACTTGAGCAATCCTTGCTGCTGTTTGCACTTCATTTTTGTGTGTACTTATTCTTGCTCAGAGCAAGAACTCTGTCCTCTGCTTTGGCTGCAAAGTCAGTCCTCTTTCTGTCTGTCTCTGTCCCTGTCCCTCCGTCCATTTCTCTCTCTCTCTCTCTCTCTCTCTCTCTCTCTCTCTCTTTTTCTCTGTCTCTATCTCTGTCTCTGTCTTTCTGTCTTTCTCTGTCTCTCTCGTTCTCTCTCTCTCTCTCTCTCTCTCTCTCTCTCTCTCTCTCTCTCTCT
>OU015742.1:81627913-81641047 GCA_907169655.1 Acomys percivali
CTCTCTCTCTCTCTCTCTCTCTCTCTCTCTCTCTCTCTCTCTCTCTCGTTTATTAAATTGGTAATGGTCAGGCCCGGAGAAGAGGAACCATAACCCTGAAGGAAAAGGGCTGGAGACAATGGGAACATTCACTGCTTGATTCTGACATTATTGTTTCTCTTTGCTCTGATGTTGTTAAAAAATAAAAAGCTAAGGGCCAGGTGTAGTGGTGGCACACACCTTTAATCCCAGAGGCAGAGGTAGATGGGTCTCTGACTTCAAGGTCAGCCTGGTCTACAAAGAGAGTCCAGACCAACCAAGGCTACACAGAGAAACCCTCTCTTGAAAAACAACAACAATAAACAACCAGGCGGTGGTGGCCCACGCCTTTAATCCCAGTACTTGTGAGGCAGAGGCAGGTGGATCACTGTGAGTTCAAGGCCAGCCTGGTCTACGAAGTGAGTCCCAGGACAGCCAAGGCTACACAAAGAAACAGTGTCTGGAAAAACCAAACCCCCCCCCCCAAAAAAAACAAAAACAAAAAACCTTAGAGGCTAGTGAGATGGCTCAGTGGTCAAGAGCACAGACTTCTTGCAGAGGACCAGTGTTTGTTTCCCAACACACACACACACACACACACACACATAACAAAACCAGAGCCAGGCGGTGGTGGCGCACACCTTTAATCCCAGTGCTCGAGAGACAGAGGCAGATGGATCACTGTGAGTTCAAGGCCAGCCTGGTCTACAAAGCGAGTCCAGGACAGCCAAGGCTACACAGAGAAACCCTGTCTCGAAAAAACAAAAAACAGCTCACAGCCATCTGTAACACCAGTTTCTGGGATACCCTGTTGTTACCTCCACAGGCACTAGGCACAGACATGGTACACATGCATATATACAAGCAAAACACTCATAAAACAAATATGTAAGCTGGGCGTGGTGGCGCACGCCTTTAATCCCAGCACTCAGGAGGCAGAGGCAGGTGGATCGCTGTGAGTTTGAGGCCAGCCTGGTCTACAAAGCGGGTCCAGGACAGCCAAGTCTACACAGAGAAACCCTGTCTCGAAAAACCAAAAAAAAAACAACAACAACAAAAAAACAAATATGTATACATACAAAGCTGGTGATGAGAAGGAAAATCCTCAAATAGCCCAAGTGGTCAGCTATTTCCCAGTATGACTCAGTGCCTCATGCCTGGGGACTTGCTGTAGTAGAGGAAGTGCCATCCTATAGCAGGCTGGGGTAGCTTACTGGTAAAGCATTTGCTTCATGTAAAAGGGCCATGCATCAAAGCAAAACTTAGAGCTGCACACAGCGGTGCATGCTTGTAATTGCAGCACTTAGGAAATGGACGTGAGTAGATCAGCAGTTCAAAGTCAGCCTCAGCTGCACATCCCTTTCAAAGCCAGTCTGGGTTATTTAGGACTCTCACAAACAAACAACAAAAACAATACCAAAACAAATTCAAACATAAATTATTGAACTGAGAGAAGACTAAAAGAAAACCTGTCAGAGGAACTACTGGGCACAGTCTATTTTACAATCTTGTCTTTACACTGATATTTTTGTTGTTGTTTGAGACAGGGTCTCTCTGTGTTATCCTTGGTTGTCCTGGAGTTGCTTTGTAGACCAGGCTGGCCTTGAACACACATTGATGTGCCTGCCTCTGCCTCCCGAGTGCTGGGATTATAGGCATGTGCCACCACGCCCAGCCTTACACTGATTTTTAAAAAAAAAAAAAAAGCTTTATTTATTATTATGTATACAAGTGCTCTGCCTGCAGGCCAAAAGAAGGTATTAGATCTCATTATAGATGATTGTAAGCCACCATGTGGTTGCTGGGAATTGAACTCAGGACCTCTGGAAGAGCAGACAGTGCTCTTAACCTCTAAGCCGTCTCTAGCCTACACTGATTATTATGTCTTTAAAAGAATTATGGGCTGGGTGTGGTGGTGCAAGCCTATAATCCCAGCACTCGGGAGGCGGAGCCAAGTGGATTGCTGTGAGTTCAAGGCTAGCCTGGTCTACAAAGGGATTCTAGGACAGCCAAGGCTACACAGAGAGACCCTGTCTCGAAAAACAATCTGGCCGTAGAACAAGGGCACTTTGCTGCTGTGTAAGGACTGCCCTGGGCTGGGTGGCAGGGCTAAGGAAGCAGGGCAGCACCTTTCTTCCCCTCACACCTGCCAGGCTCCATCCTGTCATCTCTGTTTGTGAGCAGCACCCCCAGATTCAAACAACCTGCCGCCAGCTTGTCCCTTTGGGGCTCAACATTCTTGTTAGAGCTTTCCTACAGTTTTGGGGTATAGAGCAGTGGCCGTGGTTTCTATAATTGTATGGGGGGTGGTACCCAGGGGTGCTGGAGAGCAGTGACTTCAGAGACCCAGCTCCATCCTTGGAGAACATGAAATCAAGTCTGAGAAACTTGAGCAACCCACTGGGAATCCTAAATCCTGGTACACAGGCTGTGACTGAGCTCTAGTGTTCAGGGATCGGTGGGCATGAGTGATTGAGGAGGGCTTGAGGCAAACCTGCACCCTGCAGGCTGGGCCAGAGTTGCCCTGACAGGTGCAAGGGCCAGGAGTGGCAGGGGTCACTTCTGAGCTGTACTTTCCCTCCTAGTGACCTGTGTGAGGAGGGGACAGGGAGCTGCCGAGGGCCTCTGGGAGGCCCGGGACCTACTGGTGACTAAATAAGAGCTTACAGAGGCTTATGGAATAAGGCTGCTTTCACTTCAAAGAGCTGCTGCAAAGCAGCTTGGTGAAGAGAGGTAAGTGCAAATGAATCCTAAACAGATGGACTCCATTTCCTAGACAGTGCCCCTGGGGCTTCACAAGTGCTTAGCCAGGAGGCTGGGGTGGGGGTGGGTTGCTGATCCCAAAATACTCGCAACGGTTTTTCGTGGAACACAGCCAAGATGCTGGAAGTGTGTCAGACTCCAGGTCCTTCAAAATCTTAGCTATCAGCTGCTTCCCTGCAACTCTGAAAAGCTCCCCTCAGTGGCCTGGAAGGAGTCCCCGTCCCTCCCCATCCTGTGTAAATCCTGGACAGAGAGAGGTGTCCCCTCGTCCCTTTGAGGTCCTTCCTCTCTCCTGGGTGTTTTCCTCAACTACAAAATACAGAGATTATAGCATTTAGGAGGTTGGATAAAAAGAGCAGGAATCCAAGGCTATTCTTGGCTACATACAAAGTTCCAGGCCAGCCTGTGTTATCTGACTCTCAAAAACCAAACAAACAGCAAGAAGGAATTAATTCAAGTGATCTAAAGACCTTTTCAACAGTAGTGTGTGTGTGTGTGTGTGTGTCCCCATATACGCATGTGCCCATTCATGTATGTACATGAGCACACATTGACATGTGTACACACTTGTGTATGGTGTATGTGTGTTTGTGTGTAGCTCAAGGTAAGCTTCATAGACTTCCAATCCATATTTTCATTTATTAAAGATTTTACGTATTTGATTTTTGAGACAGGGTCTCTCTATGTGTTCCTGGCTGTCTTGGAACTCCTTATATAGACTATGCTGGCCTCAGGCTCACAGATATACTCCACTTCCCAAGTGCTAGGATTAAAGGTGTGCACTGTCACACCTAGTTATTTTTATTTTGTATGTATGAGTGTTTGCCTGCATGCAGGCCTGGTACCAGAAGTCAGTAGAGGGCATCAGATCCTCTGGTACTAGAGCTGCAGGTCATCGTAAGCCATCATGTAGGGAATGAGACCCCAACCCAAGCCCTCGGAAAGAACAGCCAGTGCTTTTAACCACTGAGCCATTCCTCCAGCTCCCATAAAGTTTTGTTTGTTTCTTCAGTTATTTTGAGACAGGGTCTCACTATGTAGCCCTGGCTGGCCTGGAATTCACTGTGTAGACTATAATGGTCTCAAACTCAGAGATCCTTCTGCCTCTGCCTCCCAAATGTTAGCCCATGAAGTTTTATTCTTTGTGTTTATGGTATATGAGTTTGTGTGTGCATGAAATTTTATTCTTTGTGTGTGCATCTGTGGAGGTATGTGTGTGTGTATACAGGTGTGTGAAGGATTGACTTTGACATTACTCTGTTGATTGCCGTCCGCCTTATTTACTGCAGCAGGGCCTCTCAGCTGAGCTCAGAACTCACTGATGGGCTAGTGTGGCTAGCCAGCGTGCTCCAGGGGCTTCCTGTCTGCATTGCCCGATGTTGGAATTACTGGCAAACTGTCACACCCACCTGGGTATCAGGCTCTGCTCCTCCTTCTGGCCAGCTACTCCTGGGCAGCACGGTCAGTGTGCAGTGGAGCATGCGTGCAGGGGCCCTGATGGAGGTGCAAGGCAGATAAATCACAAGGTACCAGAAGGAACAGGTGCGGCAAAAATGGCTGGAAGGACTCGCCTTATACTTCCACAGGGAGGTGAGCAGTGTAAGCGGCTCTGGTTGTTCTAGACTTTTGCGGCACCAAGGTAGACAAAATCAACTTGGTGGACTCGCTCTTTCTCAGGGAAACAGCGGCTCAACAAAGAAGCATATTGTTTCTGGAACTGGTCTGTTTTTCCAAGTACCTATGTATACTAGGCCAGCGTTCTACCTACCATTTACCTACACCCCAAACCCTTCGTTTATTTACTCTTTACTTGTCCTAATGATCAATCTCCTAGTAGGCTCTGGTCCTGACCTTCTCCTGGCCTCCTCCCCGCTTGCCCAGTGCTAGGCCTAGTTCTCTAGGGCCCCAGGCCATGCTCGCCTCCCCATACATGTGATGCTGAAGTATGTGTGGGAGTGTGTACGTGTGCAGGGGCCTTCATATGTGTACCAAGGGAGCGGGAGCATCCTCTGCTGAGCTTACTGAGGTCAGAGACAACCTAGGGGATTGGCTCTCATCTCCTTTGTTGGAGACAGGGCCTCCTGCTGTTTGCCATGCACTACAGGCCAGGCTTGCTGGTCTGTGAGCTTTTGGAATTTCCTTGTCTCTGCTCCCATTTCAACACAGGAGTGCTAGGATTATAGATGTGTGTCACCCACAGGTTTGGTTTGGTTTACTGTGCAAGCACTCTACCCAATGAGCCATCTCCCCAGACATAGCTTTTTATTTGGGGAATTTTTGTTTGAGTGTGTGTGTGTGTTTGTTTGTTTATATGTGGTGTATATGCATGTGGTATATGCTTACCTGTGTGTGAGTACATGTGCTTATATGTGTGGAGACCAGATGAGGTGTTCTGTTCTGCCATCTCCATCTTATTATTTTGAGATAGTCTGTCTCCTTGAACCTGGAGTTGATAAAGCCCTAAGTGATCCTCCTGTTAATGAGGATCATTAGCTGAGCTAGTTATAGGTGTGCAGTCATGCTCAGTTTTTTACATGGGTGCTGGGGATTTGAACTTAGGTCCTCATGCTTGCAAAGCAAGGTCTCACTGAGTCATCTCCCTAGCAGCATCCTTTTTCTTTTGACATATTGTTATACTATGTTGCCCAGACTGATCTTAAACTCACTCTGTAGCCTAGTCAGGAATTTCTCTGCCTCCTAAATAACTGGGATATAGGAATGTACCACTAGGCTTGGGCTTTAGGTCGGGGAGTGGCAATAACACAGAGCAGGAGGTGTCCAGGGAAGGTCTGTTTGAGAAGCTGATAGAATCTAGTCTTGTAGGAGGATAAGAACCTGACCTGGTAACAGGAATGGCACAGAGGAATTACCCCTGCAAAGGCCGGAGGCGAGTGCGTACTTTGTCTCTTAGGGAAACAAAGGGTCACTGTACCGGAAGAGAAAACAAAGGTAAGTAGACAGAAGTCAGCAGGAACAGATATGCAGGGCTAAAATTAAGACCTCAATTCTTCCCCTCGGGAATAGCTTCCAGATTCCAGCGGTACTATCTACCCTTGGGAGTCTCTCATCACCTGGGCCGGTCATTTCCCATCCCTGGATCTGCTTTCCTTTAAGATAGATTGGCCCAGTTAGATGTGCAAAGCTGGCCCAGGTAGTATCCTAAGAGACTGGACGCTAGATGTCCACGCACCAACTAAATAAATAAATGCCTGCGCCATATGGTACTGGAAACCTTTAGAAGCTGTCAACGACATTTGCTCCTATGTTCATAATTGAACGAAGTCACTCTTTACTCTATTCTTGTCCCCAGGGCAGGCAGTCCGCCAGCATTGATTTACTGGGATGAGCTGCCCTTATTTCACATGCTCTCATCTATCTAGTTCCAGGAGGAAGAGAAAGAGGCCTGTGGGAGCTGGAAGCAGGGGCTCAGGCCCAGTGGCTGTATGGCTCAGGACAGGGCCCTGCGAAGGTGTCATTTTTTTAAATGAATGATTTCCTGACAGGACTGAGTCAGCCTCAGCCAGCAGCTGCAAGGGTTGGGGAACTGGCCTCTTTTCCGGAGCCTAATCTGCTCCGGGGCACCTGGCTTCAGAGACGGAAAGGCCCACAGCTCCGTCCAAGGCTGTCAGGGACACTGGTGGTCTTTGGCGGTTTTTCTTCTCCCAGCTTTTCTTAGTTTGTCGGGGTGACAGGGGTAGGGGGGGGGGGGGGGGGGGGGGGGGTAGAACCACTGGGCTTCTCCTCCTCAGTCTCTGGCTCTGGCTCCAGGCTCCCTCCTCCTCAGGAGGCCTACTGTCAGCAGCTTTCAGGCACTGCCTGCCTGGAGCCTGCTCTGCCTCCAGCAGAGGTGTCATGGAAGGAGTAACACTCTGGCTCCACTCAGGCCTCTGCAGCCGGGCCTAGAAGCAGAAGGCAGGGTGGGAGTAGGGTAAAGGCAAAGGCCCTGGGAAAGCAGGAGGAACAGATCAGGAAGGAGTCTGTTTTCTCCACCTATGCACCAGACCCCAGCTCCCGCCCCAGAATATTCTAGCACTGAATCTAGGAATATTCTGTAGGTTCAGAGAAATCTTTTCTGGGAAAAACCCTGGCTGTGGTGGGAGGGTTTTCAGGCCCATCTCAAAGCCTGAGCTGAGCAGAGCACAGTGGTTCATACCTGTCATCCCCAAGAGGAAGAGGCAGGAGGAACAGGGTGAATTCAAAGCCAGCTTGGACTACATAGTACCAGGCTAGCCAGGGTTTTAGAAGTATGACACCCTATCAACAAAACAAAACAACAAGCTGGGCATGGTGGCATATACCTGTAATCCCAGCACTCTGGGAGGCACAGGCAAACGAATCTCTGTGAGTCCAGGACAGCCAAGGGTACACAGAGAAACCCTGTCTGGAAAAAAAAAACAACAACAAAATCAAATCAAACAAACAAACAAGCTGGGGTAGTGGCGTGCCTCAATCTGAGCACTTGGGAGACAGGAGCAGGTGGATCTCTGAGTTTGGGGCTAGCTTGGTCTACACAGAGAGCTCTAGACTAATCTGGACACAAAGTGACACAGTGAAACCCTCTCAAAACAACAAAATCCCCAAACAAACAAACAAACAAACAAAAACTAAAGTTAAAAGCTGGGCAGAGTGGCATACACCTGTAATCCCAGATGGATTTCTATGAGTTTGAAGCCAGCCTGGTCTACAAAGCAAGTCAGGGATATCCAAGGCTACACAGAGGAAAAAAAAAAAAAAAAAGCCAGTCATGTTGGGAGTTAAGACTAGCCTCAGCTGGGTGGTGGCACACGCCTTTAATCCCAGCACTCAGGAGGCAGAGGCAGGCAGATGGCTGTGAGTTCGAGGCCAGCCTGGTCTACAAAGCCAGTCCAGGACAACCAAGGATACACAGAGAAACACTGTCTCAAATCCCCCCCCCCAAAAAAAAGACTAGCCTCAGCTACAGTGAGTTTGAGACCAGTCTGGGCTCCATAAGGCCCTAGTTCAAGGAGAGAGAACGTGGGGAAGGAGGGAAGGAGAGGGTGGGTAACTAAGGGAGTCGGGCTCCTGAGGTCCCTGCAAGGGTAAAGGGTCTTCTGCATGAAGTCATGACGCTTTGAGAAGATTGGCCACCTACTTGCCAGAAGAGTCTAGCTTGCAGGTACCTTCCTTCGTCTCCTCTTTATTTACTCTGTGAGCCTCTCTTGGCTCAGTAAAGGACACTGAGATGAGCCCAGAAAAGCCCAGCCTGTCCTTGGCTTTCCCACTGCCCTCTGCACAGGCCTCAGAAAACAGAGACAAAGACCCCAGGGGCTCCTGAGATGTTGATCCCCACGGGCTGTGGGGCTCACTGTGGCATGAGGGATCGCTAGCTCCCCCTTATTAGCTGTGGTGATGGTCTCTGGGAAACCACTTGCAGGTGATGTGCAGAGTAAAGTGGGGAGGACACTGTCACCTTAGGACCTAGAGTTCTGAGGAGTCTCTGGCGCAGGCCTCCTCCCACTGCCTTGTCAACAGGCCAAGTCCTGGAGTTTTGTGCCAAATCTCCGGAAAGAGCCCTGTCCTGCTGGCCAAGGGACAGAAAAACTAGATTAAAGGGGCAGTGATGGCACATGCCTGTAATCCTGGCACTTGGGGGGGGGGTATAGTGAAGAGGATCGGGGCTTCAAGGCTAGCTTTGCAAATCTGAGGCCAATTTGGGCAACATGAGACCCTGGATAGATAGATAGATAGATAGATAGATAGATAGATAGACAGACAGACAGACAGACAGACAGACAGACAGACAGACAGACCTAAAAAAAAAAAATTGAAGCTGGCCATGGTGGCTCACACCTTTAATCCCAGCACTTGGAGAGGCAGATGCAGATCTCTGTGAGTTCAAAGCCAGCCTGCCTACAAAGAGAGTCCAGCACAGCCAAGGCTACACAGAAAACCCTGTCTTGGGAGGAAAAAAAAAAAAGAACACACAAGCCTGGAAGCTACACCCAGCCTTACCTAGGGGACTATCTCTGAGTCAGTGTGCCAACTCCTCCTCCTTCCAGCCCTCTCACACTGACCGGGAGCCAGGCAGGTGTGACTGTCTCCATGAGTGCAGTACCTACCCTGGAGGAGTGAATTTGGGAAGCACACAGGACTCCTGGTCCTCACAGTCAGCTGCCCTTCTGGACAGTCGGCATGGCTGGAAGTGGCAGCTGTTGTCATGGCTTTTTACCGTGTCCAGCGTCCTTTTGCACTATGATAGGTACTGGCCTCCAGATGGAGGGCACCATCTCTTTTGTTTTCCTCAAATGCTCTGGTGGGGACTTCCGTCTCTGTGCTTACTTCTTCAACATGCCCGTCTCCTTAACTAGACATTCCATTTCCTGGAGTTCTGACCTATCCAACCCCACAGCTCACAGCTAGTACTTGTGAACAGAACTGATCTTCCCAGAAGAGGGAGTGGGGAAAGTGAAGTCTCGCTCCCTTCGTGGCTCTATGCCCCCGGTTTAATTAGGGATTGAAGCCAAGGTTGCTGTCTGCTCCCCTCTGCCTCAGGCTCCTCCTTGGCAGAGTCCAGTGCCATAGCACGTCAGAAGCCCGGGACGCCGGAAGTGGCAGGGACGCCATCAGGGCATGGAGAAGAGCAGCAGCTACAGGCTGTGTACTTCTTCCTCTACTCACACCTGCCACATCCTGAGTGTGTGGTTTCTGCCCTCTGTGAGAACTGATAAATCAAGCCTGGAGGCCCCAGCACCACTGCTCCCCCGGGGCCTCCCACTGCTGGCTTGGTGGAAGGAAGGTCCCTTACCCTGGGCGGTGCTTGACATGTGGTTCCTGGATACAGGCGTATGGCACTGACAGGTAGACTAGCAAGCTGGCAAGTAACAGCCTCTGGGTTGCCAAGGACATTTGACACACTGCCCTACAAGCTCGCATCTTGGAAGGCGGAGCTGAGCTGGCTCGATACCTAGAGTGCTACAAAATGGCCTTTGCTACTGTGCGGAGGTTGTGAGGGCCCCGGGCCCAGGGCTCTTGGGAGGCATACAATGCTCTCAGCACTACCTAGGCTGGTGTTAATAGCAGAGCGGCTCTCAGCACGGAGGACCGGAGGACCAGAAGAAGCAGCGGGTGTGAAGGAGATGCAGGCGCTGCTGGCTTCATCAGTACTCGGGGGCTTGGGCACTGCTGCTCCCTGCTTGAGACACAGTAGGATCCAACTCAGGCCTATTAGACTGCTCAGTAGTGATACCCGGTGCTCACTGGGCCTCCCAGGTGTCGCAGCCCCTACCCAGGGGTGTGCACCAGACTTACAGGTCTTGTGAATAAAGACCATGGAAACAAAGGGCTGAGTGCCTGGCCAGTGGCAATTAGGAAAGCAGGACTCTTTATTTTTATTTTTTTTAAGATTTATTTATTTATTATGTATACAGTATTCTGCCTGCACGCCAGAAGAGGGCATCAGATCACGCTATAGATGGTTGTGAGCCACCATGTGGTTGCTGGGAATTGAACTCACGACCTTTGGAAGAGCAGTCAGTGCTCTTAACCTCTGAGCCATCTCTCCAGCCCAAAAAGCAGGACTCTTAATTACCACAGGGTCATCCAGTCATAGCCTGGTTCAGTGCCTCAGTTTCTCTTTCACACAGTCCTGCAAGGTCCAACACTGCTGCTTCTGATTGCCTGGCTTTCCTCTCTTCTGGTTTCATTACTGCGGCTCTATTATGACCTTCTGAGATGCCCTGGGCAAACTCCTCCTCAGTGTCTGGTCTCAGTGCCACTGTCCTTTTCTGTAAGAGGCCTTCCATGGCCACTTGTCTGTCTCATCTCACGCCCCATTATGTTTTAGAGCTTTATGTGTTGCCTGCTTTTATTGTCTTCCTGCAGCACTGAGCTTGGTGTTTTTGTTTTGAGCCAGGTTTTGAGCCAGGCTGTCATGTAGCCCAGTCCGGCTTTCAAACAGTAACCAAGTATGACCGTGAACTTCTGACCCTCCAGCCTCTCTCTCAACCACTGAGGTAAGCACATGCTGCTATGTCATTCTAGTTTGCTTTGGTGTTGCTGTTGATGTTTTTCATTTTGTTTTGTTTTGTTTATTTATTTGTTTCTTTGTTGGTTTATTTTGCGACAGGGTTTCTCCTCCGTGTAGCCCTGGATGTCCTGGAACTCACTCTGTAGACCAGGCTGGCCTTGAGTTTAGAGATCCACCTGCTTCTGCCTCCCAAGTGCTGGGGTTCAAGTTTGCTTTTTTTGAGTCAGTGTCTCACTTTATATACTTCAGGATGCTCTGGAATTTATTCCGCAGCCCAGGCTGACCTCAAAGCTGTGGCGGTTCTCTTGCTTTCAGCCTCCCCAGGACTGGATGAGTCACCGTCTCTGACTTGAATAAGTATCTGTCGAGTAGATCCTGAGAGTCTGTACTCTCCCTTAGCTGTGACTCAGTGCCCCACCTACTGGAGGCATAATTCATTTCTAAGGCAGTAAGAAGGGGGCTTTGCTAAGTAGCCTTGGTTGGCCTGGAACTTGCTACTTGCTATGTAGAGCAGGCTGGCTTCAAGCTCATAGAGCTCTGTCTGCCTCTGCCTTACGAATGCTGGGATTAAATGTGTGTGCTACCATGTCCAGTTCCCCGCTACCCCTTTCCAGGGTTTCTCTGGCTGCCTGGACTAATTTTGTAGACCAGGCTGGCCTCGAACTCACAAAGATATGCCCGCCTCTGCCTCCAGGGTGTTAGTGTTATGCTTAATAAAAAGAAAATAAGATGATAAGATAATAAGATGCCAGGCAACAGATATTATGTTGTAGAGGAGTTTATTAAATGAGCATGGTGGGAGAAGGAAAGGGGGGAGGGGTACCCCAGAGAGAGACAGAGAGACAGAGAGAGAAAGAGAGAGAGAGAGAGAGAGAGAGAGAGAGAGAGAGAGAGAGAGAGAGAGAGAGAAAGTAAGAGGGTAGAGCAGGTAGAAGGTGGAGAGAGGTAAGAGAGAGAGCCACATGGAGGTTTGTCCTTTTATATGGCCTGGGCAGGGCCACGCTTCCGTGGCAGGTAAGCAGTGATATCACAGGTAGGCAGACTGAAGCAGAATCCTAACAGTTGGGACTAAAGGTGTGCACCACCATACCCAGCAGGGGAACAAGGATGGGTCTTTCTGGAGCCACACAGCAGGGTGTCCTTGCTGCCCTGGCTCACTGCTGCTCCCGGGTGGCTGTGTGTATGAGGACTCATGCCGCCCCTGTGAATGCTAGTTGTATGTCAGGAGGCAGAAGATATGGAGATGCTTCCAGGGAAAACAGCCAGTGTGGCCTGAGTAGATGGACCAGTAAATAAAGTGCTTGACACAAGGACAAGGGACTGGGTTTGGATCCCGAGCACCCACATTTAAAACAAAACAAACAAACAGCTTGGCATGGCAGCATTGCTGACATGTCTTTGTAATCCTATTGCTGGGAAGGCAGAAACCAAGGGAATACCTAGAGCTCTGTGCCTAGCTTGTGTTGCTGAATCATTAGCTCCAGGTTCAATGCAAGACCCTGTCTCAAAAAATAAGGTGGATGGCGGGTGGTGGTGGCACCTTTAATCCCAGCACTTGGGAAGCAGAGGCAGGCAGATGGCTGTGAGTTCGAGCCCAGCCTTGTCTACAAAGAGAGTCCAGGACAGCCAGGGCTCTGTTACACGGAGAAACCCTGTCTCAAACAAACAAACAAACAAACAAACAAGGTGGAGTTAGGAAGATAAGCCATACTGACCTCTGGCCTCTGCACTTACTTATATGTGTGTGTACATACACATACAAACACAAAATTTGAGGCTTGGAGCTGGGCACAGAAGTGCATGTTCATACTTCTAGCACTCAGGAGGCTGAGGCAAGAGGATTGCCACAAGTTTGAGGCCATTCTCAGAAGCACAGCATGACCCCATCTCAAAAGAAAAAGGTGCTAGGCATGGTGACACATGCCTTTAATAGCAGCACTCAGGAAGTGGAACCTATCCTTGCTCACATCATGAGTTTAGGCTAGCCTGGGCTACACGAGACCTGTCTTTACCACTCTCCACAAAAAAATTAAAGAAAGAAAGAAAGAAAAGAGGGCTGGGTGCAATGGCACACGCTTTTTTGTTTATTTTGTTTTGTTTTTGAGACAGGGTTTCTTTGTGTAATTCTGGAACTCACTCTGTAGACCAGGCTGGCCTTGAACTCAGAGATTCACCTGCCTCTGCCTCGTGAGTTCTGGGACCAAAGGTGTACACCATACTGTTAATCCCAGTATGTAGGAGGCAGAGGAAGGCAGATTTCTCTGAAGTCAAGGCCAGCCTGGTCTACGTAGAGAGTTCCAAAGTGAAACCTTGTCTCAAAAAGAAAGAAAGAAAGAAAGAAAGAAAGAAAGAAAGAAAGAAAGAAA
>OU015742.1:81651746-81685991 GCA_907169655.1 Acomys percivali
CCCCTAATAAAAGCACAAAAATGGGTGTGATGCCTGTAAACCAAGCACTTAAGAGGTGGAGGCAGGAGGATTGCAGAAAATTAAGGCATTGGCCAGGCTAGGCAAGAGTTCTGCCAGCACCCTGGCCTCTGACTCCCATGCATATGGTACAGGTGAAATACCCATACATTTAAAATAAATATTAGTTTCTTAAAGAGTTCCAAGCCAAGCTGAGTATGGTGGTGCACGCCTGTAGTCCCAGCACTCAGGGAGGCAGAAGCAAGCAAATCTCTGTGAGTTTGGGGCCAACTTGGTCTACAAAGTGAGTGCAGGACAGCTAGGGCTACACAGAGAGACCTTGTCTCAACAAACAAACAAACAAGCAAACAAACAAAGTTCCAGGCCAGTCAGGGCTACATAGAGAGGCCCTGTCTCAAAACAAACCAAAACATGAATAGCCTAAGACATATGATGAGGTCCACTTGGCTCAGCTGCTCTTTTAAAAGCTACTATGTTGTAGGTAGACCAGATGAGGGTGCTGGTTCCTTCCTTTCTTCCTTTTTAGGCCAAACTGACTGCCAGGGACCTTGAGGCTTCCTGGCTGTGTGATTTTATAGACGTCTCTTGCATTCACTGAGCCTCTGTTATCTTGTCTGGAAAATAAAGCAAATGCGAGGTAGTAAGAGCGTTTGTGAGGTTCATGGCCACGTTGCACAGCGTGGTCAGGTGATGAGCTCTGAGGAACAGGAGCAGCAGCAGCAGGCCCTCTGATGGCAGGACCTGGCATCCGCCTATGGTGTGCCTCCCTTAGCAGGACTCAGCTGACTGATCAGATGGAGGGCCGTGGGATGGTGTTACACTGGGGTTAGCTGGGAGGCTGTAGAGAGTTGCAGATCCCCTGAGACCCTCAGCTATCCCTGGCACCTTGCCTTGCCTCTGTCACTCATGTCCTTCTCCTGCTGGGAAGGGCACAGGCTGCACCTGGGGCCCAGCTGGAAGAGGAGCCTGGTCCCTCTGCAGAGTTGCTCTCCCCATCTGCCCTCCCTGCTCGGCTCTGCCAGCTCTCAGCTGGGACAGAGACTGTTTGGCAAATGTGCACGAAGGCTTCATGCGTGTGTGTGTGTGTGTGTGTGTGTGTGTGTGTGTGAAGCTGTTCCCTTCGTCTCCTGCCTTCAGGCTTTATCTTATTCACTTCTTTCTTTCTTTCTTTCTTTCTTTCTTTCTTTCTTTCTTTTTTTTTTTTTGTTTTTGTTTTTTGAGACAAGGTCTGTCTGTGTAGCCTTGACTGCCCTGGACTCACTTTGTAGACCAGGCTGGCCTCAAACTCACAGTAATCCGCCTGCCTCTGCCTCCCAAGTGCTGGGATTACAGGCATGCGCCACCACGCTCGGCTTCACTTATTTCTTATGTGTTTGTTTGGGTTGGTTGTTTTCAGACAGGCTCTCATGTAGCCCAGGCTAGCCTTGGATCCTTCTGTCTCCACCTTCTGTGCTGGGATTAACAAGTGTGCAGTGCCTTACCTTGGCCTCCGGGCTTCAAATGGGGCATAAATAAAGGAGGGAATGCAATCTGCTGTAAGGTGGCAGCTTGGTCACTGAGGAGTCTGGCACAGAGCCCGAGCTGGCTTTGTACCTGGGCTTGTTGTAGACTCTGTGGGACATGGGTGAGTGGGTTTCTTCTGCCAGTCATCTGGGAAGCTAGGGCAACTTGCTTCTGGAAACGCCTGTGAGGTCACTTGCGAGGAGTCTGGCTAGGTCCATAGTGGTTGTTCTAGGTGCAGCGTGGTGAGTCCTTGGCCAGTTGCGAGGTGCCCTGGGCTTCAGCTTGGCTCTCTGCACAGTGAAGATGGAGTGTCACCAGCTGCTCCAGGTCACGGGAAACAGAAACAGACCGTGTGATGCACAGGGTGAGTCTGACCCACAGACACTGCTCACTTGGCCCACGTTATGTGGATGTTTTGCTGGGAGAAACAAAAGCCAGGGTAAGGACCTGCTTCTGCCTCAGGTCTCCTGCCCCTGCCCAGGGTTTCTCCTCCTTGACCACAATAGGACAACAGAAGGGACAGTGTGACCTTCATCAAACTAGAAATGCAACCCCAGTGTCCTTGGCACAGGGAGTGGTGGGACGCCTGTACAGCAGCTGCCACCAGCACCCCTAATGGCCCTGGGAAGCCTCAGTGGGGGCTGGGGCTCAGGATGGTGGCTAGCCACTAGGGTCTCGTCTGGCAGACAATGACCCTGGCCTCCCGCCCCATCATTCATGATTCTCCAGTGTCTCACAGCCTCCTGCTCACACTGTCTCTGCTCCAACAGAATGCCGCAAAAGGCTTCCTGACACTTTTTCTGGATGTAGAAGTAATTCTTGTTTACTGTAGGGGAAAACAATTCAGTAAAATTAAAGAACCAGACATAGTGGTCCAATACTTGGGAGGAAAAGGAAGGAGGATCAGAGGTTCTAGGCAAGCTCTGGTCACATAGCAAGTTTAAGGCTATGCTGGGCTACATAAACCTTTGTCAAAAACAAAAAACAAAAAAACAAGAAACAAAACAAAACATTATTCTACTTCTCAAACTTTCAGGTGTATTGTGCATATGTTAATTGAATTTTTATTTCTTTGTTAGTTTTTAGCCACTATAAGATCCTATGATGAGCCAGGTGTGGTGGAGCACACCTTTAATCCCAGCACTCAGGAGGCAGAGGCAGGCGGATCGCTGTGAGTTCGAGGCCAGCCTGGTCTACAAAGTGAGTCTGGGACAGCCAGGGCTACACAGAGAAACCCTGTCTTGAAAAACAAAAACAAAAAGAAAACAAAACAAAAAAAGATCCTATGATGTTTGCTTTTATAAATTGTCATGAGCAAGCTAGGCAGTAGTGGCGCACACCTTTAACTCTAGCACTTGGGAGGCAGAGGCAGGCAAATTTCTGTGAGATCGAGGCCATCCTGGACTACAAAGCGAGTTCCAGGACATCCAGGGCTACACAGAGAAACCCTGTCTCAAAAAGACACCAAAAAAAAAAAATTCGTGTCCCTTTGTGGTTGAAATGTTTAGGGGCTGGAGAGATGGCTCAGTGGTTAAGAGCACTGCCTGCTCTTTCCAAGGACCGGGGTTCAATTCCTAGCACCCACATGGCAGCTCACAACTGTCTGTAACTCCAAGATCTGACACCCTCATACCAACATACATAATTAAAATTAAATAAAATATTAAAAACAAAACAAAATCTTTCGCTGGAGAGATGGCTCAGAGGTTAAGAGCACTGTCTGCTCTTCCAGAGGTCCTGAGTTCAATTCCCAGCAACCACATGGTGTCTCACAACCATCTATAGTAGGATCTGGTGCCCTCTTCTGGCGGACAGGCACACAGGCAGGCAGAATGTTGTATACATAATAAATAAATCTTAAAAAAGAAAGAAAGAAAGGAAGGAAGAAAGAAAGAAAGAAAGAAAGAAAGAAAGAAAGAAAGAAAGAAAGAAAAAGAGCTCATACTGCTCTCGCAGAAGACCCAAATTCAGCATTCAGTTCCCAGCTAGAGGGATCAAACACCATTTTCTGGACTCTGGGCATCTGGACTCTGGGCATCTGTACTCATACATGCACAGCTACAAACACAAGCACACACACAGACATAAAAACAAAAACCATCCAGGCATGTTGGTTCACACTTTCTGTTTTGGTTTGAGACAGGTTTTCTCTCAGAGATTGACCTGCCTTTGCTTCCAGAATACTGGGATTCAAGGGGTGCCACACTTCTTCCCCACCCCACCCCCAGCCCCAGTCAGGGTTTCCCTGTATAGCCCTGGCTGTTCTGGAATTCTCTTTGTAGACCAGGCTGGCCTTGAACTCACAGTGATCTGCCTGCCTCTGCCTCCCTAGTGCTGAGATTAAAGGCATGCGCCACCAACGCCCAGCCACAGTTTTTATTTATTTTCTCTCTTTATTTTTGGTTTTTTGAGATGGGGTTTCTCTGTGTAGCTTTGGCTGTCTTAGACTCACTTTGTAGACCAGGCTGGCCTCGAACTCACAGAGCTGCACCTGCTTCTGCCTCCCGGAGTGCTGGGATTATAGACGTGCACCACAGCCTGGCTTGTGCCACACTTTAAATCCCAGAACTCAGGTAAAAATGCTGGGCATGAGGGGAGTGCTTGCAGTTTTGATGCCAGGGAGGCAGAGGCAGGAAGGTTCCTGGGACTAACTGGCCAGAAAATCTAGTCTACCTGGTGACCTCCAGGCCAATGAGAGACTCCACTTCAAAGGCAGTTGGTGCAGTGGTGTGTGCCTATAACCCCAGTGTCGTGTGTGCCTATAACCCCAGTGTCGATCAGGTACAGGAAGGTGGGTCTCTCTTGACGCAGAATCTCATGTGTTCAGGCTGGCCTCAAATTTACTATGTTGACAAAGAATCTTGACCCATCAATCTTCCTGCCTCCACCTTTGAGTGCTAAGGGTATAGTCATGAGCCACCAGAGCCAGTTTATGCAGTGCTGGGGATGGTACCCTGGGTCTCCAGAGGGCCAGGTAAGACACATCCTCAACCCAGATTCACTTTTATCCTTTTGTTTTTGTCTTCCTAGGGGTGGAGCCCATGGCTCCAGACATGCCGGGTGAATTTTCTGCTACTGAATGATACTCTCAGTGCCCCTGAAGTCTATATGTGTTTTTTCATTATTATTTTTATTGTTCATCATTTTTAATGGTGTCATTGTTCCGCTTCGGAGGTGGATATACCTGCTCCCAGGCACGGGCTATTTTCATGGTTTTGCTGTCACGAACTATGTTGTTATTAAAATCTTTATAATAAGTTCTGCCACACTTGAATGATTCTTCAACAAATTTTCTAGAAGTAAAGCCATAGGTCCAAAGGATGGGCTTTAAAAAAATAAAAAGTAAAACACCCAAGCATGGTGGCACACGCCTTTAATCCCGGCACTTGGGAGGCAGAGGTAGGCAGATCACTGTGAGTTTGAGGCCAGCCTGGTCTTCAAAGTGAGGCCAGGACAGCCAACGCTACACAGATAAACCCTGTGTTGAAAAACAAAACAAAACAAGAAAATGTGTCCCTCAAATAAAGGCTGGAGAAGTAACGGGTACCTGGAATGGGACTCAGGTCCTCTGCAAGAACAATGTGCACCGTTAAATGGCAAGCCATCTTTCTGGCTTCTCCCCTTTGTTGTTGTTGTTGTTGTTGTTTTGTTTTGTTTTTTTGAGACAGGGTTTCTCTGTGTAGCCTTGGCTGTCCTGGACTCACTTTGTAGACCAGGCTGGCCTTGAACTCAGAGATCTGCCTTCCCCTGCCACCCCAGGGTTGGGAACTAAAGGCCTGTGCAACCATACTCAACATAAAATTGTTCCTTAAAAAATATTATTGGACAAGGCATGGTGGCACATGCCTGTATTTCCAAACACTGGGAGGCAGGAGAAGCTCTATAAGTTCAAACCTAGCCTGATCTACATAGCAAGCTCCAGGCTAGCCAAGTCTACACAGTGAGACCCTGTCTAAAACCAACGAGAAGGAAAGGAGATCACCGCACTCTTCTCCCTCACGCAGCGTTCTTACTCATCCCGTCTCCGGCTTCGAGACTCTTGGCTTTGGTTTGTGAGTCGTTTCGCTTAACCAGGGCCATCTGCATGAACACTGCATTGGAGCTGTTCACTGGAGCCTGGTGCAGTCATCAATGGATGTGAGACTAAAGGCAAGAACCTCCCCCGCTCCCTGAACCTACAGTATCAATAGGTTAAGAGCTGGAAGACTCTCAGGCAGAGCCAATTCGGGTCCCTACAGCTGCCATGAGTTTGTGCTTGCGACGCCTGTATCTCATCCAGTGTTGTTCTTTTTAAAGATTATCATTCTAAGTCTCTTGAGTTTCTGTGTGAATTTTACCATTAACTTGTTCTTGTCTGTAAGAAACCAAGTTTCAGGCTGGGGACAGAGTTCAGATTTACAGCATTTGCCTAACGTGTGGTCCTCAGCAACACACACACACACACACACACACACACACACACACACACACACGTGTGGACAAACAAACAGCAACAATAAAACCCCCCAAAACCCATGCTGGACAATGATGGGTGTTGTGTAGTTTGAAGACCACTGTGGAGTCTTACCATCTTAACTATATTAGGTACTCAGAGTCAAGAATATGCGTATTTCATTGAGTTTGGTTATTTAAACATTTTAAACAATGTTTTATAGTTTTCAGGGTATAATTTTTTTTTTTTTTTTACTTCTTCTGTTAACTTTATTTGTAAACATTTTATACACCTCCCCCCTTTCCTCCCTCCCTCCCTCCTCCCTTTCCTCCCTCCCTCTTCCCTTTCCTCCTTCCCTCCTCCCTTTCCTTCTTCCCTTCCGAAGTCTGGCCTCCTGATGTGGCTGACAATGACCTTGAAGTTCTGATTCATCCACTTCCTCCTTCTAAGGGCTGGGGCTGCAGGTGCGTGCCAGCCATGCCCAGTTTTATGCAGCTCTGAGGACTGAACCCAGACACTTGTGCATGACACCCTGAGTGTGTCTCAGCCTGTGTAGGGTGTTTGAAGACCACCATGAAAAGCCACTTGGTACAGAGGCGCTCTGGTTCCAGTTCTGAGTCAGCATTGACTCTGCAGCCACTGCTACTCTGGGCCCGGTTTCTAGTGGGTCAAGAACCGGTAGTTCTGGGCTGGAGAGATGGCTCAGAGGTTAAGAGCACTGACTGCTCTTCCAGAGGTCCTAAGTTCAATTCCCAGCAACCACAAGGTGGCTCACAACCATCTATAATGTAGCCTGATGCCCCCTTCTGGCCTGCAGGTGTATATGTGTACCTCTGTATAAATAATAAGTAAATCTAAAAAAAAAAAAAAGAAGAAGAAGCGGTAGTTCGCGCCTCCAATAATGACCTGCCCCACCCAACCTTAAACAAACAGCGGCTTCTGCGTCCGTCACTTCCCAGAATGGCCACCAGAGGGTGCTACAGACCAGCACTTGGCTGAGCTCCGGGCAAGGTGCCCCAGGGACCCTGAGCCAACAGGGTGTTTTCCAGGAGCTGCTTGCTGTCTTTGCTTAAGTAGGTTTCCTTGTAGCTCCAACAGCCTGGGACCTTTGTGCCTACCCCTCCCTCTATGTGAGCCCTGAACGCCAAGGATAGTGGGATGGGAGAGCCCTCGGAGGTCAGATCCCAGCCAGCTTTGATTGGTGGCCTAAGGTCCCAGGGTTCCCTGTGTTAGGGCAGACAGCCTTGAGTTTCTCAGCCTCCAAAGGGTCTCACGATGGTTCTGTGTTCCTTCCTCCACAGGGTTACTCAGCAGCAAAAAGCTCTCATCCTAGTTGTACGCCTGGCCATAAAGAGAGAACGTGTAGCCCTTCACAGACACGATGGATCTGTGGGCCTTGCGGTCCTCGAAATCACCTGAAGTTCTAGATTCCTGGGAATTTCTCAAAGTGTTCAAGCCCACGCCCCAAGAACTGGTAATGCAATTCCCCCCTTCAAAGAGCTGCGAAAGTTGCCTTGATTTGCAGTGGACCTCCAAAATAAGCACTACTCCCCCACTCAGGCCCTTGCATGGAGAGGCCCGGAAGCCCCCACTAAGAAGGGCCTGGTGCTTATGTTCTTGTCATTGGGTCGGGGTGGGTGAGGGGCAGCAAAGGCTGGCCTTGAACTCCTGACCCTCCTGTCTCTGCTGCCCAAATGCTGAGACTATAAATGTGTGTCTCTTTGCTGGACTTCCTTCTCTTTTCTTTCTTTTTGTGTTTTCTTTTTAGGTCAGTTCGTTTACTTTGATGACAGTGGAAGTGGACCTAGGGCCTAAGCCTAAGCACCCTAAGCAAGTGCTCCAGCCCAGAGCCGTAGCCCCACACGTGTGACTGTTGTTTCTCTGATTCCAGACTGGAGTCCCTTAGGAGGCAATGAGTTCTAAGCTCATCTTGGGTCCCTTTTGTGGGGCCTGACCCTGAATTCCGCATCCATTAGAACCATTCCACAGGAAGAACCATTTATAAGCATGTGATTCAGAGCCTTTACTCACCCGTTTTATTCATTTTATTTTGCTTTTGGTTTTTCAAAACAAGGTTTCCCTATGTAGCCCTGGCTGTCCTGAAACTCACTCTGTAGAAGACCAAGCTGGCCTCAAACTCAGAGATGTGCCTGCCTCTGCCTCCTGAGTGCTGGGATTAAAGGCGTGCGCTACCACCATCCTGCAAATCACTTTTTTTTTTTTAATTAAAAAAAGTAACTTAATTTTTATCCTTTCAAATATTTCATTGTACTTTATGCGTATGGGTGTTTTTCCTGCATATATGACTGTGCACTGTGCACATGTCTGGTGTGCTGGTGCATGAGTCTTCCTGGTACTGGAGGTACAGACAGTTGTGTGCTAAGGATTGAGCCTGAGTTCTCTGTTGGAGCACCCAGCGCTCTTAACCCTGCCCCTCTAATCACTCTCTGCAGGGCACAGGCTACAGCTTCCTGGGCTTGGAAGGGGGAAGTTCTGGTGCCAGGCCAACCATGTGACCCCTATGCTCCCAGGCCAAAGTGACTCACACCAGTCAGAGGGGACTCTAGACTGTTTCACCCCGGTTGTCCTTCAGTGGCTCTTCCAGGTGGGGTCCTTACTGTCTGAGGCATCAGGCAGCTGCTTCCAATGCCAATTAACATAATTGGCGAATGGGTGGAGTGGGAGGGCCTAGACTCAATTCTCTGAGGAGCCACTGAGCCACACCTCTGCCTGGAACCAACTTGGAGCAACACTGGCCAGTTTGAGTCTTTTCTTTTTCTTTTTCTTTTTCTACTCTGTAGAAACCATCAAGGGTCAGAGGTCATTTGTTTAACTTTCCCCAGACATGACTGTACAGTTAAGGCCAGAGAGAGTGTTTGGGGATTCTCCCTCTCTCTCAATGTAATAAAAATACCCCCCACCACCACCCGGGCTGGAGAGATGGCTCAGTGGTTAAGAGCACCGACTGCGTTTCCAGAGGTCCTGAGTTCAATTCCCAGCAACCAAATGGTGGCTCACAACCATCTATAATGTATACATAATAATAAATAAATCTTTAAATAAAATAAATAAAACCCCAAAACAAAATGAAAACCAGGCAAGAATCTAGAAGTCGTCTTTGTGGCGCTTTAGGAGCTGGGGTTAAAAGGAGCTCCGCCTAGGCTCAGCACAGTGCTCACAGAACCCACCACTGGGCCAGGCTAGGGGCCACAGGCTCTGCTTCTCCACTGCTCGCCTTTATCTGGGGGAAGATTTGAGGGTGGTGGGAAAGGCGGGGGGAAGTTGGAGGCCCGCTGGCCAAGGTGGGCAGAAGAGATAGGGAAGTGGGGAGGGGGATGGCCCTCGGAGGAGGGCTGGGGGAGGGAAGGACAACACAGAACCCGCACAGCGGGAGGCCTCACAGGCCTGGCCCCTCTAGTGGTTCCAGAGCTTCTGGTGCCTTCCATCTTTGCCGGCAAGATGCAGCACCTTTAATTAGCACGCTGCAACCTCTCCGGATTCATCACCGTAGCAGTTTAATTAGCCGCAGGAGGCGCCCCTGCCCCCAGCTCTTGGCTAAGCAGCTGCCTCTCTCACAGAGGTGGCCGCCACTTCAAGTGTCCCATGTCACCCTCCCCATACTCGTTTCCTTTCCCCCAGAATGTGGGCTGGGCACAGCAGCCTGGCTGAAACCTCAAGGAGACTGTGGGGCTGGGGCCCTTGCTCAGCAGCGGCTTCCCTTCTCTGTGGCCCTCGCAGGTCTGACTCACTTGGGGCAAACCTCCAACTGAATGGGGCTGAAGCTGAGCTGCCCATATGTAGAGACTGCTTCCCCCCCTGGAAGCTGCGGAGGCGGCTCTGTCTCGCTTGTTCTCTGTGCTGAGAAAGCGTTTCGACCCTGCATTTTGGTTCTTCCCACATTTCCTGCTCTTCCTCCTCCCCAAGCAGAGGCTCAGTAAGCGGGCAGAGAAGCTGCATCTGCCCGGAGGGGGAGAGACCAGTCCTGGGTGGGCCAGCAGGCAGTAGGGGACATGTAGGCATGAGGCCTTGGGCCGACCAGGCCAGGGGCAGCTCTAGGCACGAGTTACACCATCTGCTCTGTATAGCAGCCGGATCCAGACAGTACCCCCACATCCCCTTCTCCCCAAGTTTTCCTCTCTGGAGATGGCTTCTGGGATGTTTCTTCCCATTTCCTTGTTCTTCAGTGTAGGGAACGGAATGCCAGGCTCACACTTAGCTTCACAGGGCTCCCTCACGGAACCACGCCCCCTTCTAGGCTACTCTGGGCGGAGTCAGGGCCCACTCTATCCAACTTCGCCAAGGCTGGCCCTGTCTTTTCAGTAGTCTAGGCTGGTCTGAAACTCTCGTATAGTGTGAATGACCTTGAACTTCTGACCGTACTGCCTCTGCCTCCTAAACGTTGGTATTACAGGTGACTACCGTCATGCCTGGTTTATTCAGTGCTGGGGGATCTTTCCCAGGGCCTTATGTATGACAGGCAGAGGTTCTTCCAATAGAGCTACATGCCCAGCCCTGGTTTTGTTTAGCTAATTTGTTTAGACAGGGTCTCACTAGAGGGGGCCTCTAACTTGCAGATGCTGACCTCCCTCGTCCTCCTGGGTGCTGAGATTATTCGAATGCACCTTCATGCCCCTCCTTACAGACAAGCTCTCAAGCCCGGCGGTGGCAGTTGACGTAGCCTTCAATCTCAGCACTTGGGAGGCAGAGGCAGGCAAATCTCTATGAGTTTGAGGCCAGCCTGGTCTACAAAGCAAGTCCAGGACAGCCAAGGCTACACAGAGAAACCATGACTGAAAAAACCAAAAAAAAAAAAAAAAGACAGGGTCTCACTGGCCTGGAACTTACTATGAAGACCAGGCTGGCCTCTAACAGAGATCTGCCTGCCTCTGCCTCTGCCTCCTGAGCACTAAGATTAAAGGTGTGTGCCACAGCTGGGCAGTGGTGGCGCATGAAGGCGCATGAACAAAACAATAACCCAGGGCCAGGCATAGGGGCATACACATTTGTTTATTTATTTGTTTGTTTGTTTGTTTGTTTTTCAAGACAGAGTGCTGGGATTAAATGTGTGTGCCGTCACGCCTGGCTGCCTGCTCTTATTAAAACTTGTTCACTTTACATCCCAGTTGTAGCCCCTCCCTCGTCACCTCCCAAACCCACCCTCCATTACCTGCTCTCGTCTGCCCTCCCTCTTCCTCTGACTAAATAAAGCCCCCTTTCTCCCTCCCTCCCTTCCTTTTATCTAGTTTCTACACATAAAAGAAAAACATGTCTTTCTGAGTCTAGATCAGTTCACTTAACAAAATGAAATATTTGGGGCTAGAGAGATGGCTTAGAGGTAAAGAGCGCCAGGTAAGGTAAAGGTCCTGAGTTCAATTCCTAGCAACCACAGATCCGATGCCATCTTCCAGCCTGCAGGTGTACATGCAGGCAGAGCACTGTAAACATAATAAATAAATAAATCCTTAAAACTATATATTATCCCCGCGGGTGCCAACACGCCACAGTGCCCTTGTGGGTGTCAGAGCACAAAGTGTGGCTTCTGTTCTTTCTTTCACTTTTGGGACTGAACAAAGGGCATCAGGCTGAAACGGCTGGCATCTTTTCCACACTGAACTCTCCATGCTGCCCTGGCAATTCTTGAGTCCTGTCGCCTGGGGACAATGACCAACTGTGACTCTGACCCTTAGAGCCTCTGCCTCTCCATCTTCAAGGTTACTGTGTCAGGTTTTTTTATATTTGTTTGTCCATGTGACAAACCCCCTATAAGGCAATGTGGGGGAGAGAAGGTTAATTTGGCTTAGTTTCAGAGGGTTGGTCAATGCTGGCGTCGTTGTTTCTGGACTCGGTGAGTCGGAAGAGTGGAGCTCACCCCCGTGGTGCTACCAGCTGGGGATCAGGTCTCCCACACATGAGCACTGCGCATGCGGAAGGTGGGGGGACACACACTTTACAACAATGGGCTAACTGACCACCTTTGTGCCCCTGGGGAGAGCGGGCCAGGCCACAGCTCTTGCCTGAGATCTTCTTGTGCTTCAATCAGACCGTAACTTAGTAAGCAGCCGGAGTTTAAAAGTTGGGGTGTAGGGCTGGAGAGATGGCTCAGTGGTTAAGAGCACTGACTGCTCTCCCAGAGGTCCTGGAGTTCAATTCCCAGCACCCACATGGTGGCTCACAACCATCGATAATGAGATCTGGAGCCCTCTTCTGGCCTGCAGGTGTACATGCAGGCAAAACACTGTATAAATAATAAATAAATCTTAAAAAAAAAGTTGGGCTGTAGCCAGGCGTTGGGGCGCACGCCTTTAATCCTAGCACTCGGGAGGCAGAGACAGGAGGATCTCTGTGAGTTTGAGGCCAACCTGGTCTACAAAGTGAGTCCAGGAGAGACATGAGAAGCACTGGAGGTTATTGGAGAGGCAGCCTCGCTGTACACACCTGCGTGGACCATCACTGGGCCACCACAGCCTGGCACCCTGGAATGATAGAGCAAAGGAGCTGAGACCCGGACTCCAGTCCTGCGGGGTGTTTCTGGGCTCATTTACTTGGCTAAGAGTCAAGTTGTTGTTGCTGCTTGGCCCCCAAGGAAGAGGTAGCCTCAAAAGATTGTTGTACTGGCAACCCGAGGGACCTCCATTTGGCTCTCACAGACCTAGGCAAAGGGAAACCAAGCAGGGTAGGGAGTTACTGCTCTATTATTTCAAATAAAGATTTCTGCCATTTATGCCTGAGGGGGGCCGAGCCCTCCTCTGAGATACTGATGTTTTTAAGTTTGCTTCTTTTGTTATTGTGGGAGTGTTGGGGCTTAAGTCAGTGGGAAGCACTCCATTGCTGAAGTACTGTCCTAGGTCTGCTCACTTCCTTTTTAAAAGTTTATTGTTTATTTATTTATTTATTTATTTTTGCATTTTCGAGACAGGATTTCTCTGTGTTAGCCTTGGCTGTCCTGGACTCACTTTGTAGACCAGGCTGGCCTCGAACTCACAGAGATCTGCCTGCCTTTGCCTCCTGAGTGCTGGGATTAAAGGGTGCACCACCATCCCAGGCCCTAAAGAATTATTTTAATTTATGAATGTATGTGCCACTATGTCTCTCTTGTTCTCTCCCTTCCTCCCACTTCTGTGTGTGTGTGTGTGTGTTTGTGTGTGTGTGTCCATGTGTTTGTGTATGTGTGTGTCTGTCTGTCTGTCTGGGTGTCTGTGTGTGTTGTGTATGTACCACATGTATGCATGTGCTGCAGGGGCCAGATAAGGTGTTAGATCCTGGGGAGCTGAGGTCTCAGGCAGCTGTGAGCTTGCTGGCATGGGTTCTGGAACTGAACTCAGGTCCTCTGGAAGAGCAACAAGTGCTCTCAACAGCTAAGCCAACTCCCCAATCCCTGTACGTCATCTTGAAAACATAAATAATTCCCCTGCTAGGGACTCAAGGAGCCTCACCATATATACTTTGCTTTCTTCTCTCTTATAGGTTAATGCATGAATTAAACAAATTAGGCCTTTTCCTTTACTGGGGGTCAAACCCAAGCCCTCTCACATGCTTAGCAAACCTTACTGCACTACAAACCCAGCTATAGTTAGGGCATCTCAGATCTCACCCTAGAACTCCTATGAAAACCTGGAGCTGGTACCTCCAGAACATGGGCTAGTAGAACAATTTGGGAACAATTGTCCTTTGGTGACAGGAAGATGAGCCTCAGGCTCACGCAAGCCAAGGAGCCAAAGAGAAGTGGCCCAATATAGGCACTGGCCATCCAATTCTGCACGCTCCTCTCCAGGCCTGCGAGGCCATTCCCTGAGTGCTGGGAAGAATGTCAGAGATAAGAAGCCTCGGCCGCTGTGCCTAGTGACCAGCAGAGGGATAAAGGAAGCTGACCCTCAGGCCTGGTTCCTCACACGCGCCTTTGGAGGCAGCTGCTCTGTGCCTGGCAAGCACAGCTGCCACCTGGCTTGAATCCTATCCTTCCCCACCCTGACCCTGACCCCCTCCCTCCTCCAGGGTGGCCACCTAGCAGTGGGTCCGAAGCCTCTTCTGGAGTCCTGTGGCCCCTGGCATAAATCCCGGTTCAAGCTCTGCCCAGTACTGTGACTTGGTTGGGGCAGGTGACAGTGCCTCTCTGAACCTCCTTCTCAAACCAAGCTTCCAACACCAGGGTTAGTGCAGGCTTGGGTCTGATTCTGAGACCCCATGTATTTGCTTTGGTCTTCTGAGCCAATTACTCAGCCTCAGTGTCTTCATCTGCAGAAGGAGAGCACAGCAGCACCTCAGAGACTTAGGAATCAGCAGAGGCAAAGGCAGGAGAATCACTCAGAGTGATACTGAGGACAAAGCATGGGTTGGATTCATTATCTATCTGCCTTTGGACCATGATTCTGGCCTTTTGTTGTTTTGTTTTGCTGTTTTTATTTTGGTGGGTTTTTTGTTTGTTTGGATTTTGGTTTTTGGAGGTAGGGTTTCTCTGTGTGGCCTTAGCTGTCCTGGATTCCCTCTGTAGACCAGGCTGGCCTTGAACTCATAGTGATCAACCTGTCTCTGCCTCCTGAGTGCTGGGATTAAAGGTGTGCACCACCACACCCAGCCTTTTGGATTGCTGCAAAAAGAACAGGGTCCTGTGACTGGTCCCTAAACCCTGGGGCCTTGGCCTCTGGGTCTTGTCCAGGCTCCTGTGCCTCCTGCCATTAGACTAGAAATCTGCTCTGCACATGCACACACATGATGGATGCTGATGTCTACTGAACAAATTCAAAGACCAAACACATGAGACAAAGACCACAAGGCTCCATATTTAGCTGGGAAAAGGGAAGCTTATCTACTCACTCACTCGCTTGCTCACTCACTCTCACCAGATACTTCAGGCACTGAGGGCTTTGCCTTAAGAAAACAAGGGCCCTGTCTCCATGGAACCCATACTCCAGAGCTGCAGTACAGCTGATGGGTCAAGACCTCTTTGCAGGGACAAATGACCCTTCCACATGTCAGATATTTATGATTCATAACAGTAACAACATTACAGTTATAAACCAACAATGAGGACAATTTCATGGCTGGGGGTCACCACACCACGAGGAGCTGTATTGAAGGGTCACAGCGTTAGGAAGGCTGACAACCACAGCTCTAGAGGGAGGTAGAGGCCCACAAGAGGGAGCACTGGAGTGCATGAGTGACAGCATATGAGTTGGTGAGAAATGCCAGGGACACAGAGCAGGGAGAGAGATGAGGTAAACGGGCAGGGGTCATTGGAGATAGGGTAGTCAGGGAGAGTCCCTCAGAGAAGCTGGCATTCAGCAAAGATTCCCAGGAGGTGGAATTACTGTTCCTTCCTTTACCCATTTGCTCCTGCACAGGCAGGCTCAGCACTTATGTTTTGGGGCCTGTGCTGTGACCTTGCCATGGCAGGGGTAGGGGGGTATGAGATACAGCCCCACCACCCCCTGGGTGGCTTGGCTACTGTCTCCCAGCAGTGGGATGAACCCGTCCCACCTGTAAGACCCAGTAGAAGCTGGGAGGAGTAACCCTTTTGGTTTGCAGACCAGGGAGGGTTTTGGGAAGCAAGACTTTCAGTGTCAAGTTGAGACAGCCCTGGGTAGACAGGGTTGAGTGGGTGCCCCGCAGGCTGGACCTTGGTGCCTGAGGGGAGGAGAAGTCAACAGAGCCCTGGCTTCACAGAGGATATGAAAAGGAAGACTGGGTACCTTTGACAGGAAAGTCAAAGGGCAGAGACTCTGGGTGAGGTGGAGGCCCCTGGGGCAACATGACTGTCTTCTAGGGCCCATTAAGTGAAGAGACAAGGCTGGGCGTGGTGGCGCACACCTTTAATCCCAGCACTCGGGAGGCAGAGGCCGGTGGATCGCTGTGAGTTCAAGGCCAGCCTAGTCTACAAAGTGAGTCTAGGACAGCCAAGGCTACACAGAGAAACCTGGTCTCGAAAAACAAAAAAACAAAACAACAAAAAAAAAGAAAGGTGACAAGGCAACATTTAGAAGGTAGTTGTCCCCCACTTGGCTTTTTTTGTTGCTCTTGTTGTTGTTTTCTTTTCTAGACAGGGTTTCTCTGTGCAGCCTTGGCTGTCCTGGACTTGCTTTGTAGACCAGGCTGACCTCGAACTCACAGCAGTCCACTTGTCTCTGTCTCCCCAAGTGCTGGGATTACAGACATTTGCCACCATGCCTGGCTATGAATTGGCATTTTTATTTTTATTTTGTTTATTATTATTATTATTGTTGTTGTTGTTGTTGTTGTTGTTGTTGTTATTATTATTATATTTTTGGTTTTTTGAGACAGGGTTTCTCTGTGTAGCCTTGACTATCCTGGACTTGCTTTATAGATCAGGCTGGCCTTGAACTCACAGAGATCTGCCTGCATCTGCTTCCAAGTGCTGGGATTAAAGACATGGCACCTGGCTGAATTGGCATTTTTTAAAAGCAGAGTTTGGCTGGGCAGTGGTGGTGCACACCTTTAATCCCAGCACTCGGGAGGCAGAGGCAGGAGGATCACTGTGAGTTTGAGGCCAGCCTGGTCTACAGAGTGAGTCCAGGACAGTCAAGGCTACACAGAGAGAGACCCTGTCTCTGGGGGGGAAAAAAAGAGCAGAGTTTGAACTAGATATGGTGGTACATGTTTCTAATCCTAGCACTTGGATCTCTGTGAGTTTGAGGCCAACCTGGTCTACATACATAGTGAGCTAAAGTCCTGATAGGGTTACAAATAAGATCCTGTCTCAAAACAAAAAGCAAGCAAGCAAGCATACAGACAGACAAAAACAAATAAATAAAATAAAGAAAGCAAAAGAAAAGAAGGAATGGGACATGCCCAGTGCCCTCTGCCCTGGCCACGTGTGAAGACTCCTACACTGGACCAACTGGACTTGAGGCAGCAAGGTGTGGAGACCCCAGTGAGTGTGGTGGCTGGATTTTCTGGGGTCTATAGGGAGGAGGGAGGGAAGGCCTCCTGGTACCCTGGTACCCCTGGCAGCTCACAGACCAGAGGGGAACTGGAAGTGAGTCCATCCGTTTGTGCTCACATAGGCAGAAGGTTCTCAGTAAAGAACACTGAGGCAGCCTGGGCACCAGGGAGAGAGAAGGGGAAGGACAGAGGAACAGTGGAGGTCTAGGCACAGCCAGGGGGGAGGGGCAGGTGGTTCTTGCAGTTCAGTGGAGAGTCTAATGTCCAAGGAAGCTAGGAAGGAAAATCAGAGCTTCTAGCCTTGGCAGTGGTCCCTTACATAGTGTGCCTGGCCCGTAGGTAGAAAACACAGGATTGGTGCTTTAGTGCTGGAGTTGAACTCAGGGCTACCCAAGCACCTATCACTGAGCTGCATTGCCAGCTCTGAGCGTTTATCTCTAAGAGAGAAATACTAGGCTGTAGCTCAGAGGGTAGAGGCCTAGGTTCGTCGCCAATACAGAAATAAAAAGAAAGACTGGTCTGGGTTGGAGAGCTGAGTCAGTGCTTAAGAGCACTGGTTCTGCAGAGGACATGGGTTCAGTTCCCAACGCCACATGGCAGCTCACAACCATAAAGCTCCAGTTCCATGGGAGTTTCCGTGGGTACTGTTCATATGTGGCCCATGTGACATACACGTAGGCACAGCACCTATATACATACATAAATTAAAAAAATACATAGATCTCACAAAAATGTGTTAAATATAATTAATTAATTAATTAATTTTACTTTATTTTTTGGTTTTCTGAAACAGGGTTTCTCCATGTAGCCCTGGCTGTCCTGGAACTCGCTCTGTAGACCAGGCTAGCCTTGAACTCATAGAGATCTACCTGCCTCTGCCTCCCTACTGCTGAGATTTAAGGCATACACTATAGCCACCATCACCACCCAGCTCCAGATTTTCTCTTATTGAGTCAGTTTCATGTCTTCCTTAGATTTTGTCCTTTTTTTTTTTTTTTAAATAGTAAAAAAATAGATCAGGGAGGTGATGGCACATGCATTTAATCCCAGCACTTGGGAGGCAGAGGCAGGTGGATCACTGTGAGCTCGAGCGAGCCTGGTCTACAAAGCAAGTCCAGGACAGTGAAGGATATACAGAGAAACCCTGTATCAAAAAACCAAAAAAAAAAAAAAAAAAAAAAAAGTCATACTGAAATCTATTATTATATATAACTAATACATATTAATTAAAACATTAAAAAAATGAAGGAACCACAACCTGGAGGTCAGCCCACCAGAGATAACCACTATGAATGGTCACTTCTTGATATCTCTCTATGTGTACACACAAACAAATACTCTAGGAGGAGAGCTGGCCAACTTCTGACTTTCAGTATGGGTTGGGAGCGCAGCTCAGAGGAAAAGTCTCACTTGACACCTGCAAGTCCCTGGCTTCAATTTCTGAGATACAAAACGAGAAACAGCCCTACTGTCTATCATCTATCTATCTATCCATCTATCTATCAAAGTTTATTTGTTTATATATCTTATGTATATGAGTGCATTGTCTACATTTATGCCTGTGCACCAGAAAAGGGCATCACATCCCATTACAGACAGCTGTGAGCCACCATGTGGTTGCTGCGAGTTGAACTCAGGACCTCTGGAAGAGCAGCCAGTGCTCTTAAGCCCTGAGCCATCTCTCTAGACCCTTGTTTATTTATATATTTATTTATTACAACTAACAAACAATACCTGTGCCATGGTCCCTGCACATGTGATGATCAGGGGACGATTTGCAGGAGTTAGGTCTCTCCTCCCACCTATGGGTCCTGGGTGTCAAACTCAGGCCCGGAGGCTTGATGGTAAGTGCCTTTACCTGTACAGTCTCTTGCCTGTCCTACTTATTTATTTACTTACTTACTTATTCATTTTTACTGTGAATGCCTCAGCCGGGCGGTGGTGGAGCACGCCTTTAATCCCAGCACTCGGGAGGCAAAGGCAGGGGGATTGCTGTGAGTTCGAGGCCAGCCTGGTCTACAAAGCAAGTTCAGGACACACAGATAAAGCCAGTCTTGAAAAACAAAAACAAACAAACAAAAAGCCCTCAACAAAACAAAAGAGAATTGCCTCATGTATCTCAGGCTGCCTTCAAACTCACTCATGTGGCTAACCCTGACCTTGAACTCCTGATCTTGGGGCTCCCATCTTCCAAGAGCATAGTCCTGCAACCACACCCGGCTTAAAGAAACAAACACAAGACAAACAACCTGGAACTGAGCTTCTTCTGCGATGCCAGCCAGAGCAGTAAGTGGTGGGTGTGGCTTTTCTGGTTCTGGGCCTCAGGGTTGGCCTTCCTCATGTGTAGCTCTATGACCACCTTGCTAACTATTATTTTGTATTTTTGTTGTTGGTGGTAGAGATTTCTTTACTGGTCAATTGAAGAGGTTCTAGATAGTGCTACTGGGCCTCAATCCCTCCAGGTAGCCAACGGAGAAGAGGTAGGCTTCCAGGAGCCATGAGTCCCTGGGCCTGGGGAGTGCCTGGGGCCCAGTTATAAGGAATAGCCAGCACTTTCTTTCTTTCTTTCTTTCTTTCTTTCTTTCTTTCTTTCTTTCTTTCTCTCTCTCTTTTTTTTTTTTTTCTGTTTTTTTGAGACAGAGTCTGTCTGTCTGTGTAGCCATGGCTGTCCTGGACTCAATTTGTAGACCAGGCTGGACTTGAACTCACAGTGATCCGCCTGTCTCTGCCTCCCCAGAGCTGGGATTAAAGGCATGCGCCACCATGCTGGCTCAGCTAGCACTTTCTAAAGGCCTCATGCTGCCCCATGGCCAGCTTCTTTGTCTGTGGTCGCAGCTACTAGTACCTTTGGCTTCCTGAAGTATTTCCTCACCTTCCCAGGCATGGAACTGTTCCCAGCTCCCCTCCATTCAATTAGTTGGGGTCTCTCTCTCTCTCTCCCTCCCTCTCTCTCTCTCTTTCTCTCTCTCTGTCCCTCCCTCTCCCTCTCTCTCTCCCTCTCTCCCTCTCCCTCCCTCTCTCTCTCTCTCTCTCTCTGCCCTCCCTTCCCTCCCCTCCCCTCTCCACCCGCCTCTTCTCTGTAGTTTCCTCTGAGGTCAAGTTCAAGCTGGCAGAACTGGCTCCATTCAGTTCAGGTGAATGTTTGCTGAGACAGGAATGAGGAATAGGACGAATGAACGATCACATGAAAGAAGCCGGCGGTAGGGGAGGCACAGATTGGAACACGGGGCTCCAGACCTGGGCCAAGGATGTGTGAACATGAGACTTGTGTGACCGGAGGCTGGGGACCTGGGATTCCGTGCTGGAAGGAAAAGGGGCCATCCTGGGAGACAGCACCCGGGTTCTAAGGCTGAGAACGCTGTGGAAGGAAAAGCACAGCAGACGCTGGGGCCCTTCTGTAGGCGCACATCCTGTCTGCTGCTCACAAGGTTTGTGACTCTGAGCCTAGTTTCTCTGGGTCTTATCTTTTCCAACAAAAAATTAGGATATGGTTGAAGATATGGTTGAGCAGTGAGTGCTTGCCAGGCACACGTAAGGCCACTGGTTATATCTCCAACACACATGCCACACCACACACACCACAAACACCGCCACCACCAAACACACACACACACACACACACACACACACACACAAACCCTACCACCACCATCAAACACACACATACCACACACACACATACACACCACACCACACACATACATACACACCACCACCACCGTCAAACACACACACAACACAACACACACACACACACTACCATCATCAAACAAACACCACCACCTCCACCACCACCACCATCAAACACACACACACACACACACACATACACACACATATGTATCACTCACATACATACCCTCCCCCACATAAACCATCACCAAACACAAATCAGGATAGTAACTACCTTCAAAAAGTGGGGAGCAGGCTTGGTTAGGTTACGATGTGCCCCTTTGGAGACCTCTCCATTCTTACCCCTGACCTTGCTGACCTCTGGGTATTCAGAGGCACAGATGGGCTGCTGCCTCCACCTGGGCTGGTGGAGAGACACAGAGGATGTGACTACCTAAGGGCACGTCCAAGCTGGGAGGCTAGCTGCAGCTGCACTCTTCACACTGCAGCCTGCTGGGTGGCCTGGAGGGGAGGCCACGTGCTCACCCCTCTGCCTCCAAGGCCAAGGTCACTGAGGTCCTCTGGTCACTGAGGCCTGCCCTTCCTGGGGGAATGGCGTCGAGCCCACCTTACAAGGTAGTTGGTATGCTGCTGTTGCCACCACAGCCAATCCTGACTCTGGCTTTGGGGAGAGGAAGCCACGGCTGATTTAGCAAGAAGGTTCTGGTCAAGCCTGAGACACCCAAGCCTGCCTGGCTCGAAAGATGCTGTCTCTTATGTCTTTTTGGACCTCATCCTGCATCAACTTCCTAGCCATGTGGTCATGCAAAGAGCGTTTGCTTTTTAAAGACTTTGTTTTTATTTTTGTTTTGTTTGTTTGTTTTTTGTTTTTTGAGACAGGGTTTCTCTGTCTAGCTCTGGCTGTCCTGGATTCACTTTGTAGACCTGGCTGGCCTCGAACTCACAGAAATCCACCTGCCTCTGCCTCCCAAGTTCTGGGATTAAAGGTGTGCTCCACCACTGCCTGGCTTAAAGTTGTTTTTTTTTTAAGCATCATATATATGTAAGAAGATATTCTTCACCAGGCATAGTGGTGCACGCCTTTAATCCCAGCACGCAGGAGGCAGAGGCAGATAGGATTGCTGTGAGTTCGAGGCCAGCCTGGGCTACAAAGAGAGTCCAGATCAACCAACATTACACAGTGAAACTCTGTCTCGAAAAACCAAACAACAACAAAAAGGATATTCTTCATTGTAAAAAATCTCAAATATTGCTGAGCAGTGGTGGCACATACCTTTAATCTTAGCACTCAGGAGGCAGAGGCAGGCGGATCTCTGTGGTCTTCAAATTCCTATAGGCCAGCCTGGTCTACAAAGTGAGTTCCCAGACAGCCAGGGCTACACACAGAGAAACCCTGTCTTGGAAACCCCCCCTCAAATACTAATAAAATATATCTAATACAGACCAATCAACTTCCCTGTATTCCCTGCTCTCCATCCCCAGAAAGTGTTGTTATCTGATGAGAAATGTAAACTTTTCCTGTGGTGGACACACAGCCATTAGTGCTATAGCTGTGCCATCCATGGCCAGGGCCAGGTTCCGGTGTTAGGTGTGTGTGTCTGTTTAGGATGCTTCTCATGGAAATGCTAACATCCATATTAGGTGTTAGATAAAAGATGCCTTATTTTTCACTGTGTGTATGTGTCAATACACATTCAGCCATTTCCTTTTTAGTGCCTGATGAGTTACCATCCTCCTCCTCCTCCTCTCCTTCTCCTTCTTCCTCTTTGTCTTCCTCCTTTTTAATCTCCCTCCTCTTCCTCTTCTTCCTCCGCCTCTTTTTTTTTTTTAAGATGTATTTATTTATTATGTAGGTATACAGTGTTCTGCCTGCATGTACACCTGCACACCAGAAGAGGGCACCAGATCATATTGTAGATGGTTGTGAGCCACCATGTGGTTGCTGGGACTTGAACTCTCGACCTCTGGAAGAGCAGCCAGTGCGCCTAACTGCTGAGCCATCTCTCCAGCCCCTTCCTCCTCCTCTTTCTCCTCTTCCTCCTCTTCTTCCTCCTCTTCCTTCTCTTTCTCCTCCCACCTTTTTTTTCCTTTGAGGTAATGTGCCTTCTGTGCTGTTGCTCAGGCTGCTCTCCAAATTCTGAGGCTCAAGTAATTCTCCCGCCTCAGCCTCCCAAGTAGCTGGGACTATAGGTGCCTGCCGCTGCACATAGCCTGTGCACAACTCCATAACATGAACTGGCCCCTCATTCCTCTGTGCACACCCTGACTTTATTTATTCTTCCTTGAAATGCTGGGGCTGGAACCCAGGTCTCTGCGCATCTTGGACAAGGGCTCTACCGCCGTGCTGCACTTCCAGGTCCGCCCAGTCTGTGCTCAGTAAACATTTAACTCATCTCCACTGCTTAGCTTCTGCAAGCTAAAGGAGTTTCTCAAGGGCAGGTGCTCGCTAAACCCCTGGCTGCTTGAAATGTGCAGGTCCTCAAAACAAACTGCCCTCCATGAAATCTGACATCCACCCTATTCCATCCGCTCCTGAAATTCTCCTGCCTCAGTGTTCTTAATAGCTTGGACTACAAGGCAGGGACCATTACATCTGGCTGCTGAGTTGACTTTAAAACATTTTAAAATTATATATATTTATTTGTCGTTATGTGTGTGCATCCTGTGGGTGCTAAAAATCAAACCTGGGTCTTCTGGATGAGCAGGCAGTTCTCTTAACCTGTGAGCCCTCTCACCAATCCCCTTGGTGTGACCTTTAAAAGCCAAATAACCTCCAGGTCATCTTAGCTTGCCCTCCTGGTGAGAAGAAGCTATAACCTCCTGCTTAGGATGATTTCTGGAGCAGAGAGGAAATCCTCCCACTTCACATTGCTTCAACTAAATGGCATTTGCTCATGGTTCCTTCACAAAGAATGGGGCTGGCATGGCTTCCCCGGTCTCCTATCCTGGATGCCTGACTTCCTGCGGCAAAGGCTGCGGTGACAAGGAGAGAGGGCAGAGAGGGAGGGCTTGGGAGCTGGGAAGCAAAGGGAGCCAAGGGAGCCCTCAGTGCTGGTGGGTTCATGGCCAGAGCAGGTGCCATAAGTGCTCACTCTGAGGAGCAGCATGGGCTCACAGGATAGCATGAGCAAGAGGCTCTGAACCAATCCTGCCTGGTGTGTGCCTAGCCTCTTAGCATCCCGCTCTGTCATCACACAGTGATCTATACCAGGCTTGGTTCCCACCAAAGTTCACAAGGTTCAGAGCGAAAGAGCCACAGATGTGTGCTAGGAACATCTACCAGGCTCTGAAAAGTCCCCATAAAAAGCAGTGGTGGGGCTGGGCATGGTGGCGCACGCCTTTAATCCCAGCACTTGGGAGGCAGAGGCAGGCGGATCATTGTGAGTTCGAGGCCAGCCTGGTCTACAAAGTGAGTCTAGGACAGCCAAGGCTACACAAAGAGACCCTGTCTCGAAAAACAAAAACAAAACAAAAAAGTGGTGGTGGATCCAGGATTGGTGCACAGTCCTGTAATCCCAACCCTTGGGGAGGCAGAGGCAGGTGGATCTCTGTGAGTTCGAGGCCTGGTCTACAAAGCAAGTCCAGGACAGCCAAGGCTACACAGAGAAACCTTGTTTCAAAAAACAAAAAAAATAAAAAAAAAATTAATTAAAAAAATAAAGAAGCAGTGGTGGAACACAACTCCCAATACAGTAGAATCTGTGGGGGAAAGCAAGAATAGCCTGAATGAAAGCTGTACTGGTAGTGATCTCCACCTGAGAGTGGAAGCCAAGCCCTGCCATGGCTCTGTGTGATGGCACAGCTCGATGACTGGCGGCCAGGCCTGCACCCTGGTGTGAATGCAACACAGCAAAGCTCAAGGCTGAGCCCATCCTCGTGTTCATCTGTGGTCAGAGCTCTGGTACTAACTCAGCTGTCATCACTTCCTTTCAAAATCCCAAAGACACGGACACCATGACCTCCATACAGCCAGTGACAGAGCTACTAGGCTGGGGCTTTACAGGCACAAGGCCAAGGCTAGTGACGCCCCAGGAATGCTCGGAGTAGCAATAGGTCTACCCTACAGAGGAACAAGAACTGGGGGAGGGAGGGAGGGAGGGAGGCAGGGAGGGAGGGAGGGATGTGAGAGGCAGATGAATGAAGGAAGGGAGGGATGGAGGGAGAGATAGATTGATGGATGAATGGATGTACAGAGGGACAAATGTTCTGGGACAGAGAGGTATGAGGCCTTCTGACTATTGGACAGAGAGGACAGACACTGTCAGGGTGCCTCATGGCACTTGAGGCTCCCAGTTAGGAAGCAGGACCAGAGCACTCCAGTGTGCTCCTCCTTAATGGGCAATGGGCAGAGATGGGAGATGCTGCACGAATTGTGCTTGAGACAGTGAAGAAATACTGGAGGCTCCTTCAGAGATGGTCCAGGCCAGACAGAGGAAGGAGCCTAGGACTCCAGGCTGGGAGGGTGAAAAGAGGATTACTGGGAGCCTTTTGGGGTACCGGTGACAGGCTATGGACACCAGAGAACAGAGGTCAGGTAGGCTGTGGCTTTCACCTCTGCCACTTACTGAGTGTGATGGCTACTTGGTTTCTTTTTTTTTTTTTTTTTTTTTTTTTTTTGGTTTTTCAAGATAGGGTCTCTCTGTGTAGCCTTGGCTGTCCTGGACTCACTTTGTAGACCAGGCTGGCCTCGAACTCACAGCGATCCGCCTACCTCTTCCTCCCGAGTACTGGGATTAAAGGCCTGCGCCACCTGCGCCCGGCCTCTACTTGGTTTCTTATTTACATTTGTTTTGAGACAGAGTTTCACTATGTAGCCCGAGCTGTCTCACCCTCACCTGCCCCTGCCTCCTGACGCCTGGGAATAAAGGTGGGTACTGCCACAATCCGATGGTTAGTTTTTGTCATCAACTTGACACAATCTAGAAACACCTCAGAAGAGTCTAGTAAAGGATGGTCTGGATCAGGCTGGCCAGTGGACATGTCTGCTTGGGAGGGGACTTTTCTTTTCTTTTCTTTTTAAAAAAAATATTTATTTATTATGTATACAGTATTCTGCCTGCATGTACACCTGCAGGCCAGAAGAGGGCACCAGATCTCATTGTGGATGTTTGTGAGCCACCATGTGGTTGCTAGGAATTGAACTCAGGACCTCTGGCAGAGCAGTCAGTGCTCTTAACTGCTAAGCCATCTCTCTAGCTCGAGGGGACTTATCTTGATTACGTTAGTTCACGTGGGAGGACTCAACCTAAAAGTGGACAGCATCCCTTGGGTTTGGGATCTGAACTGGATTAAGAGCAGGGAAAGCGAGCTGACAATAAACCCATGCTCTTTCCCCTCTGGTCTGGACTGTTAGTTTCTGACACCTTGACCTCCCTGCGGTGATGGCCTGTAACTCAGACCTGTGAGCTACAGTAAACCCTCTCTCCCACAGATGCTTCTTGTCAGGGTGTTTTGTCCCAGCAATAGAAATGAAACCAAGGTCTGAAGACAGAGGTTCCTAGCAAGAAGGATGCTGCGTGGAAGCCGAAGCCGCACTTCCCAGGTGGCCCCTCCGGCCAGTCGAGCCCCTCAAATGAGGGCTGCTCCCAGCAGAGCACCTGCAGCGCAGCCTCCAGCAGCAGCTGCACCATCTGCAGTTGGCTCACCTGCCACTGCACCCCGGCAGCCAGGCCTGATGGCCCAGATGGCAACCACTGCCGCAGGTGTGGCCATGGGCTCTGCGGTGGGGCACACCTTGGGTCATGCCATCACTGGGGCCTTCAGTGGAGGAGGTAACGCTGAGCCCGCAAAGGCCAACATCACTTCCCAGGAGCCTAAGGGATCCCAGCTGCTGGACCAGCAGTCTCGTGGGCCTTGCTCTCTTGAGATCAAGCAGTTTCTGGAGTGTGCCCAGAACCAAAGTGACGTCAAGCTGTGTGAGGGCTTCAACGAGGTGCTGCGGCAGTGCAGAATTGCAAATGGTTTAATCTAATCAAGAAATTCAAACTGAAGAAATGTAAATTGGCTTTACAAAGTTGATAGTGCAAATATGGACCCTTATTTCTAAAGCTCCGTTGCTTCAGAACGGCCATGAAAGAGTTTTAAGTACAGATGTTCACTGAGGCTTGTAGTGTTGGTGGCTGAGCAAGTGGTTGGCCTTTTGTTTTGTGAGTTAATATAAAGTGGATTAATATAAAGTCATTAAAAAAAAAAAAAGAAATGAAACCAAGACTCAGTTTCCCAGTCTCTAAGTAGAAACAATAGAGCCTGGGGCTGGAGAGATGGCTCAGCGGTTAAGAGCACTCACTGGCTGCTCTTCCGGAGGACCCTGGTTCAATTCCCAGCACCCATATGGCAGCTCACAGCTGCCTGTAACTCCAGTTCCAGGGCACCTGGCATCCCCACACAGATATACATGCAAACAACAATGCCTATAAAATAAAAATAAAAAAAAATTTAAAAAACAGAAACAATAGAGCCTTCCCTCACAGTCAAAAAGGCAGGGTGGAGACCTCCTGCAGAGGGGCAGGCTTTATGGAACTTGAGGGCTGTAGGTGGCTCAAGTGATAGCAGGTGTTTCAGCATGCATGACATTCAAGTTCTGTCCCCAGCATTATGTGTGGGAACATCCTGGTTAGTGTGATTACAGGCCTTAGTGCATGTCAGGCCCTTTTTTTTTCCTTTTTAAATTTTATTTATATTTATCTTATATCTATGAGTGTCTTGCCTGTGTGCACAGCATGCAATGCCCGTGGAAGCCAGAAGAGGGAGTCAGATATCCGGAACTGGAGTTACCCTCAGTTAGCTGGTCAGTGGGCGCTTGGGAATGGAACCCAGGTCCTCTGCAAGGGCAGCAAGACCTCTTAGTTACTGAGCCGTCTTTTCAGCTCCAAGGCACTTGCTTTTAATTAATTAATGTAGGTATTTATTCCATGTGTGTATGTATATATGTGTGTGTCTGAGTGTATACATGTGAAGCATACGCATGCTGGTAAGACACTCATACGTGCCCGGATCTCTTGGAACTGGAGTTTGAGATGGCTGTGAGCTACCTGTTATGTATGGAGGCCTGGGAACTGAATCTGGGTCCTCTGAACAGCAAGTGCTCTCAATCACTGAGCCATTTCTCCAGCAGCTCCACCCCATCCCCACCCCCAACACCACCCCCACAATCATTGTTTTTTTGTTTTTGTTTTTTGTTTTTTGTTTGTTTGTTTGTTTGTTGGTGGGGGGATGAGGGGGGGAAAGGTCAGGGTTTCTCTGTGTAGCCCTGACTGACCTGGCACTTGCTGTGTAACCCAGGCTGGCCTTGAATTCACAGAGATCCTCCTGTCTTTGTCACTTTTTGGCCCAGCTTCCATCACCTTTTTGGAGACAGGGTCTCACCATATAGGCCAACTGGCCTGGGATGCTGGCTTGCTACGTAGACCGGGCTGTCCTTAACTACTTCCAGAGGGCTGGGATTAAAAGTGTGCACCAGCACATCGGATACCAAGCACTCTTCGGTGCCCAGCCTGCCCCACCTCTTCCATTATGCTCCCTTGTACATGATACAGCCTCATCGCCACCTGAATGACTGTGAGCCCTACAAATGGCTGGTGCTGACTTGTGGCATGCCCTGCCCCATCAATCCTGATTCAAATGGCTGTACCTGAAGCTACAGTTCCCTGCAGCAGCAGCCAGCTCAGGAAGTCTCCTGCGCTGGTATCCAGCTCTCCTTGTACACACTCAACAGACCTTACGCTGTATGGCCAGCTGAGCCTAGGCGGGGTCAGCAGGATTTAGCCAGCCAGTCTCTGCTATCCAGGAGCTGAGAAACAGCCGTCTGCTTTGGTCCTTGGGCTGGCCACAGCTTTAGTTTCTGATCTATAAGAGAAGAACTTGACATCTGACTTGTTCATCTTCCCAAGGGCCTTCTTTGTCTTCATCTTCCATGCCCACACTCTGGCTTGAAGTCCCAGTTGGCGCAATGCTAAAGGGCGTGGAGCCCTCCGGACCAGGGGCACTGGCAAGAGGTTTGAGTTTCACTGTAATACGCTCAACTGTTGCCGCCAGTGATGGGTGCTTGACATTTACCCATCCCTTTCCTCTTTCCTCTACCTGGATAAATCGTGTTACTTCCTGGAAGTGACTGCTCCCTCCTTCTGTCCGAGTGCCTGAGCTGCGGGATAGGAAAAGCATCGGGAAGATTTATTCCTGTGACTGCTTGTGTGACACCTAAAGAGTATCAAAACTGAGACGCCCCTACACCAAGGGCTGGGGCAGCTTTGTGCTGAGTGGACGGCCTCCCTGGGCTTGTCCACACACCAGGCTGCGCTCTCCTTCAGGAGATACCCCCCCCCCAGGGCCTTGGATTATCTTAGTCAGGGTTTCTATTGCTGTGACAAAATTCGTGACCAATAGCAACTTGGGGAGAAGAGAGTTTATGTCACCTCACAGATTATAGTCCATCAGTGAGGGAAGTCGAGACAGGAAGTCAGGGCAGGGACTGGAACAGAGGCCACGGAGGAAACAGAGGCCACGGAGGGGTGCTGCTTACTGGCTCATTCCTCGCGGCGGACCAGCAGCCTAGGGGTGGTACTCTTCACACTGAACCAGGCCCCCTCACATCAATCTATCCAGAAAATGGCTCCCGAAAGGCAGTCTGGTGGGGGCATTTTCTCAGTTGAGGTCCCCTCATCCCAAATGACTCTGGCTTGTGTCAAGTTGACACAGAAGTAGGCAGCATTGCAGCCGGCCGTGGAGGAGGAGGAGGAGGAGAGGACATGCAGCCTCTTACCCGTCACATCCTGTCCGCTCTCCTTCCCCTTCCTCTATGACCCAGTACCCTGCCTTGCCACCTTTCTTACTTCCCCTGGGCCTGCTCCATGTCCACTCTGCCTCAGGAACCCCTAGTTACCCGGATCCAGGCACACCTCCTCTGCAAAGTACCCTCCAAGGTCAGCCAGCGCAGAGCACCGAGAGGCCAAGGGGAGGGAGAGGTGTCCTTGTGCTCTGCAGTCCTCTGACCCAGCTACTGTCCCAGAGCCCACATGCTGTTGTGGTATACCCCACACCCTTATCACAGGAAACCGTCCGAGGGTCTCTTCCCTCAGGCCATCTGTCCTTCCCTCTACTGTGACCTGTCCTTTTGCCTCTGTCAAGCCTTCTGCAAGCCCCCTCTTCCCTGCTTGTCCCCAGACTGGGTGAGGAGACCCCCCCTTCTCTTTGAAAGCAAATTTCTTTAATCATATCGATGCAGGTCTGGAGGGGACTGTGAGCCTGGAAGGCAAGAGCATCCCAACTTCCCAGGTGCACTGTGCCACTCCTTAGATGCATGCGGGACAGCTGAATGAATAGACACCCCTCCCACCCTTCCTTCCACATGGCCACCCAGGGCAGTTAGGAGTCTGTGTGACTTCAAGCACAGCCAGACTGAGCTATATTTAGACATCAGGGCCAGGGCGAGCTTCTAGGGCGGAGGAGGTGGCAGAGCCCTGCAGCGGGGCCCCAGGGGCCTCCTCGTGCAGTGGGACAGTCGCTGTGTGAGAGGCCAGAGTCATTACACTCCCACAGGCTCCCCTACTCGGGAAAGGCAAAAGGCAGGGACAGCTTCCCCTTGCCCCTGGAGGCTCTCAGGCTGGCTTCACGTGCAGCTGGAAAAATAAGAGTCGGTCTGGTTGGTCAGTTCTGAGGCTGAGCCAGGCTGAGGGCAGGAGTTTGGGGGCTCCTTTGGTCTGTTCTGTCTGCTTCTCTTCCCTCCCTCCCTCCTCAATGGGCACCTAGCCCGGCAGCTGGGTGTGGCTAGTGAGGAGCCCAGGAGGGGCTGTCCTAGCCCTGGCCACCAGCTTGCTACCCAGCTCTGGGGCGGGTAGGAGGCAGGATGGATGTTCACAATAATTACCCAGCTGCAGTTTCCTCAGAGCGGCAGCCATAGCAACGGGGCAAGGGGCAGGGGGAGACATGGGCGCCCTGGGAAGGCTAGGCGGGTGGCATGAGCCCTAGGCACAGCCCCCAGCTCTCTCCATTGGCACCCTCACTGGACCACTCATCTCTAGGGGTGGGGGTGGAGGAGGAGGCTTTGTCAGCACCAGGAGGCTGGCACAGCCCAGAGGAGTCTCAGGGGAAGCACCATTCCCCTTGCCAGGACCTCTGGGGCAGCAAGAACAGATATGGTGTGTGTGTGTGTGTGTGTGTGTGTGTGTGTGTGTGTGTGTGTGTGTATGGTGTGTGTGTGTGTGTGTGTGTGTCCAGAGTCCCAGTACTTAGAACTCAACGTGGCCCATACATGTGCCCCCTCTTTAGCTGCTGGCCACAGACCCAGGACACCTAATCTAACCACCAAAAATGTCATCCCTCTCCTGGAGTGCAACACCCCTGGGGCTGCAGGTGCTCCCTAGGGAAGGATGTTTATGGCTCACTCACCCAGGTCCTCTCAAAGCAGGTACAGGCAGGATTGGCTCTGCTTGGGGGTTTGCCTGTGAGGGAGGGCCGTGGGACCACCAAATCACCTCCTCTGCCTCCATCCTTCCTGTGGAAATTGGATTGGGGGGGGGGACTTTGTTTATGCTCATTTTATAGGGAGGAAGATTGAGGCTAGAGAGATGTGTGACCTTAGACCAAGCTATCTGGCCATGTTGCACATGATTAGCCGAGAGAGTGCCCACTCTTACCTCAGGAGGCGGAATCAACTTCTCTGATCTTTGATTTTCTACTCTGCAAGATGTGTAGCAAGATGTGTCCCTGTAGACGGTGCAGGGTTTAAAGAAAGCAGAGTGGAGAGTGTGATGCTGACTCGTGGGAAGTGTGAGCCAGACTTACAGCTAGAACTGGTGTCTTTTAGTATTGTTGTTACAACAGGGGGAAGCAGGCGGACCTTGATGTTTACCAAGGTCCCTTTGGTTCTGTGGCCCCCTAAGGTTTTTCTGTGCTCTTGCTAGCTGGGCTGGGCAGCCCCTGGGACCTGGGAAATCACAGCCCAGTGAGAAGGTGGGTGCTAATAGGCTAATCCCAGGAGTTCCAAGTCCCAGGAGTCCCAGCAGTCTGGAGAGAAAAGAAAGGAGGTGAGAACGGGCCCGGGATGGAGCTCTGGGGGTGTGGGACAGGGCCCTGAAAGTCTCAGGGATTAATTCCCTCTGCACCCCTCCCCTAGGGGTGCCTGAAGTTAGAAGAAGATCCTGGAATAGAGTGTCACTGGAGGAACTGAAGAGGCAGCAGAGTTTGGAGACACAGGGAGACTCAGCTTAGGAAAGGTTTCTGGGTCTTCAAGAACCTGATTTCACCGGGTGGTGGTGGTGCATGCCTTTAATTCCAGCACTCGGAAGGCAGAGACAGGAGGATCACTGTGAGTTCAAGGCTAGCCTGGTCTACAAATCGAGTCCAGGACAGCCAAGGCTATATAGAGAAATCCTGTCTCAACCCCCCCCCAAAAAAAAGAAAAGAGTAAAAGAAAAGAAAAGAAAAGAAAAGAAAAGAAAAGAAAAGGAGCCTGATTTCTTGGTGGCTCTGAAGCAACTACAAGTTCTGTCTTGGTTGGTTTTTGTCAGCTAGACACAAGCTAGCGTTATCTGCAAAGAGGGAGCTCAGCTGAGAAAACGCCTCCACCAGATTGGCCTGCTAGCACCTCTACAGGGCTTTTTTTTTTTTTTTTTTTTTTTTTAATTAGTGATTGAAATGGGTAGTGCCATCTCTGGGCAGGTGGTCCTGAGGTGTATAAGAAAGGCACTGGGAGCGAGCCAGTGAGCAGCACCCTCTGTGGCGTCTGCTTCAACTTCTGCCTCCAGGCTCCTGCCTTGGATTCTTCCCCTGAATTTTCTTCATGATGGACTGTGATCTGGACATGTCACCTGAAATAAACCTTTTCCTCCTCAGGTCGCTTTTGGTCATTGAGTTTTGTCGCAGCAATAGAAACCCTAACTAAGACAAGTTGATAATGTGTTTTTTGAGTGAATGACTGAACGAACAAATGATTTAATAATGGAAAGCCATCTTGTGCCCTGGCCCCTCTCTCTGCCTCCCCTTCTCCCTTCCTCATACCCCGTTCCAGCCACCCTATCCCTCCCTGACTGGCTTAGTCTAGTCATTTATCAGCCACCACCCTGGGAGCCCATAGTGTGAGGTGAAGGATCTGGAAGGGGGCAGGGGTAGGGGTGGGAGTGGGGTGTGTGTGGGGTGGGGGAAGACCTAGCTCAGCAGGCTGGCCACTGTATAAAAGCATGGAAGAAAAGAATGCATCAGGCCAGTCAGGGTACCACTTGAGACCCGTGTTGTAGGATGGATAGGAGACAGGAAATAGCCCAGCAGGGTGTTTCTTAGAGAAAGGTGACAAAGTAACAAATTTATTGAGCGCTGCATGTCTAACTTGTTAGAACCCCTTGTATCAAAGGCCCATGTCTGTCTGTCTGTCTGTCTTTCCTCCTCCTCTACCTCTTCTTCCTCCTTCTTTTTCCTCTTCCTCCCCTTCTTCTCTCCACCCCTCTTTATCTTGACAGTGTAGCCCTGTCATGGATAACCCTTCTGCCTCCCAAGTGCTGGGATTACACACCTGTACCACCAGCACCCATGATAATTCACTTTTATTTGATGGAGGCTCAGATATTAAGTGGCTTATCCAAGGTTACACCATACAAACATCAACATCTATGCTTTGAGTTATTCAGTCATTAGCACAAGCTGAGCTGGACCACAAAGGGCTAGGAATCAATGCCTGATCCTAGGATCAGCAGATAGCAATGATAGGTTTTGTCATGGGGGAAGGTGGATGTGAAGGCCCAGACTAGCTAAAGGCTGCTGTAATAGTTAATATGAGGGGAGGTGACAGTTGACCTCAGTGGGAGGTCAAGAGGGGTTGTCTTTGGGAGACACAAAAGGCAAGAGTGTGGCTACAGTGGCTCCTGGGTAGATGTGTGGAGCTCAATCAGAGCTGAAGTTTGCAGTTCTTGAGGGAAGTCAATGCTCTTCCTCTCAGTTGGTTATATGCGCTAATGACGTTACAATTTCTCTCTGTGAGATTATGTGCATATTAGAAAGAAGAAGGGGGCTGGAGAGATGGCTCAGTGGTTAAGAGCCCTATCTGCTCTTCCAAAGATCCTGAGTTCAATTCTCAGCAACTTCATGGTGGCTCACAACCACTTATACTGAGATCTGGTACCCTCTTCAGGTATGCAAGCTAACAATGCAGGCAGAACACTGTATAAGAAATAAATACATAAATAAATAAATAGGGAAGAGGAAGGGATGGAGAGGTGGCTCAGTGGCTAAGAGCATTGGCTCCTCTTCCAGAGGTCTTAAGTTCAGTTCCCAGCAACCAATGGTGGCTCACAACCATCTATAATGAGATATGGTGCCCTCTTCTAGGGTGTAGGCATACATGCAAGTAGAACACTGTATATGTAACAAATAAATAAATCCTTTTTTAAAAAAAAGAAAGAAAGAGGACCAGGCGTTGTGGCACATGCCTTTAATCCCAGCACTTGGGAGGCAGAATCAGGCGGATCTTCATGAGTTTGAGGCCAGCCTAGTCTACAGAACCAGGACAGCCAGAGCTCCATAGAGGAACCCTGTCTCAAACCACCCCCCTCAAAAAAAAAAAAAAGAAAAGAAAAGAAAGAAAGAGAGCCAGGCAAGGCATGACGGCACACATTTAATCCTAGTGCTCAGGAAGCAGAGGCAGGTGGATCTCTGTGAGTTGGAGTCCAGCCTGGTCTACAAAGTGAGTCCAGGACAGCCAAGGCTAATGAAGAGTGACGGTCTCAAAAAAAGAAGAAGAAGAAGAAGAAGAAGAAGAAGAAGAAGAAGAAGAAGAA
>OU015742.1:81689068-81745953 GCA_907169655.1 Acomys percivali
AGAAGAAGAAGAAGAAGAAGAAGAAGAAGAAGAAGAAGAAGAAGAAGAAGAAGAAGAGAGGAGAGGAGAGGAAAAGAAAGAAGTGGAGAGGAGGAGAGGGGAGATAGGAGGAAAGAGGAAAAGAAGGCAGAGGCGCTGGCGCTGACAGCCCAGTGACAGCCCACTGTACATGTGGTTTTACCCTGAGGTGGGTTTCTTGGTGTTTGCTTGCTTGCTTGCTTGTTTTCACCTTTCTGGTTATACGTAAAAAAAAAAAATTTTTAAGATTTATGTATTTATTATTATGTATACAGTATTCTGCTTGCCTGTGCACCTGCAGGCCAGAAGAGGGCACCAGATCTCATTATAGATGGTTGTGAGCCACCATGTGGTTGCTGGGACTTGAACTCAGGACCTCTGGAAGAGCAGGCAGTGCTCTTAACCTCTGAGCCATCTCTCCGGCCCCTATACCTAAAAATTTTTAAAGGAATATTTTAATTTTTGTTTTATTATTTTGCTGCTTGTTTTGTGGTACCATGGGTTGCACACAGTGCCTTGAGCTCACTAAGCAAGCATTCTACAGTTGAGCTACAGCAGCCCCAGCCTTATTTCTTTGTTGTTGGTTTTATATTGCTAAAGATGGCCTTGATCCTGCTAGGTAGCCTGTGACTCAAACCTGAAATCCATAGGACTGAGAATGTAGCTCAGCTGGTAGAGTGCTTGCTTAGCATGACTGAAACCCTGGTTCAGCTCCCCTGCCGCCCCCCTCACCCCCTCAGCCCCCCCGCATCCCCCCACATAAACTGAGGGTGGCGGTGCACTGGGAAGGTAGAGGCCGGAGGATCTGCAGTTTGGTTTGAGGTCAAATTGGGCTATGGGAGACTTAATATTAAAAAGAAAAAAGGGAGGAAAAGCCAGGAGATAGTGGTGTACGCCTTTAATCCCAGCACTTGGAAGGCAGAGGCAGGAGGATCTCTGTGAGTTTGAGGTCAGCCTGTTCTATAGAGTGAGTTCCAGGACAGCCAGGGCTACACAGAGACACCCTGTCTCCAAAAACCAAAACCAAAACCAAGAAAAAAGGACTTACTGCTTCCGCATCCCAAGTGCTAGGTTACAGGGTTACGGCCATGTACCACTGAGCCAGTTTTATTTTGTTTTTGTTTTTTTTTGTTGTTGTTGTTTTGTTTTTCAAGACAGGGTTTCTCTGTGTAGCCTTGGCTGTCCTGGACTCCCTCTGTAGACCAGGCTGGCTTTGAACTCACAGTGATCTGCCTCCCTCTGCTTGCCCAGTGCGGGGATTAAAGGCATGTGCTACCACACCCGGCTCTGAGCCAATTTTAAATGGTTTTCTCATTTGATTATATTTGAACAATGAGACAGGCTCTCATGTAGCTCAGGCTGACCTCTGACTTCCTATGTAGCCAAGGATGACTTTGAATTTCTCTTTCTTTCTTTCTTTCTTTCTTTCTTTCTTTCTTTCTTTCTTTCTTTCCTTCTTTCTTTCTTTCTTCTTTTTTTTGGGGGGGGGTGTTTTGAGACAGGGTTTCTCTGTGTAGACTTGGCTGTCCTGGACTGGCTTTATAGAACAGGCTGGCCTTGAACTCACAGTGATTTGCCTGCTTCTGCCTCCTGGAGTGCTGGGATTAAAGGCGTGCACCACCCATACCCAGCTGCATGACTTTGAATTTCTGATCCTCCTGTTCCCACCTCCTTAGAGTTAAGATTACAGCTGTGTGCCAGCACGCCCCATTTATGTGGTGTTGAGAATCGAACCCAGGGCTTCAGGCTAGGCAAGGACTCTACCAACTGAGCTACATCCTCAGCCTAAAAGGGTCTTTAAAAAAAAAGAAAAAGCTGAGCATGATAAAGCTTTAGCCCCAGCACTCAGGAGACAGAAGCAGGCAGATCTCTGAGTTCAAGGCTAGCCTGGTCTACAGAGAGAATTCCAAGACAGCCAGGGCTATGTAGAGAGATCCTGTCTCAAAACAAAACAACAATCACCATAGAACATAGCCCTGCACACCACACCTCCCTCTAGGTCGTTCCTGTCACTCTCGGGCCTTTGTGACTTTGGCACTCACCTCCCACTGGTTCACTCCACCCAGCCCCTGCACCCCCTGCTGGCCTCCGGCTGCCCTTTAGCACTGCAGCACAGGCCCACCCCAGGGCCCTTGCACTTCTTTATCCTCCTGACTCCCTCTCTCCCTCTCAGGTCTCTATTCAACTGTCACCTGCCCAGACAAGCTCCCGTGATTATCTTGGCTCAAATCCCCACCCTCCCACCTGTCTCTTTATTGTTCCTTATTTTTCCTCATAGAGATGATTACCATTTGTGATGGGCTGTGTTTGCTAGGGGTCTGGAGAATAAGCACTCAAACTGTCTTGGTAATGTTCCATCCCGGCACCTGTGTGTGTGTGTGTGTGTGTGTGTGTGTGTGTGCGCGCGCGCGTGTGCATACAGAAGTGTGAGGAGATGCTAGAAATCAAACTGGATGGTACAGTCCTACCATTTTGCCATACCCCAGCCATTCAACCTTAGGATAGTAAACAAAACCTCTGTAAATATTGTTCTCTGAACAAATAAGCAATGCTATAGATGAAGAAATTTACATGTGTGTGTGTGTGTAGGGGGATTCTTTGCCCAAAGTCAGCATACAGTCACTGGCATTTAGCATCCTATCCTGAGACCTCATTTGAGGCCCAGTTCCTAGCTATGTAGTCTTGGGGGTGGAATCTGCCCTCTTTGGGCTCTCAGGTCCTCACTTCTCTTCCTAGGGACCACGGCAAAAATGTGGTGGGTGGTATCCAGGGCATTTTTCTGGAGAGATGGGGTGAATACCTAAATACCACATGAGTTAGGGGTTGTGGGTCTCTGGTCTCTGCCTGCACCCTGAGCCCCACCCAGGCTGGCCCACGAGTAAGCTGCCGGGCACATTGAGAAGTTTCCTGGCTGTTAATAGTATTTGGAACAACAATCCCTAGGAAATACTTTTAAAATCCTGAATTCTCCTTAAGAGCACACTGAATTATTTTTTTTTTTCTTTTTCAGTTTTTTGAGACAGGGTTTCTCTGTGTAGCCTTGGCTGTCCTGGACTCACTTTGTAGAGCAGACTGGCCTTGAACTCACAGCGATCCACCTGCCTCTGCCTCGGAGTGCTGGGATTAAAGGCGTGCGCCACCACACCCGGCAGCACACTGAATTAGTAACCACTCAGCCGGCCTACAGTATGTCCTGACAGTTAATTCTGACATGTACAATTTCATGAAAACGGAGTTATCTGGGTTGACAATGTGTGTCTCCCTCCAAGCACCCCAAGGCAGCCAGGGTGTTGACTGGGAAAGCTTAGCCAACTTTGATCTTTAAGGAGCACGTACAAGACTTGTAGAGTATTAAGGGACATAGCCCAAGGACATGATGTAGTCATGTTTTTCAAAAACTGCCCAGCTTGGGGCTTCTTAGGAATCCATTGCAACCTTGTCAGCTAGGACAGATGCTGCAGCGGCTGCAACAGCAGTGGCAGTAGCAGCAGCAGCAGCAGCAGTAGCAGCAGCAGCAGCAGCAGCTTCTCTTTCTTGCCGGGAACCCTTGCTGATGGAATTGCTCATCAGATTCATGTCCGACAGGCCCAGGGCCCTAGTGAGATGTTTCTTCAAGGAACCCATGTATCCCAATCGCTGCACTGCCCACTGCCTCAGCCTGTTGGGGACATGAACAGAGCCCAGTGAACTCAATTTTAGACTTAGAAACCCTACCTTCTGGCTTGGGCAATACTGTACACACAGGTACAGCTGTAGCTAAGTATCCTTGGGTCAGTCATTGTCCTCTATGACACGGTTTTCTTCAAAGCATCCAAAATGTGGGGAGACTTGGCCATCAACTAGGCCAATATGGAAAGAGTACATGGGTGAGGCAAACAGATCCAATCCAGAGGCCACCCTTGCAAAGTTTATTCAGGATCAGGCTCTGATGAACTCAAGAGACCAGCCTGGATTATGGAGAGGCTGGGTGGGAAGGAAGACTGGGGTCAGAAGTGCAGAGGCACTCCTGCTGTTCCCAGGAGACTGCTGGAGTCTAGTGGATACAGGCCAGGGCCACTACTTTGTCCTCCATTGCGCAGAGGGCATATCCAATAGGGATGCCTTTGGCCAAGGGCTCTTGGTGCTGAGGAAGAGATAGTCTTGATGGATCTGGGATCTTGCCTGGAGGGCTTGGAGTCCTCTTGAAGCCACAGGAAGTTTCTAAGTAGAGAAAGGACATAAGCAGCTTCAAGACATCTCTGTGGCTGCTAGAGGAAGCTGGCAGGTCAGGCACAAAGGAGCTGGTAGCCCAGTGTGGCAGACACAAGAACCAAAACAGCCAGGGCTCTACAAAGCTTGGAGTGTTCTAGAGGAAAACCTGTTTGAGACATTGCTCTGCGCAGAGCCCAAAGAAAGTTCCCCTATCTCTCCAGGGACAAGCTCCAAGAGCCATAGGCTGAGTCTGACTGCCCCACCTCTCCAGCCTCTAGCCCCAGGCTCCTCCTGTATCCTTGGATATAGCAGGTGGGTGCTAGTCCAGGTAAACCATTGCTGAAGTCCTCTTCCTGGGCACCCAAAGGTTGCCTTGATCTGTCTGCCTTCAGATCCCTCCCGGATGCTGCCTCCACCACAACATATTTCACCTCAGCCTCCACCTTCTGGCGCCTGATTCTGTTTCCGTCCACCCATCTATCCATTTGTTCATTCACTCAGCAAATACTCGTAGTGCCTAACTGTGAGTCTACTCATGTGCTGGGTTCCAGGGATCGGATGAAGAGTAAGACAGGCAGGCCGGGCAGTGGTGGCGCACGCCTTTAATCCCAGCACTTGGGAGGCAGAGGCAGGCGGATCACTGTGAGTTCAAGGCCAGCCTGGTCTACAAAGGGAGTCCAGGACAGCCAAGGCTACACAGAGAAACCTTGTCTCAAAAAAAAAAAAAAAAAAAAAAAAAAAGAGTAAGACAGGCAGGGACTAGGCTTATGCAAGTTCACACAGCAAAGGGACAGATGGTGTCAGCCACCCACACGTGCCTGTGCTGTTTCAGGAATACTGTAAAGGTATGGGTGGCATACAGGTGTATTTGGTAGGGGCCTGGTCCAGGCAGGGATCCTGAGGGCTTCGTTGAGGACTTAGCCACTGGGCTTCTGAAGGTGGAGTGGACATCTCAGGAAGACCTGGTTATGAGGCTTGGATAATGTGCCCAAGGCTCTGAGGTGGACAGGAGCATGGTAGATGTGTAGCATGGCTTGGTTGGTCAGTGGTAGGGCTGGAAGAGATGGGGATGGTAAGAGACAAGGTTCATGAACTCTATTTTGAGAGACTGAGGATGAAAGGAAGAAATTCTGGCCAAGTGGTAGTGGCTCAGGCCTTTAATCCCAGCCCTAGGGAGGCAAAGACAGGTAGATCTCTGTGAGTTCGAGGCCAGCATAGACTACAGAGTGAGTTCCAGGACAGCCAGGGCTATACAGAGAAACCCTGTCTCAAAAAACAAACAAAACAAAACAAACAAACAAACAAAAAGAAAAAGAAAAACCAGAAAAAAAGAAAAAAAGAAAGGAAGAAATCCTAGAAGAAGCTTAAACATTAGAAACATTTATTTTTAATAAATAATAATTTTAATAAATAAATAAATATGAGTGATGTGTTTGCGTGTATGTCTGTGCACCAAATGTGTAGAGTAGCCATGGGGGCCAGGAGAGGACATTGGATTCCCTGAAACTGAACTGTTGTGTGGGTGCTGAGAACAGAACCTGTGTCTTCTGCAAGAGCAGCATGCATGTGCTTTTAACAGCTGAGCCATCTCTCCAGCCCCATAATTTATATCCTAAGTCTTTATCCTGTCCTCAGAGTGACTCAAAATGAGGGACTATCAGGGGCATAAGACGCCCATTAGGGTTGACACTTAATGGTTCACTGAGGTTGGACCATCGTCCCAAGAGACCAAGTCAAGGCTCAACAGAGGAAGAATCATGCCTGGACCAGAGAGCCTTGTGCTTTCTACGGCAGGCCTTTTGGCAAGTATCTTAAAAGCTATGCCTGGTTCCTGCAGATCCCGAATGAGGTCCTACATCTGAGAGGGGACTGGTTTCTGGGCTTAAGTCCTTCCCTGCAGACAATCTGTCTGGCCTACCCATCCCCATTGTTACAGGAGGGACGGGCTGGGGACATGGATCTGTGATGTTCTAATGGCACTGGGATGCTGATTCATGCCCACAGCACCTCCTTTGGTGTGTGGAGTTGGGCTGTGGCTGAAGCCTGTCCCTTTTTTTTTCCCCCCTGGTTTTTCGAGACAGAGTTTCCCTGTGTAGCGTTGTCTGTCCTGGACTCACTTCGTAGACCAGGTTAGCCTTGAACTCACATCGATCTGCCTGCCCCTGCCTCCCAAGTGCTGGGATTAAAGGTGTGCACCACCACGCCCAGCTGAAGCCTGTCCCTTTAAAGAGGACTTGGGCCTTTCTGCCCAGCCCACAGTCCTTGAGGAATAGTAACTGGGCAAGCCTGGTGTCTTCCCTGGCTTAGACAGAATGACTCCAACCTACCAGGGCAGCTTGGGAGCCCCACCATGCTGAGTGGAGCCCAGAGGAGGAGAGAGGGTGCCTGGAGCCCACACTGAGCCCTACGACCTGACTGTGTGGCCTCTGAGCTGGGGTGACCAGTATTCAGTTTGCCAGGACCTGTGGAGTGCAAACTGTGACTATCCATCAAAGCCAAAGACATCCCACGCCAGGCAGGCAGCCTTCAGGGCGAGGTACAGCAGTTCTAGGCACCAGGGCCTGCCCCTTTGTGGGACAAAGCTGTGTGACCTTGAGTGTGCCCTAATCTCTGAGTGCTCTTCTTCAACTGTGTCTCAAGGGTGTGGCCCCTGCCCTGCCCATCTCAGGCCGGTGGGAAAGAGAGGGAAGTCCTGGCAGCTGGAAGTGACTTGAATCTATATAGTGTCTGGTTGAGGCTGTGTGCACTGGCAGTAGCAGATGTCCCTGGGCCTCTGCATGGGCAGATTCAGGACAGAGCGCCACTGACTGACTCAACATAGGGCCTGGCAGAGCAGGCAGAGTGGATGCGACTGTGAGTGAGTGTGCAGGTCTACATATCTGTGCAGAGCAGAGCAGAGGAGTCCAGATTTCTCCGTGGCTTTCTAAGAGGTCATCGGAAGGGAGCACAGAAAAAGGAATTTACACCCAGAGAAGCTCCTCTTGGCACCCCAAGGCTGGATTTCTTGCCAACAGAGAAAGATAGGAAAATGGCTCCCTTGCTCTGGGTCTCTAGAATCTTGATGACAAAGTCGTGAGGAGGACTGAAGACAGATTTCCCTATAGGTCTCCTCCTTGCAGTTACAGGGAGAGAAGATCGCCTGGCCTGTGCTGGGTTCTGTGGTGACTGTTCTGCGAGGGAGGAAGGTGGGAGGAGAGGAGAGAAGTTGCCAGGAGGAGGGGGGCAGTGCTGTGGGGAAGAGCCAGGAAGTTTAGGGGTGACCTTGGGGACTGTACAGCACCGACACCTCAGCAGCTCAGCCCCTGCCCAGGAGTCTATCTGTGGGTGTGAGCCTCAGGCTCACAGACCCCTCTCTGCCTGCTCCCAATACAAACCATGGGATGAAGACCAGTATCCTGCAGCTTGGGGTGCACACAAGCTACCCGAGAGTCAGAGTGGAACCACATGGCCTGTCCCAGGCAGACCACAGAGGCTAGGGATCCGACATGTAGCCCAGTAAGCAGGCAGAGCAAACCAGGATGGAGGCAGTCAGCATTTGCTAACCCCAGGCTCCGAAGAACTTCTGGGACCAGGAGCAGAATGCAGGATTTCTCTCCAGGGAGAGCACACACAGAAGCACAGGGAATTATCAGAGCTCTCCTCCCCCATGCCAGCAGGCTCACTGCCTACAGTCTGGTGTCCAAGGCCACCAGTGTCCGTCCGGCTTGTGGTTTCCCCAGGGTCCTGTGGCCAGGCCTGCTCATTGTGCAAAGGCCAAGGAGGCTCTCTCCGACTCCTCCATGGCCCAGAGTAGGGACCTGAGGCCTGCTGCTGCACCGGATGGGCAAGGGTCCGAGCCAATTCCGGGCATCAGCTCCCTCACTCGGCGGCATTGCCATAATTATCCAGCCATCCCCTTCAAGTATACGGCAACCATAGCAACAGACAGATGTTCTGTCCCAGCCATGGTCCACAGCAAGGCGGGAGCCAAACACAAAACTTAACCCCTTCCAGCTCAGACAGGCAAAGGCAAGATAGGATGAGGGTTGGGGGTTTTGGGGGTCCAGAGACCCCAGACTAAGTGCCCAACTATGCTGGTCTGTCAAGTGGGAGCAGTGGAGCCCTGAAGAGCCATTCGTTTCTCATCCTTACCCCTGTTTGCTGTACCCCCTTCTTGCCTACTTTGTCCTTCTCTCTAGAATGGGACTTGTAAGTAGGGTGTATTGAGTGTGGGTCTGGCTGAACCCTGAGAATGAGATAGTCGAAGAGCACTCGTTGCAGTCAGGTAAGCTGAGCTGGACCTGGCTGACATTCTCATTTGCTGTGTGACTTATCCTCTCTGAACTTTCAACTGCTGCCTCTATATACAGAGGGGTAGACTCTCAGACTCCACATACATTTACTGCTTATCTATCGTATGCCAGGCCCTATGCAAGGCCCTGGGGAGACTCCAAGGAATAAGATTCTAGGAGTACTTCCATCTCAAAGAGGTCACGGTGCTTAAAGCATGGGCCAGCAGCCATCAAGTGGCTGCCATCATTTTTGTTAAGGGCCCCAAGACACCCAAAAAAGATCCTCGGGACAGGCCTGTGTGACAGGTGGTCAGGGAAGGCATTTGTTTGTTTGTTTGAGACAGGTTTTTTCTGTATAGCCTTGGCTGTTCTGGGCTCGCTTTGTAGACCTGCCTGGCCTTGAACTCACAGAGCTCCTCCTGCCTCTGCCTCCCGAGTGCTGGGATTAAAGGTGTGTGCCACTACACCAGGCTCCAGGGAAGGCCTTTGAGGAGATGACCTTTGAGTTGTTGCCCAAAGCTGAGGACAATGAACAGAGTCTCTGGCAAAGGGACTGGCCAGGGTAAAGGCCCCATGGAGACAAGGAGCAAGCATGGAAAGCTATAAAGAGAGGGGACCAGAGAGGACGTAGGAAAACTGGGGAAGGGAGACTTTGGGACCTTAGCTGTGACCTAACCCTGGGAAGGTTCTAAGTGGCACAGCTGGCAAATGGCTGCCATCTGCTGTGTACCTCTCTGTGCTTGGCTGGTAATGTTCCAGCTAGTCTGCATGAGTATGAAAAAAAAAAAAACAAAAAAAAAAAAACAGGACTTTGCTGGGGCATGGTGGCGCACGGCTTTAATGCCAGCACTCGGGAGGCAGAGGCAGGCGGATTGCTGTGAGTTCTAGGCTAGCCTGATCTACAAAGTGAGTCCACAACAGCCAAGGCTACACAGAGAAACCATGTCTCGAAAAAACAAACAAAAACAAAACAAAACAAAAACCTCAAAATGCAGGACTTCTTCTGATGGTAATGGCCTTGCTCAAAGGGACATGATGATGATACCACACAAAAAAAGGAGGCCATCCCCTCTTTTGTTACTGGGCTTTGCCCCAAAGGCTCAGGGCTCAGCCCATTCTTAGCCCAGCAGGGCCTCACTCTGGTTCCCTCCTTGTTAATAAGCAGAGTCATGGTGCCCCCTGCAGAGGGAAGCCTTGAGTCTCTGGCCTCACATGCTAGCAGCTCCAAGTTTGGTCTAACCTCTGACACTTCCTTGTTTTGTGGCACTTAGCTTTCCTCAGCCTAAATTTACTCTCCAAGATAAAGGCTCAAACTTAGGCTGGGCATAGTGGCGCACGCCTGTAATCCCAGCATGCAGGAAGCAGAAGCAAGTGAATCTCTGTGAGTTCGAGGCCAGCCTGGTCTACAAAGTGAGTCCAGGACAACCAGGCTACATAGAGAAACCCTACCTAAAAAAAAAAAGAAGCTCAAATGCTTTTTCTTCCTGGCTCTGCTCACTCTGCCCTCCTTGGAGTGGCTTGATTCCCACCACTCCTGCTGCTTTCTGAATAGTCCAGGTTGAGCCAGACGGTAGGGCCTTTGCACCTATTGCCTCCTGTACCAGAACATTCTTTGCTCCAGCAAGCTGCTGGGCCTCTGCCATGCCATCTCCCTGGGAAGGCTCCGTGATCACTCTGTTTAACACTGAACCTGCTGTTGTGTCTTCCCTCTGGTGCATGCAAGGATTCCATTCCTTTCTTCAACCAAGATTTCTTCTGCCTGGCACTGTCCTCGGTGCTAGGGACAGAGCAGAGGACAGAACAGACAGCCCCTGCCTGCCCTTCTTGGAGGGCATATGCTACTGGAAGAGACAGACAAGACAGAGAGGGGTGGGGCTGGTAGCCCAGGGCAGCGAGGCAGAACTGTGGCAGGGCAGGAGCCGAGGAGGAGCTCCCTCCCTCCCTCCCTCCCTCCCTCCCTCCCTCCAGTGTGCCTGGGAAGAAGGTCACAGGTTTCTTCCTTTGCTCCATTCTTGGCACCCTGCACATAGTGAGAGTCTGGGGTTGCTGTCAATGTGAATTGGGGTCACTATAGGATCTCATGCTGGTGCAGGAGCTCCTGGTGTACACCCCCCCACACACACACAGGCAGGCAGACAGACAGACAGAGACAAACACACACACACACACACACACACACACACACACACACACACACCATTGTGATAGGAGGCTGAGGTTGAGCCTGGGCACAAAGAACCTGTTGGAGAAATGGTTCCTCCTCATGGTGAGCTGGCTGGGAGGAGGGGCTTCCGTACCACTGTGACTGGGAACTCCATCCAGAGGGCTCTGATGCCACAGATCACAGAAGTGGGAGAGCCCAGTGGAAGGCAGGACGCAGGAAGAAGCTTTAGGGAGTCAGAGATGGCCCGAAGGGGGTTATGAGAGATGGTGGTGACACACAGAGATGAACAGTTCCTGCTGAACGGCCTTAGCTCTAGGCACTAGCTGGTAGGCCACAAGTCCCATAATGGGTCAAACACAGGGCAAACGCCACTGGGCTCCCAGAAGAGACTAACCACCAACATTGTGCATAGAATGAAGTGATCTACGTGATGTCTGAGGGGTCTTGCAAGTGCCCAGGGGAGACTCAGCAAGTGGAGAAGGGAGCAAGGTAAAGTGAAAAGGCACTGAGAAGTCTGAAGGGATAGGCTTTGGAGTTCAAGGGAGCTCAAGATGTCAACATCAACACAAGAAACTCAAGCTGCCAGGGGAAAGGCGGACAGAGGAACAGACAGCATTATGACCTCAAGGACCAGGAAGTTAGCCTTAGTTCTCATTTCATAGACCCAAACCTGCAGCCCAGAGATGTCAATTCTTCTGCCGAGGGTCACACAGCCAAGCAGTGAGGGTGAGTGCCCTCAGATCTCCTACATCTGCTTGTCACGGGTGGGCTTGCAACCTGTTTGTCAGGGGTGGTCTGATTAGTCAGTTCACAAAACAGGCTACTGCCAAGTTGGAGATTGGTGTTGACAAGCTGTCGAGGATGAGGCAGTGGGAGATGACGGGTAGCCTCAGACCTCTTATTCCCTCAGGAAGGGGGGGGGTGCCTATAGAGGAGCTCCCTTAATTTTGAGTTCTGTCAGGTATAAGGGTCTCCCCATCTGTGAGAAGAGACTGACTAAAGCTAACATACAAGTGAGGGTACCTGAAATCCTCCCACCTCTGTGAGTAGGCAGGGCCTGTAGCTTTGTGGGCCCCAGAGTTGGATGGAGTCTCTGCTTTGAAGTCTCCTAGGACATCAGGAGTCTTTAAGAACTAGCAAGGTAAAAAAACAAAAACAAAAACAAAAACAAACAAACAAAAAACCAAGGCAGTGGTGGTTCATGCCTTTAATCCCAGCACTTGGAAGGCAGATTCAGATGGATCACTGTGAGTTCGAGGCCAGCCTGGTCTACAAGCGAATTCAGGACAGCCAAGACTACACAGAGAAACCCTGTCTCGAAAAACAAAAACAGACAAAAAAAACCCTAAAACCCCAAAAGAACCAGCAAGGGTGGGGACTCCAGGGAGGGAGGAGAGTGTCCTGAGAGACTCCTCATCCCTGTCTCTGAAGTTGTCCTGCTTGTTAGTGTGGGAGGATTCTTAGGCGTCAGGTGTGCTCTGTTTGTGTCCTGGCATGGGAAGTCAAGAAGGCTGGGGACTCTCCCTGCTTGGACTTAGTTTGTTGTAGGAAAGTGTCCCAGCCCTTTGAGTATCCTTCTGTAAGCCTGGATGAGAACAGGACCCCAGGAGACAGTTGGCACCGACCTTCCTCAGAGCTTTCTGACTTCTGGCAGATGAAGCTTCTTCTTTTAGAGTTGGTTCCCACCAGGGCAAGGGGTGGAGAAAGCAGGATGGACCAGTGGAGGCACACTCAGGCAAGTCAGGGGTGTGGTCTGTGTGACATACACACAGCTCATTTTCAAGTGCTTCTACTTTGAAATGAATAAGCTTAGCCAAGGGAACATGAATCCTACCCATGGTGCCCTCCTCTTACCCCAACTCCAGGCTGACCCCTAGGGCCAAGGAATGGCTGCTTTGAGGACATCTGTCAATGTCTGCCCTCACATCCCCTATTGGACCCCCCCATTGTGAGGACACTTCCTTTGTGTCCTAAACTGTGCCTTAAGGACACCATGAAGATCCAGAAGGGATCTCAACTCTTCTTGTGGTAGACAAACAAGAGAAATTTTGAGGAACTGGGGATCCTGGGAGGGAGAGCCTTTTTCTGCCTAGAGACTGGGGGGCTCCCTGCAGGAGGAAGCACCAAGGAGGATCTGGAAGCCTTGGCTTTAGGGTCTGGTCTCCTGTTTCCCCAGACTCCAGTGAGGCAGGTGCTACCTTAGGCACTCTACAGATAAGGAAACCAAGGTTCAGAAATCAGGACAGAGCCTGACCCCAACCAAGTGCCACTGTCCCCAGGCTCAGGAGACAGCACTGTCCACATACCCTTGCCTCTCTTGGAGGCCCAAGTTTTCCTCTGCCTGATCCTCCCTAGCACTCACTTTCACTTCCCAAAATGCAGACTTATTTTCGACCCTGCTGACTTCCTTTGTCACTGAGGACTGGGCAGCAGTGAATGGAGCCGGCCTTTCCCAATGCCCTCTTGCGCCACCCAGAACTGTGGGTCTGCACCCTCCACTGCCTCCTCCTCCTCACTGGTGCTGGTCCCTGCTCCAGCCTTCTCTTGGCTATGACCATATGCTGTCCAGGGTTGCTCCTAGGTCATGCTGAGCCACTCAGCCAGACAGAACTGTGGGGCGGCTCAGCCTGGGGTCTAGGGCCTTTCCTTGTTGTATCAGGGCCTTGTGACTTCAAGCAAAACCCTCTGAACCTCCAATTCCTCGTGTGAGAGGAGACACAGCGGTCTTCTTCTAGCTACTAGGAGAAGCCCTCAGGGGCCCAGTGGAGCTGACCAGCATGGCTGACCAACTGAGCCCACAGCAGCAGACACTAATCTGGGCCTGAGCGACTCAAAGACTCTTGTTCTCAAGAAGCTAACATTCTCTGGGGTGCGTGAGCTCAGAACACCAGAATGAGCATGTCAACTAAATAAGATTGTAGAAAGCAATGCGGAATTTTCCAGAAAGATTTGTATGATGTACAGGAGATGGAACCCAGAGCCGGGTGCATTCTAGGCAGGTGCTGAACTGTTGAGCCACATGCCCCATCCTAAGCTTGCCATCTTTTGTTTTTGTTTTGCTTTGCTTTGCTTTGTTTTTGTTTTGTTTTGTTTTGTTTGTGAGACAGAGTTTCTCTGTTGTAATAGCCATGACTATCCTGGAACTCTCTTTGTAGACCAGGCTGGCCTCTCAGAGATCCACCTGCCTCTGCCTCTTGAGTACTGGGATTAAAGGCCTGCACCACCATGCCCAGTGATCTTGCCATCTTTAATGGGGAGGTCTGGGAGGCCTCCTGAGAAGGTGACAGTGTCTGACTGACATGCAGGAAGGACATGCCAAACAGAGAACGTATGTGTGAATGCCTAAACCGGTGCTGAGGTGCAGGCTGTGAGAGAGAGAGGCTAGGGGACAAAGGCCAAGCAGGGCGAAAGGCTGGACCATGAGCACTCCAAGCACTGAGGGGCTCTCAGGCTTTATTCTGAGAGAGGTGAGAAGTCACAGGGGATTTTGGAGCAGGGAGCTGGTGGTGTGATTCATTTTAATGGGTCTCTTTCTGGACGTAGTGAGTCACTGTGGTGCCAGCTGTGGGTCAGAAGAGACAAGGGGGCAGAAGCTACTGTCCTGTGGCTTGAGGGGCTGGGTCTGCTGTCAAGGCAGGGTAAAGCATGACCAAGGCTTCAGCCAAGGGACAGGCAGCTTTAGCTGTGGTTACTGACATGGCAGGATCTGAGCCAAGCAGGCTCTAGGTGGGATTAGGGGTTCAGGTGTGAACACATCTTGCCAAGATGCCCAACAGGAGGCAAGTGAGTCTCAGGGTGAGGAAAGAGGACCATGCCTTCACCAGGGCTCTGGACTTACCCTCCTGCAGGCCAGTCAGTTCCAGCTCCCCCCATTTATATATGTGTAATCACACATATACTGCTCTGTAGTCCTGACCAGCCTCAAACTTGCATACTGTCTCTGTCTGCCTCCTGGGCTGGGTTTGGAGACAGGCACCAGCACTGGTTTAGCCAGATGGTGTCCAGACCTTTCCAAACCAATGATTTCAAATGATTCTGGCCCCGAGTCCAAAGCACTTACCTAGCCTGATTTCAGCCTCCTCTCTCCCTGGCTCTCTCTCTCTCTCTCTCTCTCTCTCTCTCTCTCTCTCTCTCTCTCTCTGTCTCTCCCTCTCTTTCTGGCTCTCAGTGCCAACCATGCCAACCATGGGCCCTGTTCACTGAGCAGACTGAACCCTGTTCTATGTGCTCCTGATTTAGTGTTCCCAGACATAACACATCTTTTTACTTTGGCTGTTTCTCCATCCACAAGAAAGAGGGACTTGGTCCCTTTGATTCCAAAAGAGGGTCTAATCCCAGGACTCGGGAGGCAGAGGCAGGTGAATCTCTGTGAGTTCGAGGCCAGCCTGGTCTACAAAAGTGAGTCCAGGACAGCCAAGGCTACACAGAGAGACCCTGTCTCAAAAAACAAAACAAACAAACAAACAAACAAAGAGGGTCTATACGTTTCTAAGCTTTGGGCTCAGGGATTCCTGGCTACCTGACCTCCTCTGCTTCTTTCTTACCTGGTGATGTTTGGGGTGCCTGATATCCCCTCCCTGCCTTCAGGGGTCTCCTACAGGCACTTCCTGCTGGAGGTGTGGAATGCAGGTACATGTACTGGCGTCTGGAGAGTAAGACTTCCAACAGACCTGGGTGAAGTATGGTAGGGCCCGCCCCTGCTCTGATTTTGCCTCCATACATCATGTTTGTTGGGTGGTCTGGCCCCACTAAAGCCTGGCAAGCACCTGTCCCTAAGAGGCACAGGGTGTGAGTGACAAGCAATACCCGCTGGCGTCCAGCCAGGAAGAGGAACTTTGCTTGCACTTCTTCAGGTCCTGGGCCTCACTCACCTCCTTAGAAGGCCGCCTCCCCTCTCTGGTCCAACACCCTCTGTTCACCTTAGCCCCTGGCCCATTTAGAGCCAGGTGACCACAAGAGCCACTCCAGGTGCCACTTCTGCTTTTGACAGTCACAGCATGTGGGCCATGGGCTTCCATACTGCTGAGGTGACTTAGTCCAATGGCCTGGTTCACAGAGTGGTGGGGATCACATGGAGAGCTCAGAAAGCACACGGCTGCCCAGGATGGCCTTGAACTTGGAATCTTTTCTTCCTTAACTCCTGGAGTGCTGGGCCTCCGGGTGTGTGCCACGTCATTCAAGGAACACTGGATTCTTTGAAGTACATTTCACATTCCTGTCTAGTGGGTCCCAGGGGCATGAGGTAGAGAGCTGACAGCCCATGGCCTTGGTGCAGTGTGAGGAACCCATTGCTCCTGTTTCTGGTGGTCAGAATAGTGCCTGAGTGTGGATGTCTCTGGCTCCTCCCTGCTCTAAGTCCTGTGTCCTGACTGACTTGCTGGCCCAGATTTCATCTATTATACTGATGAGGAAACAGAAGCCAAAAGTGAAAGAGATCAAGCAGGTCATAACACCTAAGAAGTGGCAGGGCTGGGGCTCGAACCCAGCAGCCAGCCTCCATCTGCCATCCAGACCTTTAGGGCACTTCCTCCGAGTGCCTCAATGGGATGTAATCTGAAGCCAGGGACCCTTAGGTCAAAGGCAGGGATCTTTTCCCTCAGCCCTCACAACTCAAGGATTACACCTGGCTGACAGCGTTCATCTATTCCCCTCTGTGCCTCTTCTGCACCTTTGTCAACTGGTCTTCCCGCCCCGAGGGTCTGTACACCCCTGCTGTAGTCCACCAGCACACCCCAAAACAGAGTTGACATATGTGTCCTGCAGTTGTGAGACTGTCAAGCCCCAGCACGTGGCAGGAAGCTCTGAGAGGGCCAGAGGGGTGGGAGCCCTCACAGTAAAAAGCCTGCACACCGTGGCTTTATTGCTCCCTGAAATGTGTGGGCACAATTCTCAAAAGCCTTTCCCTCCCCCTCAAGGCCAGGTCCCCTCTGGCCTCTGCAAAGCTATCTAGTGAGCAGAGGTTACCCTGCATTGCCTCCAAAGGTCAAGAGGTCATCTATCTGCTGGCTCACCAGCTGCCTGCTGATGATCTGCCCAGTGCTGACACTGGGGACATGGCTGGGGCCAGGCAGAGCCAGCTCTCAGAATTCACAGCAAGGGATCATCAACCCAGAAGCCATGTGAATGCGAAGGCAAGTGTGGCTGGGTTATCCAGGTGGGGCTTGGGATTCTGTGAGAGTGAGCTGTGTGTGTGTGTGGGGGGGGGGTCTGGAGACTCAAACATGAGTGGGAGACAATTGGATGGATTGTCCTGTGAAAAGGGGAGGGGGTATGCAAAGGCCCTAAGGTAGGAGGAAGCTGAGAAATTCCAGCAAAGGAGGATCAGCAGAGGAGAACGGATCTAATCTTGCTGGGCCAGTAAAGGGGTTTTCAGACCAAGAGAGAAGGAGCCAGCCGGGAGTGGTGGTGCATGCCTTTAATCCCAGCACTTGGGAGAAGCAGGTAGATCACTGTGAGTGCGAGGCCATCCTGGTCTACAAAGAGTGCCCAGGATAGCCAAGGCTAAAACAGAGAGACCCTATCTCGGAAAAAAAAAAGGGGGGGGGGGGGGGTGGCTTGGCAACATTCTGAGTGTCTCATGGCACAGATAGAGAAACTGAGGCCTATGGTTGGCTCAGAGCTTCTTGACTGCCCCATGAGTGGCCCGGAAAGCAGAGAGCAGGCCTTAGCAGAGCACCTGCCGGAGCCAGGGTCCTGGGTAAACACACTTCACTGATGGGTTCCTGGGGCTACAGAGAGAGCCAGGGGGGATCCTAGAGAGCTTATTTGATCCAGCTGCCATCGCCAGCCTCACCTACTGTCTCATCCCAAGCCTTTGTGGAAAGTAGAAATGACAGTCCCGATCGGAGGGTATACAGACAAAGGCAAGAACACAGTCACAGCCTCCTGATCCCCACTTTAGGTCACACAATGATCCAGGTCATCCAGCCTAGCCATCTGGCAAGGGAGTGAGCGGTCCTTCCTGATGTCCAACTGAAATCTGCCTAGCTGCTGAGCTTCCGTTTTCCTGGCTAGAGATGAGGGAAGCTCTGCGATGCACTTCATGGTGGCTGACGCTCCATCTGGGAGGTGAATTGTGAGGTAGGAGGCTCAGAGACCCCACCCAACCCTAGCCTGGAGCAAGGCTGTGGGTATGTGGAGTGGGGCAGTGAAGGCAGCAGACCATTTGTCAGTGGAAAGCTTCTAGGAAGAACTCTCCAGGCATGATGTCCTTCTGAACAGTCAAAGGACAAACATGTCCTGAGAGGCAACTGTCCAGGGGCCCAGCAGCAGCAAGCTGCCCAGGAGAGTCCAAGGCCTCAGCTCCCCTGTGGTCTCCTCGACATGCCTTGCTCCACCCCATAAAACTCAGTTCAGAGATGGGATGAGATGCAGGGATCTCTTCGATGGGGGGTGGGGGGAGGCCATCCACTGCTTGGGCTGCACAGACTCGGGAAGGAAGCCCACTTGAACCAGATTTCTCTTTTTAATCATGCTAGAGCTGGGATTCAAAGCCTGGCTTCCTCTGAAATCCTGGACCTTGCATTGACAGCTTTGTCTCTAGGGACCACCGCTCTTCTTTGGGACTAAGAACCTGTGTGCTTAGTATTGTCTGAGAAGGCAAAGGTCAAAGTGAGGCTGGCATAATTTGTTGAGGGCCTACTGTGTGTCACACACTCTGCCAAGTGCTTTTTGGTGTACCACTTTTAAGATTCGGGTCTAGCTGTTCAGTTCAGGTCATTTAGCTGGCCAGAGCGGGACAGGACTTGAGTCCAGGAGGCTGGCTGTGGAGCCATCACTCCTAATATTTTGATGCACAGGTGACTAACTTCTGTGTTGAGGGGCCTGTGGCAGTGCGGTCTCAAGAGGAGAGCACTGGCTGAGGAGGTAAGAAGTTGAACCTAGGACCCAGATTTTCTGTCAAGTGTCTGCCCTCTCTGGGCATCAGTTTTCCCTTTTCTGAGATGGAGATGCTGGAGAAGATGATCTCAAACTGGGAGCGAGGCCAGCTTTGATTTTTTTCCTCTTCTGGGAGATCTGAAATGGAAGAAGTCCTTGGCTAACTAGAGAGTTGACCAGCTAACCTAACGAGCCCTTGGGGAGTATGACCGTGGATTGAATGTCTTGTCCTTAAGCCACTCGGTGTATACCAATTTATTAGCAGGTAAGAAACTCACAAGAAATGAAGCCAAGCACACACCACTAGCCATGCTGTGTGCTTCTTGCTGTGAAGACCAGCTGGAGCGCTTGATGCCTGGAGGCCAGAAATGCTTCGTCCTCCCTGGGGGACCATGGAGGCATAACACATACAGTGAACCGGGCAGTGGTGGTGCACTCCTGTAATCCCAGCACTTGGGAGGCAGAGGCAGGTGGATCTCTGTGAGTTTGAGGGCCAGTCTGGTCTACGAAGAAAGTCCAGGACAGCCAGGACAGCCAAGGGCTACACACGGAAACCCTGTCTCAAAAAAGGCAAAAAAACAAAAACAAAAACAAAAAACCCTGAAACAAAAACAATAAAACAGATACAGCAACAGTCAAACTGGGTCTAGAAGGATGCACAAGACTTCTGCAGGAAGTGTAGTTCCAATGAAGAGAGCAGCCTATACCAACCACAGCCAGGGGAATAGCTCCCTGTGAGCCCAACACAGGGAGTGCGGATAGTGGCAGGCCTTGAGTGCCCAGGAGTCTGGAGTTGGTCTTAGTGTTCTGGAGTTACAACAGGAGTCATTTGAGAAAAGAGAGCCTGGGGGTTGGTTTGGAGGGAAAACTGTCTAATCATGTAGGACAGGTCCCTGGGTCTGGTGGCTCTGAGACAGGGCTTACCCAGTGGCAAGAAATCCAGTCCCAGGGCTGGAGAGATGGCTCAGAGGCTAAGAGCACTGGCTGTTCTTCCCAAGGTCCTGAGTTCAATTCCCAGCAACCACATGGTGGCTCACAACCATCTATAATGAGATCTGGTGCCCTCTTCTGGCCTTCAGGGGTACATGCGAACACAACATTGTGTACATAATAATAAATAAATATTAAAAGAAAGAAAGAAAGAAATCCAGTCCCAAGAGATGAAGGAATAAAAAGAGGACTTCAGGCAGGGCTATTGGATCCAGGGCCCTGTGGTCAGGCAGGGCTATTGGATCCAGGGCCCTGTGGTCAGGAATGACGTGGAGCTGGGAGGACCTGGCCAGGCTAGGGTCTGGCTTGCTTCAGCTATACCTGTGGGGAAGATGGGGAAGGAAGTGTTTCTCAAAGGACATGGTATGCGGTTCAGGGCAGGAGAAAGAATGACACAGGTCACTGTACACAAGAGGTGCCGCCACGTGTTCGCAGGACAGTCCTTGCCCAGCTCAACTCGTAGCTCAGAGGTCAAGGCACAACTGAAGTGGGTTCCTCTAGGAATCGGGCCTGAAGGCAAGGCCTAACCAGGGGCACATACCCTGGGGAAATGGTGTGAGTCCTGTGGCAAGGGAACCCCAAAGAATATGGAGGTGTCCTGTTCAGAACCAGCCCAGAGGAGAGCAGACAGAGGTTAAGCTGGAGGTAGACACTGGACCACATCCAAGGCCATGCCAAAGAGCCCTATTAGCTGTCCCCATCTCCAAGTTTGGGGAAACAATGACTCATTGCTAAAACACATCCCATGGCTACCCATTGCCCAATGGTTCTCAACCAGTGGGTCGAGATCCCTTTGGGGGTAGAACAAACCTTTCACCCAGGTCACATATCAGATATCCTGCATATCAGACATTTGCATTATGATTTGTAATAGCAGCAAAATTACAGTTATGAAGGAGCAACCAAAATGATTTTATAGTTAGGGGTCACCACATGAGGGTTGCAGCATTAGGAAGGTTGGAAACCATTGCCATAGGCCATTAAGAAACCATGCTCCGGGGCTGGAGAGATGGCTCAGTGGTTAAGAGCACTGGCTGTTCTTCCAAAGGACCCGGGTTCAATTCCCAGCACCCACATGGCAGCGCACAACTGTCTGTAACTCCAGCTTAAAAAAAAAAAAAGAAGAGAAACCAAGCTCCTCCCCCCAGACTTGGGGGGGGGTATAAGGGTATGACCTCATACCAAGGCAAAAACTGTACCCCTACTCTGTCTTCTTCCCTGTCAGAGAAACATATGACCTCTGCTCCTTCCACTCAACCCACAAGGGACTAAGAGGCCATCAGTGGAATGGGTTTTCTTTTTCTTTTTCTTTTTTCTTTTGGTTTTTTGAGACAGGGTTTTTCTGTGTTATCTTGGCTGTCCTGCTGGACTCTTTTGTAGACTAGGCTGGCCTTGAACTCACAGAGATCCACCTGCCTCTGCCTCCCAAGTGTTGTGATCAAAGGCATGAGCCACCAAGCCCGGCAGAATGGGCCTTCTTAACCTTGAGCACACAAAGTTTCTTTCCCCTCCTCTCTCATCTCCTCTCCTCCTCCCTCCTTTTTCATTCTTTCTTTCCCTTCCCCCAACCCCTTCTTCCTCCTCTTCCTCTTCCTCCTTCACTTCTCCCTGGCCCCTTTCTGAAGCCCATGCTGGCTGTGAACTCACTATGTAGTCCAGGCTGGACTCAAACTCATTGCACTTCTCCAGAGAGCCAGGATCACACGGTGTGCCAGCAGGCTGGCATGGAGCTCTTTCTTTGGAGCCCTGTGTTCCATATATCCCTCAGCCAGCTACACCAGATAAGATTGGGCTTTGGAGCAGGCAGAGCTGGGTTTGAATTCTTCTGCAGCTCACTGGGCCGTGTGATGTTCTGCACAGCATTCCATCTCCCCAAGATGTCACTTTCTGACCTATTAACAGCACTGCGCATATGACACAAAAGTTCCCAGCAGGCGCTCAGCAGCTCTCAGGATTTGTTGTTCAATTACACCCATCCTGCCCAATGTGACTCAGGCAAAGCAGGGACCCATCTCCCCAGTGCCCGGCACACAGTAGTGAATTGGAGGGGCTCACCAGGCAGTTTTTCAGTGCTAAGCAGACCCATGCTCCTCACCTCAGACCTTCGTGGATGAGGCAAGGGGAGCCCTAGGGCACTACCCCATTCTGTGAAGCTGAGCTGGCATGCCGCTGGATGTCCGGAGTCTGGCCAGCATCAATAAATTACTGGTGAGTTCAGGTGACGGGACAGATCCAGTGTCAGCTTCCTTTGTGTCCTATAGGAAGCTTCCAGGCCCCCTGCCTTAGCCTCCCTGCCTGAGGGCTTCATCTGTCACCTTGACGGGACACCCATCTGTGCCACGTTGGGATGGCATCCCAGAAAGCCTCTGCCAAGCAGGCACTGGCTCCATTGTACAGACAAGGAAACTGAGGCTTCGTGAAAGAGAGTGACTTGCTGGCCTCACTTCTCCATTGCATCAGAAGTGTGCACTATGCACATACATTTAGGATTTCTTTATTGATTCATTCCTTCTTGGGAGCTTGAGACATTATGTAGCTCACTGTATAGCTCAGGGTGGCTTTTTCTTTTTCGTTTTCTTTTTTTTTTAGGGTGGCTTTTTCAAACTCATGATTGTCCTCCTTGGGCCACTCAAGTGCTGGGATTACAGGTATGTGCCACCACACTGGCTGGCTTCAATCCTTCCTTCATTGTTGTGAACACTGTAGATACTACAGCGGACAGGACAGAGTCCCTACTCTTTTGTTTGTTTGTTTGTTTGTTTGTTTGTTTGTTTTCATGACAGGATTTCTCTGTGTAACCTTGGCTGTACTGGTCTCCCTTTGTATACCAGGCTGGCCTTGAGCTCACAGTGACACGCCTGCCTCTGCGCCTCTGCCACTGCTGGGATCACAGGTGTGTGCCACCACATCCAGCCCTCCCTGCTCTTTTGGAACACACATCCCAGTAGGTGACATGCCCAGGAGTGAAGAAGCAGATGTCACAGTGGAGGGTCATGTTGAGTCTGGGAAGACAGACGGAGCAGGGCAGGGCATGGAGTGCCTGGGGAACTTTCCAAAAGGGCAGAGGGGGCTCCTCTGGGACAGTGATGTTTGAACGGAACCCCTGAGTAGGCTAGTTTCCCATCACCTTAAGTTTTAACTTCTGGAAATGCAGCTGTTGGATTTCTGTCTCACTGGCCCATGTGGGATTAAGATGGGTTTCCCGGGCACTTTCATTCCAGATCTCCTGCCCTATTGATGGCTCTTGAGTTTGGAATCTCAATCTGTCTATTAGTCTCAGCCTGGGAATGTAGTTTAGTAAGTAGGATGTTCGTACCCCATACACAGCTATACTCCTAGTACTTGCAAAGTGGAGACGCGAAGAAGTTCAAGGTCATGCTCAGATACACAGTTTGAGGCCAGCTAGAGACACTTGAGACTTTGTATCAAAAAAGTTAAAAAAAAAAAAAAAAAGAAAAGAAAAAAGCCAGCTTAGTGTCACAGAGTCTGAGCCATATCCGCTCACTTACTACTGATTTCCCACACCAAATGGCTGTCTGACATGGAAGATTCTAGAACAAATGTTCAAATGAATGGTTGGTGGACATAATAATAGCTGGAGCTAGCATTTAGCAATTGCTCATTTGCACACAGCCCTCAGAGCTCGGAACTATCATCAATATCCCCATTTTACCAGCATTTAAAACTGAGCCTACAGTACAGATAAGGGACTTATAATCACCAAGAGCGGTTCTAGGAGAATGACAAATGCTGACGGTGTGACAAGAGCAGTGTGGTAGTAAGTGCATTTCAGTCTGATATTTCCTTTTTGAGAACCGATTCCTTCACTCATTCATTCATTCATGCATGCATGCATACATCCAATACTTATTTATTAAACCATAACCTTTATCCTGGGTACTAGAAGGTAGAGGGTGTCACACTTTCAACTGTGGGTTCAGAGTCAATATTGGGGAAAGGTCAGCGGTCTCTCAGTGACCAGAAGTCTTTGAGTCAACTAAGGGGTGAGAAAGCCTTTCCAGATGGGGTAGACCTATAGCAGGCAGGTGGCTGGGCAGACTGTCAGGGACATACTAAAGTGGAAGGTAGCTTGATAGAGTAGTGCCAGGTCTGGCACTAGCTACTCCCAGCCCTCTGGGGGTGCGGAGTGCTCTGTCAGGGCCTGAGTCACTTGGTTCATACTTCAAGCCAGGAACTTCCCAGGACAGCCTTATGGGGCCTTGTGGCCATTGTATGCATACATTCCTGCTGTCCTAGACCTAGGAGAGCTCAGTGGAAGGCAGGTGATCCAGGCTAGACAAAGCCAGGTGCTCTGTAGACCAGCTACTTTCCTTTTGTGGTATTTAGTTGATCTGTCTACTGAGCTCAGTGATCTCGTGTATTGCTAGCACTACTGGAATGGGGGGCTATAAGCCTAGGGTTTGGACATCTGGACTAAGAATTAAAACAAAGGGGCTGGAGAGATGGCTCAATGGTTAAGCGTACCGCCTACTCTTCCAAAGGTCCTGAGTTCAATTCCTAGCAACCGCATGGTGGCTCACAGCCATCTATAATGTGATCTGATACCCTCTTCTGCAGATAAAGCACTCATATACAAGAAATAAATTTAAACCTTTTAAAAAATTAAAACAAATACACACACACCCTCAAAAAAACCCAGGTCAGGGGCTGAAGAGATGGCTCAGAGCTGCTGCTCTTCCAGGGACTGTGGGTTCAGTTTCCAGCACACACATGGAGGCTTACACCTCTCTGTAACTCCAGGTCCAGGGGATCTAGCACCTTCTTCTGGCTACAGGCAATACAGGGACCTGATATACACACATACATGCAGACAAACCTCTCATATACATAGAATAAAAATAAATGCAACTTAAAAAAAAATAACACGATCAGGCGGATCGCTGTGAGTTCGAGGCCAGCCTGGTCTACAAAGAGCGTCCAGGATGGCCAAGGCTACACAGAGAAACCCTGTCTCGAAAAACCAAAAACCCAACCAAACCAAACCAAAACCAAAAACCAACCAACCAACCAAACAAACAAACAAAACATGATGTTTCACTGGCCTTTGTCCCCTTGACAAGTGTCTGGAAGGAGAGGAAGAGAGGTTCATGGTCATAGATATAGGGAAATGCTCCAACCCAGCATCCTCTGGGGACAGGATGCTGTTGGCATGAACAGAAATCTGTTCATAGTAATGGAGATGGGCATAGGAACAGGAGGCCATTCTCATCCCAGGATTCAGCAGTCTCCAATCTCTTCCCAGCTCCTCTTGGGACAATAGGCTGGATATGCCTGGTGTTGGGCAGCTCTGGGGAGAACCCCGGATTTCTGACCTCATAGCCTTCTTCCCCTCACTTCCTTTGTTCCCCAGGCTTTAACTAGCTCCTATGGATCTAGGATGCAATCCAGCATTCTTCCCCTGGACCTCCAAACTCCACACCTCTTCTGGGCATAGTGGCACACAGCATTCAGGAGGTAGAGGTGGATCTCTGTGAGTTCAAGACTAACCTGGTCTATGTAGCAAGTTCCAGACCAGCCAGGACTATACAGTTAGACCACCTCAAAAACAAAAGACAAGACTCCTGTTTCCCAACCCAATCCCAGCTTCTAGAAGGTATTTCTTTCTTACCAAGATCTTTAGGGAAATGTTTTGGGTTTTGTTTGTTTGTTGAGACAAAACTGCAGCCCTGGTTATCCTGGAACTATGTTTTGTTTGTTTGTTTTTTGAGGCAGGATCTCTCTTCATAGCTCTGACTGTCCTGGAGCTAGCTTTGTAGACCAGGCTGGTGTCAAACTCATAGAGACTCATCTGTCTCTGCCTCCCAAGTGCTGGGATCAAAGCTATGTACTACTATGTCTGGTTAAAAAAAAGAATTACATTTATATATCTATTTCCAGGAGGACAGTGGGACATGCCACATGGAGGTCAAAGGACAGCTTGCAGGACTTAGTTCTCTCTGTCTACCATGTGGGTCCTGAGACAGGATAGAACCCAGGGCATCAGGGTTATCGGCAAGAACCTTTACCGGTTTGCTGAGCCATCTTCCTGGCCCTACCTCACCGCAGGGCTTTCGCTTTTGCTCTTCCTTCTGCCTGGATAGCTCTTTGCTCAGATCATAGCATGGCTGGCTCCAGGGCACCTACCCTTTAAGGCACCTCTCCAAGCCTACCTCCTCAGAGGGGCCTGCCTAGCCCCTAAGAATAGCAGGCACTTCCTGCATTATTTACTTCCACGGCATGCTGTTTCTATCACGGGGCCCCTTTCCCGCAATTTCAATGACTGACAGCTGGTTTGCTTGAAGGCCATTCACCTCATCCATTGAGGAGTTGCAGGAGAGTGGGATCTTGAGAATCCCATGGCCTTGTTCCCACCAGTGTTTGCCAAATGAACGAAACATGGGGGAGAAAAGCTCTCAGTAAAGCTCTCTTCCCACCTTTAATACTTTGTAGCCCCCATGAAGAAGAGGGCACGTATTGGGCACCTTGCCCCTTATATAGCAGGCGCGCTCACACCCAGCATCATCTTCATTATTTCTTTTTTTTTTTTTAATCTTCATTATTTCTATCCATTACATACAGCCTATCCCACAGATGATAAAGCTGGGGTCACTTGACCCAGCAAAGGTGGAAGCTGTAGGGCAGAACCTGGGGGCACAGAGCATACTACTGCAAGTTCCAGTTAGATTCCATTTCAAGTACGTTTGGCTTTGCACAAAGTTCAGCAGACATACTAGACCTCAGTCCGGGATTGACAGTCAGGTATTTAGGGCCTGACAAACAGACAAAGACGCAGACTGACAGAGAGGTGTTCTGGCTTAGATAGTGGTTGTTCAGGCAGGCTCAGATGAGGACCCCGCCACCTACAGGATCCCCCTTACTCAGTGGTCATGAGCGCTGCCAGGCAGCGCTCTTAGAAAGGGAGCCAGCAAAAATAAATAAATAAATAAATAATAAATAAATAAATAAATAAAAAAGAAAGGGAGCCAGCTGTAAGGAAGCCTCCACACGGGGGGGGGGGGGGGGGGGGGGGGAGTCATGGAGAAGCCGCTAGATCTCAGGGCTGGTCATCTTTTGCTAGAATTTTCCCTTCTCTGGGCCCCAGTGGAATCCAAGCTATCTTGAAACTCACTACGCTGCGGACACTGGTCTTGAACTCAGTCTTTTTGCCTCTTTTTACTACCACACCCAGCTCCCAATGGCCACCTCGTTAAAGTGTGTATGGTGGCCCGGATCCGAGATCTTGGGACGCTGAGGAGGAAAAGTGAGTGTGGAGTTGTTGGTGTATATAAAGTAACATGAAAATGTAAATTATCTAAAAATAATCTATGTGACATGCAGAGAGGTTGGAACTTGGAAGACCCCTTAGGTTCTTCCAGCATTTATTGGCACCTACTGTGTGCCAGCTGCTGTGCCAGGGCCAGGAAATTCAGGGATGAGTCAGATATGTGCCCTGAGCATCTGGGTACTCTGACTAGAGGGGTTGGGGGTGGGGGTGAGCTGTAGCTCCCACCTGAGAGAGGAGGCCTATGTGTGAAATGGTAGCAAGTGCCAGGCAGAACTGAGCAGAAACCCACTCCCTGCTCCTCCTTCCTCATGACCTTGAGCAGATCAGGCCACCTCTCCAATCCCCAAACACTGTTTTATAAGATGGGGTTGCCTTTACAGCTGCCGGTTCTGGTACACAACAGTCCCAGTGACTGCAGTATGGTGCCAAGGAGTTCTTAGGCAGAAAAGGATCCTGAGTGGTAATATGCCTGTAAGAGTGGCCTGGGGACATGGAGGTGGCCCCAGGGGACTGCAGAAAGGATAGTGAAAATTTTTTTTATGCCTTGATAAGAAAGGAAGGCAGAAATTCTGAAGAATTGGCCTAAACTTTAATTTATGCTTGTAATTTCATGGCGGAGGGGGTGGGTAAGCTTTATACTGGTCAGATCTGCTCAGGTGGGAGGGGATGTGAAGCCACTAAGTTTATTCACAAGGGATTCTAGGCCAAGGTACATGCGGAAGGTCAGCCTTCACAGCAGGGTTTGCGGGTGTGTCAAGGTCTTCCTTCAGAGTTGCCGTGAGGTTGGCACCAGTGAGGCTACCGGACAAGGTGACTTTTGTAGGGCCTGGGGCTGCCAACCCCACCTCCACTAAGACAAGACTGGCCAGTCTTTGGGGAATTCAGATGAGGCGGAAGGAGAGGAGGTTCGGGGGCCCAAAGGGTGGTAGCCTGGGATTCGGGGGCCGGGGAGGGCACTCCCGTTCTGGCACTAGGCTGATACTGACACTAGAGAGGTCTAGCCAATTCCGGGAGGGAGGGAGAGAAGACTGCTCCATACCACCCGGGTTGGGCTACCTGGGCTAGGCCCGACCCAAACCGGGAGTCTGGGGATAGCGTTCCCTGGGCTACCGTTTGTGCCCTACTCCCTGCGGGACAGCCAGCCAGTCCCAGCAGAGAGCGGCCTTCAAGGCTATGGGCCGGGCCGGCCAGAGGGAACGCGGTCTCTAGCTGGGTACTGCGCGCCTGCGGCTGCTGCCTTCCGGGGCACTGCGGGTTCAGCGGCCCCCGCGCCCCCAGGGGCCGGGCCGGGCGGGGCTGGGCGCGCGGGCGCGGGAGGGAGGGGGGCGGGCGGCGGCGCAAGCTGCGCCGCTCTAACAGGTGGGATCCCACGGCGTGGTGGAGGCGGGCGCGGGAGGAGGAGGAGGAGGAGGAGGAAGAACAGCGGCAGCAGGAGCCTAAGCCGGAGCAGGAGCAGGAGCTGGATGAGCGGAGCAAACTGACAGCCACCGCTGCCGCCCGCGCCCAGGCTCGGTCTCGCTCTCCGCGCCCGGGGCCGCTCCCCGCCTCCCCTGGTCGCCCGCGGGGCGGCCCGCCCCCTCTGCACCTCCGGGCCCGGAGCTGCCTCCATCGCTCCTGCATCCCGGCCGGGGGGGAGGAGGAGGCGGAGCAGGAGGCGAGCCGGAGCCGCCGCCGCCAACGCCGCCGCCGCCGCCGCCCGAGCAGGACAGAGCGCGCCGCAGCCCCGCGCGTCCGGCCGCCGCCCGCGCCCATCCAGCAGCTGCGCCGGAGCCACACCGCGGGACAGCCCGGGCCGCGGCGCGCCCCTGACCAGCCCGGCCCGGCCCAGCCCAGTCCCAGCACCGGGCGGCCCGGTGGCTGGCCCGCCCCCGAGGGCGCCGGGCGCGGCGGGAGGATGCCGAAGCCGACGCTGCTGCTGCGCGGGGGCTGGGAGCGCGAGCGCAGCCCCGGGGACTCGGAGCTGGGCCGCCAGTTCCGGGACTGGTGCCTGCGCACCTACGGCGACTCGGCCAAAACCAAGACGGTGACACGCAGCAAATACCAGCGGATCGCCGAGGTCCTGCAGGGCGGCGGCGGGACCGGCGCGGGCAGTGGCCCGGCGGCCGGCGAGAAAGGCAAGTTCCAGTTCTGGGTGCGCTCCAAGGGCTTCCGCCTGGGCAGCGGCCGGGAACCCAAGATGGGCCAAGTGGTGTATGTACCGGTCAAGACGGGCTCGGTGAGTGCGCGCGCGGCGGCCGCGGGCCAGTCCCACGGCAGGGCTCGGGGCGGGCGGGGGCGGGGTGGGGGTGTGGATGTGTGTCCGAATGGTGTGTTCCTGGGGTTGTCCGTGTGTCTAGCCCACCCGGGGCGCGCGCGTACCTGCTCACTAGCCCTCCCAGCCCACCTGGGCAGAGGTCGGGGTTTGGGGCGTCCCTGCCCCCCTCTGCGCCGCTGCCCGGGCCGTGGCCGTGACGGGCGGGCTGTCCCGGGCTGCTCAACCCAGCGTGTTCTGTCCTCCCGTACCCTCCCCTCCCCTCCCCTCCCCCTCTTCCCCCTTGCCATCAGGCGGCTGCTACGGAGCTCCAGCCTCCCCCCTGCCGCCCCGGGGCCGCCAGTCCCGGACGCCTCTCGCTCCCGCCCCCGGGCCGGAGGCGCCCCCGCCCCCGGGCCGGCTGGGCGGTGTGTGTGTGTGTGTGTGTGTGTGTGTGCGTGTGTGTGTGTGTGTAGAGGGTGGTGCTGCGGGGGTGGGGAGGCAGGGGCAACGGCGGGACGGGGAGTCCTCTGGGCCTCCCCGCACCAGGGGAGGGGGCCAGCTCTGGCACTGTCGCCCCGACCCCACCCGGTGCTGGCCCGGGGAGGGGCAGCCTGAGCCGCAGCCTGGCGCAGAAGCAGCCTCCCAAGGGTGGGTGGGGCGTACCCGCCGCCCCCCCCCAGGCCCCGCGCTCCCCCCAGCCCTGGGACGGGGGCGACATGACCTATTCATCCCCTCCCCTCCCCCGTTACCCGGGCTGGCCCGGGTGGCGCTGGGGAGGGGGCGGGTAACCGCAACCCCCGAGAAGAAGGAGGCTGATGGCCGGGCGGGGGCATCCCCTTCGGCCCGGGGCGCCCTGGAGAGGGCGTGTGGCTTGGGTCCCACGGCTCCCCCCACTGGGACTTCATTGTTCTGCAGAAGGTGGGGGCTGGGGGGGCAGCTGCTCTCGGGGCGCTGCTGAGCTTTGAACTTTCCGTCGCCCAGACCTCCAGGTAGTGCGTTCGGTCCCTGGCCGGGCCGGGCCGGGCCAGCCTAGCTTTCCTCCCCGCCGCCCCTCCCTGGCCTCGCCCGGCCGGAGCGCTAGAACCTAGCCGCCCCGCGCCGGCCTCCCTCCTCCCTGCTCCCCCGCTCCCCCCTCCGCGCTCCTCCCCCGTCCGGCGCGCCCGCCCTGCGCTCAGCCCTGTCCCCGGCCGGAGCGGGCTCTTCACACACAATTGATTCGGTCGTTACGAAAAGTGCACTTGTCCCCTCCCCCTCCCCCTCCGGCGGCTGCCGGGGCCCGGCCCGCGGGGTGAGGGGACCGCCAGGGAAGGAGGCGGGAGGCAGAGAGCGGAGCCCGAGGCGCCTCCCCCCACGCCCAGGGGACGGGGCTGCAGGCCGCGGGGAGTGGGAGCCGCGAGCGCGGAGGGCGGGCGGCCCATCTGCGAGGAGCGCTGATAACCGCGCCGCTGCCGCTGCGGCCGCCAGCAGCCCATCTGCGCCGCTGCCGCCTCCGGCCGGACGGGGAACAGGGGGCAGGGCTGAGGGGCGCGCCCGCCGGCTTGCCGGAGCGGGAGGCTGGGCCGAATCCCTGCGGCGCAGGTTACAGAAACCCCAGTAAATGGGCAGTCGCCCCCAAACCCAGGGAGTCTGGGTCATTGTCCCCTGCTCCGATGGGCCAAGGACCTTCCCCCATCCAAATGACTGCCCATTTGCCTTTACGGGGCAGGTGAGCTGTCACCTCCGGAATGCAAGATAGGTCAGTCCTTCCCACCCTGCCAGTTTGGGACTTCCACTTGGTTCTTCCCATCCTGAGCAAGCCCCCCGTCCCCCATATCAAGGTGGTTCTTCCTAGGGCAGCCACCCACCAGACTGTTAGCCAGATCCTTGCCTTTAGCCTTAAGGGCTCCCCAATTCAGCGCCGCTTCATCCTCCTGGCTACCCTTCTCAGAAGCTTAGGATCTTGGCCCAACTCCTTTCAAGTCTGAGGCAGAATCCCCAACCCACCTACTATTGGGGTTCGGGGGAGATGCTCCCACACCTGGTGGCTGGCTTACTGTCTCTGTGGGTCACCTACTCCCCTAGGGAATACTAATCATGAGGCAGTTTGTCCATCGCTTTATTCCATACCGCTGTCACAGCAGAAGACCCCTTCCCATCCTTTTGGAGAAGCTGGCGCTAGGCCTGGGCTCAGGTCCTGCCTGCCTGAGCTAGCTAGCTAGCTAGCTAGCTGCTACAGATCTTTCCTGAAACCCACTCTGTCTACCTTGCTTGTCTTTTACAGCAGAGACCTGACAAGCCTCCACCCTGGCTCTAAGACCAAAAATAAACCTTTCCCAAGGACCACCTGCCTGGGAGGCAGAGAAGCAGGGACCCAGGCCTCCCTGCCCAGGCTGCCAGGAGGATGACAAACACAACAGCGTGCTCTCCTGTGACAGCCTGTCCCTCCAGTTCCCCGTGCCTGCTTGCCTGGTCTGCCTGTCCCCAGAGAACCTGTTAGTTACCTGCCACTTGCCTAGCCAACCAGAATCAGCCACTGGAGTTGCCCAGAGGCTTGCCACCCCATCTCCAAATGTCTTCCTGGGGTGCCAGTATCATGTTTCCATTTCCTTTTAGCTGATCTGAGAAGCAGATTCTGCTGGGAATTCTGAGGCAGCCATGGGCCGCTTCCTAGGAGGGACTGAATGGGACCTTGTTTGACAGATATAAAAGGTCACCCCTCTGCCTTTACTGATCCACACGCACACACAAGCACATGCATACACACATGTACAGACACACACGTGGAATCGAAATTGTCATTACTTCTGGTGTCAGTGGGAAAGATTTTATAGTTTTGCCTTGGGTGGGTTCTTCTGAAGGTCACTGGGCCAGAAACCTTTTTCTATGATATTTATTTGGAGTCTCCAGGTCTTGGGGTAGGCCCTGGGCCATTGAGGTTAGTGCTGGGCATTTGGGATAGGTGAGCGACTTATCCTGGCAGGGAAGACAGGTACAGCTGATAGTGATAAAAGTCTGCAGAGACTCAAGAGGGAAGGCAGGTAGGAAATGTCAGTGTATCGGGGAACCCAGAGATAAGCCCAGGGGTGACATCAGTGGTCCAAGAGTAACCACCACGTGTCCTGCTTCTTCTCAGCCCTGCCCCGCCCCCCCTCCCTTTTCCTCCCCCTGCAGTTCTGTGAGGAGCTGTGGTCAAGGCTCTTTCTGAGTTTCCAGGTCTGCTTTGGGTCGATGAACTGACACTTGTCCTGTCCCATCTGGCCCTGAGCTTTTCTGGGTGTGTGTGACAAAGGCTTAATCTGTCCGGACGGGCCAGGGCAGAGAGGAGGGCGCAGGGAATTACACTCAGCAGGGCCTCATGCAGCTGGGGCCCCCATGGGGGTGGGGCTTGGTGGTGGTGGGGGGAGGGAAGCCTAGCTTAGGGGAAGGCAGGCTGGTCTCAGTGTGCAGGTTGTCACAGGAAGTCGAAGGTGCAGGCAGAAGACTGAGAGAGGGTGGAGTCCCTCACTGGTGCCCATGAGGATAAGATCTTTTTATGATAAGAACCAGACAGGGCCTCTGGCTGGCCAAAACTTGGTTTGGCTCTATTATTTCTTGTGTTTGGCCTGCTTTGACCACTCTGGTGGTTAAGCAGGGGAAGGGAACCTCTTGGAGGGAAGACCCTCGGATTCTGTTCCAGCCAAAGGAGCCCACTCCCCCACTTTGCCCCTGGCCTCTGAGTGGCACTGTTCCTGGGACCTGGGAGGGCCACAGATGAGGTTGGGACAGGACCCTGAGCCAGCTGCTTATTCCTAGGTCAAGAGAACCCCGAAGGCTCTTTGGAGAGAGCTAGTCTCAGCCCAGCAGTACCAACTTTCAGGACACTCGCTGAGCCCCACAGGGACAGGCAGCTCCACTGGTGGACTGGGGCGCAGGTCTCTGAGCTTCACCATGGCCTCTCCTGGGCCCAGCACATGCTTTGGATCCCTCTAGGGTCCCCTCTGTGATGGCCCAACTTCACTGTCAACATGAGGCTTCTGTGAGCTGGACCCCAGGTGTTGCGCTGGCCAAATCGACTAATGGTGGTCTTTTCCCAGTTTGCAGATGACGTTCATTTAGTGGAAAGCATTTTCACAGTCTGAAGTCTTCCTCCCCAGAGCTTTTGTGTAAACCTTTGGCACCTGCGGCCACTGGTCTGGGTGGAACGGGGCTCTGCTGCTGTAGTGTAACACTGTAACAGCCTTCTACTGAGTAACAGGCTTTCACTTTCAGGGGGGTATCTACCTTAGCCCACTCTGTTTCCTTTTCTCCAAACTGTCACTGTAGCACCTCTTTCTCTCCTTCCCTCTCCCTCCTCTCCCCCCTCCTATCTTTTCCTCCCCCCCCCTTTTTTTTTCTTTTTTAGACAGCCCCTGGCTGGCCTGGAACTCTGTGTAAACCAGGCTGGTCTCAGAGCCACCCCCCACCCCCCCAACCCCCCCTTATGCCTTTCAAGTGCTGGGATTAAAGGTGAGCTCCCTTGGCAGCTGTTTCTCAGTAGGCTACTGTGTGTTGAGAGGACACCTCAGCTTGTGGGAATTCCACAGCAGCTTATAGGGCCAACACTGGTAATATTATCACCTGTCAGATAGGTAAACTGAGGCTTAGGAGACTTAAGAAATTTCCCTAGGCCATACTACTGAATGGGCAGACCTTGAGCCTGGGGTCAGACACGTTTCTGTTCTGAGTCTGAGGTATCCTACAGCATAGTCTAATTTGAATACATAAGCCCATGGTGACAGGCTTTCAGTCTTTTACATTTTAGTCTGAATTTGTTTAGAAGAATCTCTCTGGTCAAGATGTCTGGTTTTGTAGATTGGGGCTTTCCTGGAACACAATAGGATAGGCATGGCTGAGGAAGGTCTCTGTTGCCTTGGGTCTCAGGGGACTTTGGGGAGAGAGTTGACAGTGGTGTCTGGTACTGGCCCCATTTAGATTTCTCAGGAGCTGCAGAAGGAAGCCTTTTCATTAATTAAGCCTCCATAACAAGGTAACAGGGTCCTGGAGCCTTGTTGGAAGGGCATTTTAGAGCAGGGTGTTATGACTTCCTCAGGCCTCCTCTCTGGCTCTCAGTCACTCTGCTGGGGTGGAGACAGCTGAACTCTTCTTCCTTCACTAAGTAGCCTGCCTCTCTGTTGTGACCCCATGGGCTGCCTTCCTAGCTAGAAGGCCAAACCCTGAAAATGCTGCTGGGAGCACCAGTGGGTGGGTGGGGAGGCAGTTAAGGTGGAGAAGCCTGTCTCCAGGGACAGAAGTTGATGGCTTCAGACAAGCCTTGGCTTCTCTGAGCCAGCTCTTACCTTAGAAGTTATACCACTGATGACAGAGTGTACATGAGTGTGAGGCCATACAGTAGAACACATGTGCACTGTGTATGTGCACGAGTCAGCTAAGTGGGTACACGTATCAGTGTGTTGGCTGAGAGTGCGGGTGGGGATGTGTGCTGGGCACCGGTGTGTGCAGGTGGTGGGAGGCGGCATGCTTGTGGTGGCTGTGGTTGTGAGAGTCTGTGTTGGCAGATGTGGGAGCACCTGGGGTACTGTGCTGGCAGAGCATGGTGTGACTGTGTGTGAGGTTCTGATGGAAAGCCCTGACTGGCTGGTGGCAGCGTGCTGCTCATGGGGTGTTTTTTCATCAAAGCTAGGCCAGCCCAAGTGGCCACCCTGCCTCTGGTGTCCCTTTTGGCCAGCTGATGCCAAGTTAGAGAGAGAGTGGAAGATGAGGCCCTGTTCCCACACTGGAAACTTAAACATTTCTTTGACAACCCCTCCCACCCACACCCAGGGCCAATGTCAAGTCCCAAGACAAGATGGGTCCTTCTAGGATAGTAGGTCAGGCCCCATGGACAGGATCCCAGCTCCAGCTTGGTGGCAGGTAACCTGCCTGGCATCTTCAAGCTTCAGTTTCCTTGCCTGGAAAACAGGCAAAAGGATGCAGCCCCTGACCAGCCTGGAAAAGGCGCTGCTGTCCTTGAGGATAGTGGTTAATGAATGTTCTCAAGGTCACCCTGCTAATGTGAAAACCAGGGTCGGCCCCCGAGTGCCAACGCAGGCAGAGGGGTGGGAGGAAATTGGGTGGCATCACGAGTGAGACTTGGGGCAAGGGCTTTCCAGCCACAGGGCCGTGGGTTTGCAACCCTGTTCCAACCTCTCTTATGGGACTAGTGTGCGGGTCACATCCCAAGGCACATGGAGCCCACAGACAGCAAGTGTTAGGAAAAGCTGGCTGGGGCATGAGCCTGCTGAGCTTTGCACTTCTCATCTGGAAAATGGGGCTGGAGATAAAAGCTGTCATGGACAGTGGCTAGGGCTGTGGAAGTGGAGATCCAGCCCAGGTCCTGGTACTCAGAAGGCAGCCACAAGGATTGGTCCCTTGAGGTTGTACCTGAGGCATCTCTGTGCTGCTGTGCCATCAGGGGCCCAGGAAACTTGGTGGGAACTGGGCGAAGCCCCTTCCTTTGTACTTCTCAATGGTGCTAGGAGGGCTGAGGGGAGGGGAGGCTTAACTGCCCTGTTAAGTGCCTGACCAATTAGTCCAGGGTCTGAGCAGGTCTCTCAGTCACCCCAGACCCTACCTTGTGCCAATTCATGAATGTGCTCCCTGAAACCTAGGACTCGGAGAGATCAGAAGGCCTTTCCTGGGTCGCCCCAGTAAGCAGGGCTCAGGTGCCAGAGCTCTGTCTGGCCCTCTGCTCTCTGGGAGGGGTGGCTGCAGGGTCCTCAGCCTCCGCCCTCCCCAGGCTCACAGAGCCCTTGCCTGAGGGCGGTTCTGAGGCTTCCCAGACCTCCATCAGCTCTTCCACCTGCTGGGGAGGCAGATGCCACTCCCCCTCCTCTCCTCTCCCCTCCTCTTGGTCTCCATCAGCTGCAGCTGCAGGCCTGGCCTGGTCTGGGCAACTACAGGGGGTGGGGAGGCTGGAGGGAAGCTGCTTGGCTGTGGAGGACACGGCCACCAGCTCTTTAGTGTGCATTCCTCTTGGCCGTATTGGGACATGGGGCTCCTCTGCTGCAGATAAGAAAAGTGAGGACGCGCAGAGGGACTTCACTCAGAATTCCCAGAGCTGAGCAAAAATCTGGTTGTAAAGTCAAGCCCACCTCCCTGTTCTCAAGCCCCTCCTCCCTGTTCTTAAGCCCCTCCTCCCTGTTCTCAAGCCCCACCTCCCTGTTCTCAAGCCCCTCCTCCCTGTTCTCAAGCCTCTCCTCCCCACCCTTCTACCCTGCCTTTCTGGGCCACATCTAGGAGGCGATTTTTGTTTGTTTGTTTTTTTAAATATTTATTTATTTATTATTATGTATACAGTGCTCTGCCCACATATACACCTGCAGGCCAGAAGAGGGCACCAGATGCCGGGCGTGGTGGCGCACGCCTTTAATCCCAGCACTCGGGAGGCAGAGGCAGGCGGATCGCTGTGAGTTCGAGGCCAACCTGGTCTACAAAGCGAGTCCAGGACAGCCAAGGCTACACAGAGAAACCCTGTCTCGAAAAACCAAAAAAAAAAAAAAAAGAAGAGGGCACCAGATCTCATTATAGATGGTTGTGAGCCACCATATGGTGGCAGGGAATTGAACTCAGGACCTCTGGAGGAGCAGTCAGTGTCTCTCCAGCCTGGTTTTTGTTTTGTTTACCTCTTTCTCTTACCTTTGTCTCCTTACCCAGCCAGCTCATCTGAAAACTCTTGTTCTATCTTCAACATCCCAAGCCCCACCACATCCAAGCTTCCTTCTCCTGTCACCAGCTATGGCCAGCCTAGAGGGGCATTAGCCTCCTACTGGTTCCCAAGTCCACTCTGGCCAAAGGATCCCCTCTTCATCCATACAGCTAAGTGGGAGGGGGGCTTTTCGAAAAGTGAGACAGGTCCTATCATTCTACCCACGGCCCCTCAGGACTTTACTTTATTCCTGGATGTCTTGGCACACACCTGTAATGTGACCCTCAGGACAACTTGAAACACTCAGAGCAAGGGTGGAAGTCCCAGAACCCCCTGTGAGCCGGCCAGCTGCCTGATGCCCTTGCACCTGCTGTCTTTATAGTTTTCCACTCTCCCTCATCCACCTGGCCACACCCTACTGGCTTCTGCTATTTTGCAAATACAATAGGCCCCAGGGCCCTTGTACTGGCTTACCCCCCATCTCACTTCACCCCAATTTTTTGTGTGCCTGGCCAGCTCTGTCTCCTTGCAATCTTCGATAAATACCACCCCTTCAGAGACACTCCCTGAGGTCTCTTGGATGCTGTCTCCGTCAAACTATTTTTCCTGTCACCCTCTGCTTCATAGACAGTACTGCTGCGGTATTCTCCCTCAAGATGGCAGCTTCAGCTTGGCTCTGTGTGTTTGGTTTACTTTGCATCCCAATGACCTGGAATAGCGCCTGCCCCTTGGGGATTCCCTGCAGGGAAGGGTTAATTATACTTTCGTCTGAGCAGGATTCTGATAATTGTTGGTCCAATCTTGCACTCCAGGGCCCCAAGCACAGACCCATCCTTCAACCCATTAATGCCTGGAATGCCCTCAGAGAACTGGCCTTTGACCTGTGCCTTAAGGTGCCCGACCTATCTTCCAGTGAAAAGTAGAAATGAAGAGGTTGGAACCGGAACCGAGGCAAAGTGGACAGGGTTGATGAGGCCTTTGCAGGATGGAGTCTGGCTGGCTCTCCTCATGGCTGGGGATGGCCATTGATTTAGTCTACTGAGAAAAGAATGGCTTTAGGGTCCTGAGGAGTGTACAGGGGAACCTGGTTGGTATAGAAGGAGCCTCTGGAGAAGGAGAGAGAGAGAGAGAGAGAGGGATTCAGTCAGAGAAACAGCCATGGGAAGTTGCAGGCCTGGGCACTCACCTCCTAGGATAGAGTGACACGTGGGGATGAGAGGCAAAGAGGTATATCTCGGAAGCCAGGAGATGCATGGAGGCCCTGGTGGATCTGGATGAGGCTGTACATGGTGGGACTGCAGCTGTGTGTTGGGGTGTGTGATGGGGGTCTTGAGCAGACTGGTGAGTAGAGTCTAAGTGTCCACAAACCCTATGGTAGCTGCGGGAGGCCAATGGGGAGCCCCAGTGACTCAGGCCCTGGTGGCTCAGTTCAGGAGCTGCCATGTGCACAGGAGCCGTGGGCTGCCTGCAACCTTCCTGCTGAGTTGGGACCCCGTCACCCTCCTCTCCTGGGAGACCTTTGCTTGGGTGGATGACTCAGCATTTCTCAGCATCTGACATGGCACCGTCCCTCATCAGGCGAGGCCTGATGGGTGTGAGGCGCAGACAAGAACACACTAGATTCAGGGCCTCGTCTGGGTCTGTTCATGGGCCAGCCCCTAGCTTCCCCAGTCTTGCACAGCCCTCAGTTGTTATGAACCCCATTCTGCAGATTAACAAACCGAGGTGCAACCTGTGCTAAGTACCCAGCTAGGTAGCCACTAGCAACTTCATCAGAAAAATGGGTCTAATGGTGGTTCTTCAGGTTGATGGGGAAATTAAGGAAGGGACTGGGTTGAATGAATTAAGTAGTAGGGTTGACATTCTCATGAGAGTGCAAAGGGGTCGGTCTGCGAAGGCACCTGGTGCTCATGATTAGGCCAGAGACGTTATAGGAAAGGCCAGAGGACAACAGGACCAGTGGCAGACCTGCCTTTAGAGCCATGTGAGTGGCTGTGTAACATCGGGTAAGTGGCTTGCCTGCTCTGATCCTGGCCTTTGGTGCTGATGAAATCTGTCCCATGGGCAGGTGGGATGGAGGCGTGAAGCTCAGTGTGCTAGACTGGTTAAAGTAGGGACTGCTGCTCCATCTCAGGCACCGCAGGGGCCCCCCTGCAGAGCGGGAGCTCTAGGGATCTGAAGATACTCTGGAACTCTGGGTGGAGAGGCCAGGGGAGTGGGAGATTATGGGATTATGGGTGGTTTTGTTTTGGTGATGATGTTAAATCCCAAGGACTTTTTTTTTTTTCGAGACAGGGTTTCTCTGTGTAGCCTTGGCTGTCCTGGACTCGCTTTGTAGACCAGGCTGGCCTCGAACTTGCCTCCCGAGTGCTAGGATCACAGGCATGCACCACTGTGCCTGGCACCATTTACTGCCTTGTAGTCTTGAACGCATCCCCTTTCTAGCCCCCATTTATCCCAGGGAATGATGGGACTGGTGTTGTAGCTCAGGGGTCCCAGTGTTATTTAGCATGAACAAGGTCCTAGGTTCCATCCCCAGCACCACAAAATGTGTGTTTATTTGTATGTGTGTGTGTGTGTGTGTGTGTGTGTGTGTGTGTGCCTGCATGAGTTTATATGCACCGTATGCGTGCAGGTCCCCAGGGAGACCAGAGTGTTGAAGCCTTTCAAGTTGGAGTTACAGGGCCTTGTGAGCTGTGTCATGTGGGTGTTGGGAACCGAACCCAGGTACTCTGCAAAACTAGTAAGACCTCTGACTGAGACATCCAGATAGCTCTGGATTCCATTCATCCCCTGGTAGGCTCTAGGCTAGAGCATCCACCCCAGAGTGGTAGCCATGTCGTCAGTAATGGGGAGCTGCTGTCAGGGCTCTGGTGGAATGGCCCTGCCTGCAGACCTTTGAGCTCAGTAGCCTGGCCTCCCGGCTGAACTCTCAACTAACAGTCATTCGATGACCTTGAGAATGTCCCTGCCTCCCATCCAGCCAGGTTTCCCGTTCTGTGAGCCCAGTGGTCTTCCCTGGGTTGAAGCTGTGGGAAGTAGGGGAGCCTCCAAGCAAAGTACTCAGCCCGGAATCAAAGAACAGTTTGCTGCTATGCCTGTCCTCTGGTCAGCAACAGCTGCCGGGGACTCTGGGCCTGAAGGTCAAAGAAGAAGCAGTGAGTCAAGGTGGGAGAGAGTGAGGGGCGGAGTGGGTACGCGGACATGGCCATTGCAGGGACTTCCGGGATGAGGACATCAGCCTCCAGGATTGTTGGGGACCTGGTCCGTAGGTACTGAGTTGTAGGAGGTGAGCTGATGCGAGGAAGAACCTAGCCAGCTTCCTGATGCTGTGGGAGCCAGGTGTGCTGGCACACACCTTTAACCCCAGCACTTGGGAGGCAGAGGCAGGTGGATCTCTGTCTGTGAGTTTGAGGCCAGCCTGGTCTACAAAGTGGGTCCAGGACAGCAAAAGCTACACAGAGAAAAAAAAAAAAAAAAAAAAAAGAGCTGTGGGTATCCCAGACCAGGTAGCACATACATTTAATCCCAGCATTTGGGAGGCAGAAACGAGCGGATCTCTTGAGTTCAAGGCCAGCCTGGTCTACATGGTGAGTTCTAGGCCAGCCAGGGCTACACAGAGAAACCCTGTTGCAAACAAACGAGCAAACAAGCAGCTGTGTGTATACTTCTTCAGGTCTAGGGCTTCTGGATTCAAAGTTTTGTTCTCTTACTGGGTGTGAAACCTTAGAAACAACCTCTTCAGGTCTCCGTCTCCATATCAGCAAAATGGAAGAGTGACGTTAACGCTCTCTTGGGGGTTACAGGGATGATTAGGGGTACACCGAGTCAGTGCCTTCTGCGTACTTGCAGAATGAGAACAGTGGCAGCATTGACACAGTTTGCTGAGGCCTTGGGAAGTGCCAGGTCCTGGGCCAAAGACTTTAGGTATACTCGGCTTCATGTGACTGCCCTCACACTGCTAATAGAGAGTCAGGCTCAGAGAGGTTAAATCCATGTGCCAAGGCTGCACAGCTGTAAGAGGCAGCAAGGCAGGGGCTGGGAACCATATGATAGTGCCTGGCTTTGGCTCCCCACACCACACATCCTTTTGACAGACAGCTGGGCTGAAACCCAAGGGGCCCTAGGGTTGTTAGGTAGGCTTGGACAGTGGCTCTTGAAGGGATGAGCAGGGTGGTGTGAGTCCATATGGCAAGATGCTAACTCTGGGCCACATTGTTGCTCCACATCAGTCCAATGGGAGAACCTGGTCCCAGCTCTGAGGGCATGAGTCCCTGCAGAAAGAAATGCAGTTTCAGTCTAGCCACAGTGTAGCCCACAGCTCCAAGCAGAGACCAGGATGGTCCTGATGGTACTGGGGCTCAGGGTTGGGAGAGGATGCTGTGGAATCAGGGGAGCTCAGACCCTGTGCACACAGGTGCTTGGGAGAAGCTTGCTTACAGGGAGTGTGTGTGTGTGTGTGTGTGTGTGTGTGTGTGTGTGTGTGTGTGTGTGTGGTTTAAGGCAACAGTAACTCAGCAGCAACCCCCAGTGGCCAGTTCCTGCCCCTGCCCCAGGCTCTCCAGTCCTGGAACAGCCTCGTCAGCCCTTTGACTCTGGGGCCAGGCTGCCAAGTTTGGATCCTGAGTCCACCATCTACTTGCTGTGTGATGTGGGCAGCTTGCTTAACTTCTTTGTTTCAGTTTCTGCATCTGAACAGTGTGGGATAATTACAGAATCTGCTTCAGTGACAGTGGAGCGCATAATTGGCACACAGTTGAGGTCTGGGTGTGGACTCATACGGCCATAGCTATCGCCACTGCTGCTGTTGGTATTAATTGTTGTGTATGCATGGCTGTTCATACTTCATGTGCAAGTTTAAATGTTTGCTGAGATCCCTCTTAGATCCCCAAGCTCAGTTTTTATTATGTGTCCTTCCCCACACGCCCTCCACTTACTGGGAGAGGTCAGCCTCATAGCTCCAGATCTTGTGACACACCTCTGTGCAGAGGGGCCTCTTGGTTGCTGGTTGGGCCCCAGGGCTTGTGGACAGATAGATCCTGGGCTCCTAGACAGGGCACTTTGGGTGATGATGGGTACAGGAGGGGAGGGGGCCCAAAGAAAGATCTAAGGCCAGGATCCAGGGATGTGTGGCCTTCCGTGCCCCTCCTTAACCTGATGATTTTTGGAAAACCTGTGCCACTCTGGGCCTGAGCTCCTGAGAGGGGAGGCGGCACCAGGTTGCTGTAGGGAGCTGAGGCAGTGCCTCAGATATGATGGAGGGCTGGGGTTTCTCACTGAGGCCCTGACTGGCAGGCCCCTGCCCTTGGGAGGATCTGCAGCTGAGCTTGAAGTGCTGCTGTCTTCTGTGGACCCCAGCAGAGCGGAGAACCCCACCACAGTGCTGTGGTGTACCTGGGAAGCTGTGCGGAAATAGTGAACCAGTCTGGTCCTCTGTTTCCTCCTCCAGCTAGCAAACCCTGGTGGCAGAAGTTGCTGTGCAAAGCCATGGGATTCAGGCAAGGAATTCTGGCCCAGGACCTGCCTCATGGCGCTCAATTCAGCAGCTGCTGCAGTTATTTTAAAGAACAAAGGCTAACATGGAAGCCACCAGCAAGTTACATAGGGCTGCCTGGGCATGGTGGCCCCCACCCATGAATGCAGTTCTTGGAAGGTGAGTGTGAGGCAGTCTGAGTCCATCCGAGTCCATACATACCTCAGAAGGGCTAGGTCACTCATTCATCGCCAGGCAGCAGGCCCTGTTCATTTATTTATTCCACCAGGGCATGGCAGTGAGGGGTGGGCACAGCACAGACTTGACCTCCTACCTCCAAGAATATGGAAGCTAAGGCTGGGGAGCTGGCAGCCAGCCTTGTCCTGATAGTGCCAGCCCTGTGGCTACTTCTGCCAACAGTCTCCAGTGCCAACCAGCTGCCCCCTATCAGGCTCTTTGGAGCCTCCCTTCTCTGGAAAGTAGAACTCTGGGGGTGCAAGGAATGAAGGGCCGTTCCTAGCATCTCATCCTGTTTCTTGTCACTTCCCCAAAGTAGCACTCACTGTTCTTTCTCCGTCCTCTTCACTGTCACTCGTCACATATTCATTTAGCTATTTAGAGGGGCCTCCTGGGGTGCAGTATTGAGCCCCACAGGTATAGCTTCTGCTATGGCAGAATTCAAGATACATTGTGGTAAACAGATGCTAAATAGTTGGGATGGTGCTGTGAGTGGTCTGGCAATTGGTACTGGTGGTGGTGGTACAGTGATGATGATGGTGTTGGTGATGGCAATGGTTGCTATGGTGATGTGGTAGTTAGGATGCTGGTGGTGATGTTGATGATGGTAGTGGTAACAATGGCAACAGAACAGTGGTGATGCTGATGACCATGATGATGGTAGTGGTTGTGATATGCTGGTGAAGGTGGTGACTATGATACTGGTGATGGTGGTGATGGTATGGTAATTATGATGAGGCTGGTGATGGTAGTGGTGATGAGTCTGCTGGTGGTGATGATGATGAGGTAATGGGGATGATGATGGTGGTGGTAAGGATGGGGATAATGATGATGGTGGTAATAATGGGCTGGTGGGTTATAAACATAACGATGGTGGTGATGATGATGTCGATGCCGACAAGATGATGGCAGTGTGTCAGCTCACACTTCAGTGAGCGCCTGTGGGCTGCCCTGTCCTACACGCTCCCTATGTATTTGCACATTTGCAGAAGCACCAATCCTGCATGGCATAGAGATCGTACACAATTTGCCAAGGCCCCTGTGAGCCGGATGTGAGCTCAGTCAGGCTGCTTGACCAGCAGCCACTTCAGGTGTGGCTGCTTGCCAGTTACAGCACACAGTCACCTCCTCAGCCTCTCAGGTCCCTGTCTTGAATCCTGGGACCAGTGTGGGTGTGTGTGGGGTGGGAGGGGAGTGCCTGAGTCTGATGTGCCCAGGCAGGGTTTGTGCTGGCTTGTCTAACCCGCAGCACCTTGTCTGAGAGGGTAGAGCCACCTTCTGTGGGGCCACCAGAACTCCTAAAGTCAAGGAACTTTCCCTTTCCACAGGCTTCTCATGAGGCAGAAAAGAGAAGATTCTGTTTTTTACCCACTCTGGGATCTGGAGTGGGCGTGGCTGGCAGAGGCAAGGGGCTCTGGAAGGACACACCCACCCTTCCTGCCCCTGCTGAGAACACTTTACACAGGCCCTCTGCTGGGGAGATGGTCCTCTGGAAGGCAAGAAGGGAGAGAGGGACCCAGGCCCAGTGCACTCTGTGCTTGCAAATCCAAGCTGATCCCATGAAGATGCAGAAGGCCAGATGCAAAGGTGGCTTCTATGCTTCCTGGGTGTCCTGGGTCACCCTTCATTCCCACCCCGAGCCTTAGTTATACTCGCTTGTCCAAGCATTTGCAGTTGTGCCTGCTCTGTGCCAGGCGCTATGCAGTGAAAATGCAAAGGTCAAGCCCTAGGAGCCCAACAAGATGGCTCAGCAGGTAAAGATGTGCACTGCCAAGCCCATCAACCCAGGCCTGATCTGGGGCTCCCATGGTGTATGGAGAAGTTGACCTCTAACCTCTACATGTGCACCATGGTCTGTGTGTCTCCCCCCACCCCCATAGACAAATGAATGTAATAAAAATGAAAAGAAAAAGCAAATCACTGCCATCAGAGAACTGTCACTCTGTGGGGCTGACACTGCACAATAAACAAGGAGGGTGCCCGGCTTGTCAGAGGCTGGCAAATGCCAGAGAGGGTGGAGCAGAGGAACACTGAAAGAGTCAGGGAAGGCATTTCATAATGGCAGGTGAGCAAGACCCTGAAGGATGCTGGCAAGTAAGCTATGTAGGTATCTGATGGAAAAGCATTTTAGGGAGAAAGAGTGAGCCAAGGGCCCTGAAGCAGGGGAGTGTCTGTGAGTTTGAGGATCAGTAAGGAAGCCTAACCCTTGCTACCTGTGTATTTGGGAATCAAAAGAACAGCTATTTGTTTGTTTAGTTTTTGTTGTTGTTCCTTTTCTGTACATTTAAAAAATTTTTATTATTTATTTATTTACTTATTTTTTGGGGGGGCCTGGATTTCTGAGAGATTGCATCCACTGAAACTGATACTTGTGAGGAGCCGTGCAGACACTGGGAATAGAACTCAGAGTTCTCTGCTTCTCTACTAGGACAAGCGATGCTCATAACCGCTGTGCCATCTCCCCAGCCTGTTTGTTTAGTTTTTTGTTTGTTTGTTTGTTTGTTTTGTTTTTATTTTGAGACAGTGTTTCACTATATAGCTCTGGCTATCCTGGAACCCACTCTGTAGACCAGGCTGGCCTTGAACTCAGAGATCCGTCTACCTCTGCCTCTCAAGTGCTGGGATTAAAGGCGTGCGCCACTAAGCCTGGCCAGAAAGACCAGCTTCTTTGTTTTTTTGTTTTGTTTGTTTTTTTTTTTTTTGAGACAGGGTCTCTCTGTGTTAGCTTTGGCTGTCCTGGACTCACTTTGTAGAGCAAGCTGGCCTCGAACTCACAGCGATCCGCCTTTCCTCTGCCTCCCTGAGTGCTGAGATTAAAGTCATGTGTCACCACGCCCAGCCCAGCCAAAGCACCAGCTTTTACCTTTCAGGTCTCTGAAAGGTATCAGAACAAAACAATTTATGAGCCTTTATTCTCATTCCTGGGTGGAGCTGGGCAGGGGCCTTGCTGCCTGTTTCTTTAACTCTTAGAGTCAGTTTTATGACCTGTGTGAGGAGGGACAGTCCTCTTGACTCATCACTGGAGTAGCTTTCCTACCTGGGCCTGGATTTGAATGACCTTAGGCAAATTCTTCTCTGAGCATCAGTGTCCTCAGTGGGGACAGAATGCCTGTAGATCAGAATGGCAGTGAGATTGCAGAGAATCCTTCAGAAAGCATTCAAGAGGCCAGCCTTGGCCCCAGCAGCAGGGGGTACTCAGTCAGCATTCAACACTGGAGGCCAGTCTTCTGCATGATTCAAATCACTCTCCTATTTTGCATGCTTGTCTTATTACATGGGTCTCTAAGAGTCCATGGGAAGAGAGGGAGAGATAAAATAGCCCATCTTAGGAGGGATAAACTGAGGCTCTGGAGTGCATGCATGAGTTGCCTATGGTCATAGTGAGCAGCAGGACAGATGGATACAAAGACCAAGGTCTCCAGGCTCCAGGAGCTTCATGGTGCGCGGGGCCTCATCTGTGGCCATAAGTGTGCAGGTCGTCCACTTGGCACATAGAAGCCAGCTGCACATGACATCCTCCGCCCACTGCCACACACAGTGACAGCCACTCTCAGATTTGTGGTCCAGAGCAGGTTTTGCAAGGCACGGTCAGGAGGGCTGCGGTGATGCTGGTGAAAGGCCAGCGCTGGGAGAAAGGCAGGCCACAAGGCAGTGGGGGTGAGGCCAGGTCTGGGGGAAGAGGAAGGAGTGCTTCATGTGACTGTCTGCTTGGCCTTTGTGTCCATCCAGGGAAAGGAGGGCTGGGTCTCCTGACCGTTCTGCCACAGTGCCCCCAGAAATAGCTGCCCAGCAATATCTCTGAATCTTAGGACAGCCATATTTAGGGGATATATCACAGTCAAGACAGACATCTAAACTTCAAAGGGACACACCTGTCTGAGGTCTGCCTGATCCCAAGCCGCAAGTACTGGCAGGTGGACCTGAACAGGAAGCCCTCTTTCTCCTATCACCCACCTTCCTGGCTTTCCAGCCCTTGATTCAAAATCCAGCCCAGAAATCCCAACTCCTTGGTTACTGCAGCCAATCTTCAAATGGTTTGGCTTCTGGCCACTAGATCTAGCCCGGCTGGGTGCTAGCCTTGTGAAGGCAGGAGAGGTCAGGGAGCCTACTTTGGTTCACACCTTGAAGGACCCAGACATAACAGTAGCTCCATTTTCTGGACCCTTGTTTTGGATGAAGAAACAGACGCACGCACAGTGAAGAGTGCGTCTTGAAACGTAAGAGGCGAGCCTGGAAACCCTAAGTCCATGCTGGCATCCAACTTATCATCGTCCTCAGTCTCTTGAGGGCCGAGGTTACTGGTGTGAGCCAACTAGCCGCCCCCCCTTTGTATTCTGTAGCTTCTGCCCTCGTGTGGGTGCCTGCACACGGGGCGGCATGAGCTGGGCACTCTTAGAATACAGTGAACAGCACGGAGTGAGCTGGCTGAATCCTAATCTGGCTTCTCGATTTCCTAGCTAGGTCTTTCTCACCTGCCATGGGCTGAGAACAAGAGCCACTCAGTGAACTGCAGTGCGGTCCAGTGAGCAAAGCACGGAGAGGACTGGTGGGACACAGTGGGAGGTGCCAGTGTCCATTGCCCAATTCCCCCTCCCCTAACCCCTCCCTAAGAGGGTTTTCTCCTTCTTGAGGGGTGGCCCTCACTGGAGCTGTGTGCAGATGCTTCTGGGCCCGGCTGGCGACAGGTCCTTGTGGGCGAGAAGCTAGCTGCACCAAAGGCGCCTTTGTCCCCTTTGTCTCCTCTCCTGCAAATTAGCAATTACCTTTCTTGCTCCTAGCTCAGCCTTTCCTAGGAGAATTGCTCTGCAGAAGCCACCTGGCTAATTAGTGGGTGGCCACCCGAGACAAACTTGGGGCCTATCGGTCAGAATTGGGGCTACCAACACCTGGGAGTTAACATTACCTTGCAGAGACCAGACAGTCCTGCACCCCAGGGCAGCACAGGTTTTCTATCCTGAGGCTTCATCCTGATCTGGCTTTTAGGCTGTGTGACCTTAGATAAGTCACTTTGCTTCTCTGGCAGGTTTCTCTATCCTTAATGTTGGGACTGTGTGAGGTTGGGCGGCTGGCACCTAAAGAGCGGCAGATATTGCGACTGCTACTTTATTGTTGCCACTGTCATCGCCTTGGGCTTATTTTAACTCCTCGGGTGAAGGAACACATGGAATGCAAGCCCAGTGACAGCCCTGACATGCCACAGTGGTGGCACAGGTAGAAAGAGAAGCCTAGCCAGACCTCAGTTCCTGGGGCAACAGAAGGGCTTGGTTTCTGCCACCCCACACCCCCCTTTACTTCTCTTGAGATATGTGTGGCCATGGGCCCGGAATTGGGTCTGACTTTTGTTGAGTGAGGGCAGGACCAGAACTCTTTCAGGAAGAACAGATGGCAAGGCCTCTTTTCTATGGCACTGAGGACTCAGGGAAAGGCCTAGGATGGACGGGGTCTGACCTGTGCCTAATGGGACAGAGGCAGGGGACCTTCAGCGTTGTTGTGGGGCATGGGGGTACCTCAACAACAAAGGAGTAGAGGTACAAATGATGGCTGGGTGCAGGGCTGGTGAGGCTGGGCACACAGTCTGCATGTTGTGGAGGATGAGTGAGAGCCAAGACCAGGAGATGGGATCTGCCTACTGCCCCCGAGGTCAGGCCAGACTGCCTCTCCACACTGGCCTTGAAGCTTCAGGAAGCTGTCTCAGGCATAGTTAAAGGAGTCCCCAGCTTGGGCTCGGGAGAATTGGGTTGGGAAGGCTTTCTGGAAGGGTGAGCCTCAGAAGGAGCTATGGAGAGGATGGCTGTCCCCAGCAGAGGTGACAGGCTATGCAGAGACCTTGAAGCACCCACAAGCCAGGCTTCTGCTGCTAGGAATGGAACCCACGTCTTCCAAGTGAGGCAAATGCTCAGCCATCAAGTGGCATCTCTAGTCATTAGTTTGTGTTCTGTCTTGGCGTTGGGGAGGCACAGAAGGCTCAGAGCATGTGGTTTGGCATCTAATTTTCAGAGTGAGCACAGAGTCTTGCTCAAAAAGAAGGTAGAGAGATTTGTTCTCTGGATCTACAAATGCTTATTTTCATTGGGAAGTGGTTATAAGTTATTATTAGTCTTATACAGAGAGAAAACTAGGCTGAACTCAGGGATGTCTCTCTTTTCCTTTATCTTTCATCTGTAGGCAAGGAGATAGCTGAAGAGAAAGAAAGCAGGATATAGAAATAGAGATGGAGGATAGAACAAAAGGTAGATGGTTGAACCTACTCCTTAAGGCCTAAGTCATTGGTACAGAATTTTATATATTTATGCAAATCATGGTCATGTCAAATACTAGTCTGATTTACCACAAGAATATATATCCTAAATCTAACAGATAGATATGATTCTATAAATATATAAGGTAAAATAGTTAAATAAGGTCTTCAAAAGCCTCAGAGACCCACAGAATATGGCATTTAAAGATGTTTTTATTATTCTCAAGATTCTTTGACAACAAGACAAGTTAACTCCTGACAACACCCAGCCATCCTCAAAGAAGATGAGCATCAAAGAACCTCCTTACGGAGTTAGCTTCAAATGTGGCAAACTGGCCACTGGACAAAATGTCCTCGTTTCTACCACAGACAGAATTCTGCCTAAAAATGGGCAGCTTAGATGTAGACAGAGTTGCTGGCCAAACTCTGCCAAGATAGGGTAAGCAAGTCCTCAATACCTCTTTCCTTGGAAATAAATCTGGCAGAGATATTGGGCTAGAAGGCAGAAAATGAGGCTCCAACATTATAGAGAGTATTGGGTGACTGTTCAGGCAGTAAACTGTCTTAGTCATTTTTTTATTTTGCAAGATGCCAACCTGCCCTACCAGTTCAAGTCTCTGAGGGGGGTATTGAAGACCAGATAGTTTAGTTTTACAATCAAGTTTAGTTGGTTAGGAGATAAGATCTTTTTAGATCAAGATAAAGGATGTAAGCTAATAGAGATGAGATATGATAAATATTGAATTTAATTCAGAAATTTAGACCCAACAAGACAGGAAAGATGTTTACCTCAAGTTTAACAAATTAGCCAAATCCCTATGAATGTAACATTTATATAACTCATGATTGTCTCATGGTTTTCCCTGTTGTATGTAGTTTTTTTTATTCATGTGTAATAAAATAAATTTATATGTTAAAATGAATGAATGAATGAATGAATAAATGAATGAAAAAATTTAAAAGGTAGAGAGAGACACATACACCATCCTCTTTTCTGGTGTCTGACCTGGGCAAAGTGAGCCTGAGGTCGCCTCAGTTTCTGTTTTTATCCAATTAGTGGGTGTGGGTCTCCTGTCTCCCTGAGTGTTTGGAACTGGAATACCATCCTTATGGCATGCGTGTGTCCAGGAACCCTGTGGCATTCACTGAAGAGGAAACTGAGGCACAAAGAAATGACTTGCTTAAGAGACAGAGCTACAATTTGAACCTATGCTATTCTAACCTCAAGATCCCTGCTGTTCACCCTTGTCCCCAAGCTTGGCTGGGGTGTGGCCCAGTCCCGAGGCTGTTCCCTAGGGCCCAGCTAATCCCTTCTCAAGGCCCACCAGCCCAAGAGCCAATTAGTGCCTTCATGCTAGGGCACTGCACCTGTCCCCCAGCTCTGGGAGGCCTGGCCCTGGGTAGATCATTGGGCTCCACCCTCTAGGCAGCAGCTTCCAGTATTGCCATTAGGAGAAAGGACTAGACTCTGGCTTCTTCAGGACAGCTGAGGATGGTGGTGTGATGTGGTGTGGTGTGTGGTGTGTGGTGTGGTGTGGTGTGGTGTGTGGTGTGGTGATGAGGGAGCGAGAAAGCCAGGGAGAGAAGAGTCCCAGTAGAATTTTCCACAGACAGGCTAGGCTTTCCACAGACAGGCTAGGCGTCCCACAGAATATCTCCCTCTCCCCCTCCTTGTCTCTCCTAGAACCTCTTTTCCCCTCCTGAGCCATGGGTTCCCAAGATCGCCAGTGACAGGGGCTGCTGGTGGCACTGGCTGCAGTTTCTCACCTGCATGCAGGGTCTGGCTCCAGTGAGAAAGGAAGAGGAGTGAAAAAAAAAGGTCCTTGAGATGGTGACAAAGGTCTGAGTGTGGGCCGCGAGAGCAGTCTGTTTCCAGGCAACTGCTCTACCCTGGGCTCCCTGCGGCGGCTGGCACATCCGTCATGCTGTAGTAGCTCTGCTGGCGAGGGAGCTGGGGCTGCCGGGCCCCACAGCCCAGGCACACATCTCATGGCCCTGCTGGGCTTGCCTGGGCCCTCTGTCAGTGCTTGTGTTAGGAAGCACACTGTGACATGGCTGCTGCTGAATGTACACTAGCAGGCACCTAGCCTGGGGCCTGGAGCACACAAGGCACAGGGCAGAGCTTCCACTCAGTGTGACAGCCTGTGGCACAGGCTGGATGCTCACATGCTGGCTCCAGACTATATTTTGGCCATTTGTTCTTTGGTGTGTTCTCCAGCCTTGCAGGGTCTCAGTTTCTTCACCTGTGAAGTGGACACAATAGTTTTTACCTTGTAGGGTTGTTGTAGGAATTAGATGACTTATAGGCAATACCCTAGGCTTAGTGTCCTATTAATACAAGTGTTTATTATTTATTGAGTATAAAGAGATGATGGTGCTGGGCATGGTGGCACACACCTGGCATCTCAGTGGTTGGGAGAATAAGGCAGGAGGATCAAGAGGTTGTGAGTTTGAGATCAGTCTGGGTCTACACAGTGAGACCCTGTCTCAGGGTGAGAAAAAAAAATGAGATAGGAGTGGAAAAGAGGTGTGGAAGTGAAGCACCCATTGCTGCCAGAGGCAGTGTGTGTGCCCTGCTTTTAAGTGTAGGACCTTAGGCAAGTCACTCAGAGCCTGGGTTTTCTCCTGATGCAGCTGGGGAAATGATCTGTAGGGGCCTTGGGGCCCTGTCCCCTCAGTGTGGCTTTGAAGCCCATGTAGAGCTGGCAGGATTAGAGAGGGCCCCACCCTGGCAGCACTCCGATCCAAAATGGTCCTGACTCAGCAGACCTCCATTGCTGCACACTGGTTCCCACCTGGGACCTGCCAGGATGCCCTTGCCAGTCCTCCCACCTGCCTTGTGCATAAGCCACTCCATTCTGCCGGGCCGCGCTGCTCCCCACCCCCCCCCCAATTAAGCTGCCCAGTCATTCTGCCAGCCCCAGCCTCTCCCCTTCTCCCTCCGCAGCCTCAGCTCTCACGCTTCCTTTCACCTCCTTTGCGGAAATAACCTCTGCAGCGCCCTAGAGAGCAAAGAGGAGAAGGAGGAAGCCCAGGGCACCGGGTGCCTGGCACACCACTGGCATTGTCTGGGCCCTGCAGTGAAAAGAGGCTGGGTTCCCTAAGGCCAGCCAAGCTGCCCGCCTGCTGGCTGCTCATGGAGGCCATGTGGGCAGCAAGGCCTGGGCAGGCCTGGGCTGGCAGTGCCTCTTGGGACAGCTTGGCCCACTCTGGTGAAAGGAAGGCTAAAATCACCTTGGGTATGACCTTGTTTTTCTGGAGCTAAATACAGATATGTGTTGGTACCTACTGTGTGTCAAGAGTTGGGGCAGCCCCCTACAACTGGGCTACACGATCTGGCCCCAAGGTCTGAAAACCTAGCGGCATGGTCACACATTTGTGCTCCAGTGCTCTCCTGTGTGTGTGTGTGTGTGTGTGTGTGTGTGTGTGTGTGTGTGTGTGTGTGTTTGTGTGTGTGTGTGTGTGCGCGCGCGCTCTCTCTCTCTCTCTGTCTGTCTCTCTCTGTCTGTCTCTCCTCCCTCCCTCCCTCCCTCCTCTGTCCCTCCCTCTTTCTTTCCCCCTCTCTCTCTTCCTCACTCTCCCTCTCCTTTCCTCTTTCTATTTCCATATCTCCTTCCTTCCTCCGTCCACACTTTCTCTCTCTCTTCCACTCCTCCCTCCTTTCTGTCCTCTTGGTTTGTTTTGAGACAGGGACTTGCTATGTAACCCAGGCTGCTCTTGAACTCCCAGTCTCCTTGTCTTAGCCTCCTAAGAATACAGGCTGGTGATAGTATGCCTGACTTGGTGTTCTTTGACAGCTGTGCAGCTGGTACCGCTACTAGACTCCTTGTGTGTGCCTACAGAGACAACAGAAGGACGGTTCTACTTAGGGTTAGCGTGCAGAGGAGAGGGCAGCCCCCCCCCCCCCCCCCCCCGCTTCTGTCCTGGACTCTGCCCTTGCTGTGGGCTGAGGTACTGCTGTGCTGCAGAGCTTAGTCCTGAAGGGATTCCAATCTAAGAAACATCTACCTACTGTGTGTTACCATTCTAGAAGGGCATAGAAGATGCCAGAAGACAGACCTGGGGTAAGAAGGAAAAGGAAGGGAAGAGGCCAGGTGTGGTGGCGCATGCCTATAATCCCAGAACTCAGGAGGCAGAATTCATGGTTTTCGAAGAGTTCAAAGCCAGCCTGGCCTACAGAATGAGTTCTGGGTCAGCTTGAGCTACAGTGAGAACCTGCCTCAAGAAAGAAAAAGGAAGTAAGAAAGGGAAAAATGAAGGAAGGAAGGAAAGAAAGAAAGGCCTTACTGTCTACAGGCTCTTTACTGAATGCTGAAGTCCAGAGCCAAATGTGCCTTCCCCATTGTATGGTTAAGGAAATCTGGGACCTAATTATGACACACAATAGCCAGATGGGGAGACATGAGAGCCGCAGACGTGATCTTGAGGCTCAGGAAGACTTCTTGGAGGAGGCAGCCTTCAGTTTTGGCAGAGCAGTCCTACCCACTATTCCCCTGAAATGGTTCTGAGATGTTGGCCTTGCTTTCCACATGTTTGGAGATGGGAGAACACACTGTTTCCATTCGCAGTCAACTGACTTGCCCTCCAACCAGCTCTTGGCACATCGACTCTCACCCTGGTCCCAGAAGCAGAGCCTTCTACGTTAGCCAGCAAGCTGTCTTTCCATGCCCATCTGGAATGGCAACACACAATAGGCAGTTAGCCACCCCCAACCCTATCCCACCAGCAGCCAGAGCAATCTTCTGAAACAGAAGTCTGACTGCACTACTTAGCCTAAGACCCTTCAGTGGCTCTCCAGGCACTCAGGGTATGCCCAGACTCCATACTGCAGCCTTGGGGGCCTCGCCAGGCCTAGCACCACTGACCGTCCAGGCTCATTGGCTGAAGAAGGGCTTGTGACTCCTTAGAACCTCCACCTTGAAGGTTCTGGGAGGGCTTCCGGGCTTCCGTATAGAGGAATGCCACCACCTGGGCTGTGGGGATGGGCAGAGCAGAATGATGGGCTGTAGTGTCTTGGAGCTGGCTCTGGCTCTGTGACCTTGTCCCTTGGTCCCTTTAGCGTCACATCTCAGTTTCTCTATCAGTAAAATGAGGGGCCTACCTTGGGGATGTTACCAAGAGTCACATCCAGAGGGCTGGGGTGCCTGGGACTTTCTCGTTTTCTTTCTTTCTTTCTTTCTTTCTTTCTTTCTTTCTTTCTTTCTTTCTTTCTTTTTCTTTTTTTTTTTGGCTTTGTTTTGGTTTTTTTGAGACAGGGTTTTTCTGTGTAGCCTTGGCTATCCTAGACTTGCTTCGTAGACCAGGCTGGCCTCAAACTCCCAGTGATCTGCCTGCCTCTGCATCCCAAGTGCTGAAGTTAAAGGCATGCGCCACCACACCCAGCGTGTGCCTGGGACTTCCATGTATTCAGTTCCTCCACATATACCAGAGTTGGCAGGACAGCAGGACAGTTGGCAGGACAGTAAGACAGTTGGCAGGGCAGAGGCTCATTAGTGGTAAAGGGACTGCCCTGCTCCCTGGAGGGGGCTTGGGAGGTGACCCCACTTTGTGTAGTGGATGGCTTATCTGATGGTTGTGCCTCTGATATGTGTGTGCATTTGGGGGCGGGGCTTCTGGCTTCACTGTGCACCTCCTCTGTGGCCTTGGTGGGTCACCGTTCCCTGCTCCCTGCAACCTCTGTTGACTTGAGGTGAGTTCTGGAGGGTTCCTCCTTAGTTCAGCTCAGCTCAGGCCTGCTGAATGGGCCGATGGAAGGGGATCAGTAATTTCCCCCTGGGGCTCAGAACATTTGTCTTGACAGATGCCACAGCTGAGGCCCCAAGGCCTGGGAACAGGCCAGAACTGAGACGCACAGATGCAGCCACCTCTGGCTGTGTGGCTTTGTGCCACTCACTTTCCCTCTCTGAGCCTCTGCTTCTGGTCTCTAGGCTCCCTACAGGTGCTGAAGCAGAGTCTGTGAGGACCAAGGGAGGATGGGTGTCAGCCCTTTAAAGAAGTAGGTTCTCGGGAAAACTCTGTTTTCAGAGCTACCTGGCCCCACCAACTTAGCCTCTGGATGAGGGCCAGGGAGTTGTAAGCCACTGTTTTGCTTTGGTTTTGTTTGTTCAAAGTATAACATTTTCAAATGTACTAGAATTTCATTATGTCACAAACCCAGTTCATCAGATACAGTGACAAACACAGCTGCCTCCTGGTCCTGGTCCTGCTCTTACCCAGGCCACAGGAGCTGTCTTGGTCCCTCTAGAGATGATACATTCATGCATACATACATAGGCAAGGGTATTTCTAGGTTTGGTTTCTTTTTTTTTTTTTTTAATTTAAAAAAGCTACATCTATTTATTTAGTACATGTGTATGTTTGTGTGTGTGGAGGTCAGAGGACAACTTGAAGGAGTCAGTTCTCTCTGCACCATGTGGGTCCCTGAACTAAAACCTCTTTAAAAAAAAAAAGATATCGTTGGGATTGGTAGTAAATACCTCTACCCACTAAGTCATCTTACCATTCCTGGTTTATTTTTACACAAAACATGTTGTTTACAATGTTTTATTGTTGTTGTTTTGTTTTGTTTTTGCTTTTTCGAGACAGGGTCTCTCTGTGTTAGCCTTGGCTGTCCTGGACTGCTTTGTAGACCAGGCTGGCTTCGAACTCACATCGATCCACCTGCCTCTGCCTCCTGAGTGCTGGGATTAAAGGCGTGCACCACCATTGCCCGATTGACATAGGTGTTCTTTTGTAACACACTTCCTTCCATTGTGTTTTTAGGTGTTTTTGTTTGTTTTGTCTCTGTTTTATGAGAAAGGGGTTCTCTGTGTAGCCTTGGCCGTCCTGGACTTTGTAGATCAGGCTGGCCTCAAACTCACAGAGCTCCGCTTGCCTCTGCCTCCCTGAGTGCTGGGATTCTAGGCGTGGACCACCACACCCAGATGTTCTTAGGGTTCTTTATGTTGCAGCATGTGTCAGTCTTTCATTCTTTCCTATTGCCAAGTAATATTTCATTTTATAGACATAATGTATTTTTTACAAATTGAGTTGTACTGGTTGGTTTTGTGTGTCAACTTGATCTCAATTAGTGATCAGTGGGGGAGGGCACAGCCTATGGTGGATGGTGCCATCCCTGGGCTGGTGGTCCTGGGTTCTTTAAGAAGATAAACTGAGGAAGCCATGAGGAGCAAGCCAGTAAGCGGCACCCTCCATGGCCTCTGCATCAGCTCCTGCCCCCAGATGCTGGCGTTGCCTGACTTCCTCTAGTGATGGACTGTGTATGATCTGGAAGTGTAAGCCAAATAAACCCTTTCCTCCCTAACTTGCTTTTTGGTCATGGTGTTTCTGCTGCCGCTACAGAAACCCTGGGCATCATATTTTGCCCAGCATATGCAGTGTGGTGGTGAACAGCCTTGTGCACATTTTAGTGTGCACACACTTCTCAGTTTTCTTTTTTTTTTTTAATATTTTTTATTTAATTTTAATTTATGTGCATTGGTGTGAGGGTGTCAGATCTTGGAGTTACAGACAGTTGTGAGTTGCCATGTGGGTGCTGGGAGTTGAACCCGGGTCCTTTCGAAGAGCAGGTAGTGCTCTTAACCACTGAGCCATCTCTCCAGCTCCTCCTCAGTTTTCTTATGCTTAGGAATGGACTTGCTAAGGGCACATGGCTACTCCATGCTAAAGTGCCTAAGGAACTGCCTTTTCCAAAGACTTGACATTGTCATTCTATTAGCATCTCAGCCATGGCAGGGTTATAATTTCTCTGCATCCTTGACGACGCTTGTTAATTCTATGCTGTTCGGACTAGACCATCGTAGCAGGTGTGAGGGATCTCACTGTGCATTGGATGTGGCATGTCCCAATAGCTGAGGATGCTGACAGTCTTCAGGTCATTTGTATGTTTGATTTAGATGAAGGTCTGCTCACATCTTCTGCTCATTAAAACAAACAGGCCAGGCAGTGGTGGCACATGCCTCTAATCCCAGCACTCGGGAGGCAGAGGCAGGCGGATCGCTGTGAGTTTGAGGCCAGCCTAGTCTACAAAGCGAGTCCAGACAGCCAAGGTTACACAGAGAAACCCTGTCTCAAAAGACCAAAAACCAAACAAACCAAAACAGAACTATTGTCATTTTACTATTGAATTGTGAGAGCACTTACCCACTCCACCTACACATTCCTTTTGGATGAACTATTTATGAATATTTTCTTCCAGTTTGTGAGTTGTCCCTTCCTTCCTTCCTTCCTTCCTTCCTTCCTTCCTTCCTTCCTTCCTTCCTTCCT
>OU015742.1:81745963-81761525 GCA_907169655.1 Acomys percivali
CCTTCCTTCCTTCCTTCCTTCCTTCCTTCCTTCCTTCCTTCCTTCCTGTCTTCCCCCCTCTTCCTCCTTTTCCCCTGTTCTTCCTTTTCTTCTCTTACTTTCAGTGCTGTGGAGTGAATAAGGGCCTCATACATCTTAGGCAAGCATTCCACCACTAAGATACAGAGGTTCATGCTGGAGTTTTGGCTTCTGTTTGTTTGGTTTGGTTTTTGGTTTTTGGTCTTTTGAGACAGGATTTCTCCATATCGCCCTGGCTGTGCTGGAACTCACTCTGCAGACCAGGCTGACCTCAAACTCAGAGATCCATCTGACTTGGCCTCCTGAGTGCTGGATCACTCAGGATCCAGGCGGCTGCCGCCGCCACCACCAACATCCTACAGTTTTTAAAAAAAAGGACAGGATCTCAGTAAGTTTCTCAGGCAGGTTTAAACATTTTCTAACATTTATTTATTTTGTGTAGGTGTGGATAGGAACATGGAGACAACTTGTAGGAGTTGGTTCTCATGTGGGTTCTGGGGATCTACCTCAGCCCATTAGTCTGGGGAACAGGTGTCTTTACCACCTGAGTCACCCTGCCAACCCCACCAGGTAGGTGTTGATTGTGATCCTCCTGCCTCAGCCTCCCAAGTAGCTGGAATTGCTAGTCTGCCTTCCTAAGACAGGGCAAGTCAGTCAGTTCTCTCTCTCTCTCTCTCTCTCTCTCTCTCTCTCTCTCTCTCTCTCTCTGTGTGTGTGTGTGTGTGTGTGTGTGTGTGTTTTGTCCAAGTCTTAATACATCACTCAGGCTAGCCTCTAACTTGTGAGTCCCCTGCATCATCCTCCTGAGTCCTGCTTTTTATTTTCTTGTAAGTGTCCACTGAAGCACAAAAGTTTCAGATTTTGATGATGTCCAATTGTCTGATTTTTCCTATTGCTTATACTCTGGGTGTCACATCCAAGAACCATTGCCTAACCCAAGGTCACAGAGATTCATTCCTCTTTACTTCTAAGAGTTTTGGTCCCTACATTCTTCAGGTTGTTTTTTCTCCTAAGCAGTAAATCTGTGCACTGTTGGCACAAGAGCAAGGAAGAGCATAAAAGGATGTTCTCATTCTTTTTTTATAGCTGCATAATATTCAACTTTATGGACATACTATAATTTATTTACCCCATATTCCATTGATAGACATTCAGAATCCTTCCAGCACTTTTCTCTCATAAGACTTCAGCGAACATCTGTGAATATAGATGTCCACTCCACACTAGTGAGTTTAGTGGGAGGTAGAATTGCTGGGTCCAAGAGTGTCTGCTATTGGACATGATGCCGTATTTCTCTCCACTGACACAAGGCACCAGCTTTCACTATCTGCAACAGTGTCTAAAGTGTGAGCCATTCACCCATCACCCCCGCTGCCATGTGTCAAGAGTTCAAACATGTACTTGGCCCTAACCAATGATCTGGAAAGTCAAGAGTGAAAATCCAGACCATACATAGATCTAAGATCACATGGTCTGTGTGGCTCTTGACTCTCTACAACCCCTATTCAGTCCCTGTATCTACAGAGGGCTGTGGTTACTTCTGAACTAACAACTCCCGTGGCCACTTCTGAACTAACTCCCATGGCCACTTCTGAACTAACTCCCAGAAGGATGAGATTGATCGGTGTGCCTGGAGAGCTGGAGGTCACACTTGTGTGGGCACACAATGTGCTCTACAACTGAGCCGTACCCCAGGGTACAAGTCTAACTTCAAGTTGGGCAAGGCTGGGTTCTGTCCTGGCTCAGTCAGGGGCTCCCTTCCCGATGCCTCAGCCTCTTCATGTGAGCGCTGCCCTCTGGGTTACAGTTACAAAGAGCACTAACTGCCATCACTGTCCCTGTTGGAAAAGCACTGTGGGAAATAAAAGGGAAAAATATGGTGGCTGTGTGTGTGTGTGTGTGTGTGTGTGTGTGTGTGTGTGTGTGAGAGAGAGAGAGAGAGAGAGAGAGAGAGAGAGAGAGAGAGAGAGAGAGAGAGAGATGCCTTCCAGAAAGAAGGGCATTTGAATGGATCATGCAGGGGATGTCTTTGAATAGTCAATGATATTTTAGGCAGGAAGATGTGTGACAAAACGTTTTCTGGGGAGACACAGCACACATGTCTAGTCTACTCACCCCAGATAGGAAACCCATGATAAACCCAAGTGCAGATACCACCAAAGTCCAATTCGGTGAACCAATGAGTTTTATTGAAGTTACTCACAGTAATATGGGTGAGGAGTTACAGGAGTAAAAATGACTCAAAGACAGCTGCATCACCGAAGCGTGTCACCAGCATGGGTGACAGCTCACAAAGCTGGGAACCTGAAGCACACTGCACAGGCTGCAGTCAGCTCACCTGGTTGGAGAGAATTTTTCCCAGGAGCCTCAGCTGACTTAAGCCACTTCTAGGCAGTTTGACTGGTTTCTTCTTCTTCCAGGCAGCTGTTCTGGTCTCAGAGTCGTGTTTGTAGCTCAGCTCAGCTCCTCCAAGAGGGACTCTCAGCTTCTGTTGCTTACTCTGGCAGGGAGGAGCCTCGTGGGTTTGGTCAGTTTCAGGGACTTCTTGAAGCTATTTTGAGCTGTCTAGCTTTAACATTCTTCCTGAAACCCTCTTTTGAAATCATCCCTGAGCCTTGGATGAGGTGACTTACAGGTGTCCACCTATGGCTAAGAAGTAGGTCACCACGGCACATTAATGGTCACTTGTTCTCGGATGCTTCACCAATGGTTATGAGTTGAGGCTGATAACAACAGTGATATAGGCATAAACAGGTGCTTAGAAAAGAAGGCAGTTTGATATCACATTCGTCTAGAGAAAAAATAGAAGTTGCTTTTCTATTGGGACCTATGACCTCCCCAGCCACAGACTCTCGTTCTGCCATATAGTACCAGGCTTGAACTCCCTCTTGTGGATTGGGCCTTAAATCCAACTGGAAGGCTGTTGGTCTTACCCAACAGCCGAGCCACTATTGCTCAAGCAAGCCCATCCTGTCTCACTTGGTGTTTTAACAGGCAGAGTCCATAGTCAAGCAGGGTGGGGGGTGGTAGGAATGCCAGATGTGCCTTGATCCCAAGGTAGGAGCTGTGGGAGCCACCAGAGGAGCTTGAAGACCTAGAGATCTGGGTGGCATCAGACACACAGTTAGAAGCTAGGGAAGGGCCATGATGCTGGAAGTCCTGCTCAGCATGTCCCCATCCGCAGCCTGAACAGTCGTCCCTCTCTGAACCTTATGTCTTAGAAGCAGCCTGAACAAAGATGAAGAATGAGGGGTCAGGGGTCAGGCAGCTGGGGTTGATTTCTAGCTCTGCCACTTATGAGCTATGTGACCTCAGTCATTTTTGTCACTTAGCCTCTCCTGGATGTAGTTTACTCAGCCATAAAAAGGGGTTGCTGCTGCATCCTGGGGTCACAGTGAAGAGCGTAAGGCTCTCAGGCCCATGCTTGTACACAGTGAGCCTGCGCTTACACACAGTGAGGCCGCGCTTTCAGAGCTGTCCAGTTGGCTGTCTGGAGGCAGAGGAGGGGCCTGAGCTGTTGGTGTGAACCTGGTGTCACTCTGAAATGACCAGGAGATAGATAAGATCCCAAGACTGGTCACTAAGGATGCTAACATAAAGAGATCTCCCCCTCCCTCCCCCCCCCACCGCCCAAGACAGGGTTTGGCAGTCCTGGACTCGCTTTGTAGACAGGGCTGGACTCGAACTCACAACAATCTACCTGCCTCTGCCTCCTGAGTGCTGGGATTAAAGGCGTGTGCCACCATCATCCGGCCTACATAAAGAGATCTTTTTTTTAAAAAAGATTTATTTATTTAAATTATTATGTATACAGCACTCTGCTTACATGTACACCTGCAGGCCAGAGGAGGGCATGAGATCACATTACAGATGGTTATGAGCCACCATGTGGTTGCTGGGAATTGAACTCAGGACCTCTGGCAGAGCAGTCAGGGCTCTTAACCTCTGAGCCTCTCTCCAGCCCACATAAAGAGATCTTAAGTTCAGGCTTCTTCTTCCTGTGAATTCCTCAACTTTTCAGTATTAGCAATAAATTAAACATTTCAGCAAACTCCCACAGGTCCCTGAAACAAGTCCATAGCCCCCATTGGGCCTGTAGCCTCCTGGTTATGGCCTCTAGTGTGTATGGGTGAGTCTGACTGCCTGGACCAAGTCCCAGCCCTGAAGAGCTTCTGGTTCCTATCTGGAAAATGGGAACAATCACAGTGCCACCTCCTGGTGACATAGTACTTTCCAGACTGACAGTTCAGGAAGGCTTTAGCCAGTGGCCAGGGTGTCTGAGCTGGCCTGGGGTGGGGTCTTGTTCCTGCCATGGACTCGCTGTGGGAATGCACACTGCTTTCAGTCCTCTTTGCGAACGCAGCTTTTTGCTCTTGGAGTTGGAAGATGTGCCTGGTGCTTCTGAGGTTTCTGCATGCCCCTCTAACCACCATCCCTCCCTGCCGGTCTCCTTCCAGCCCCACCTGCCTGCCACCTCCCACCCTCTATCCTGTTACCAAAATGATCTTTGAAAATCCACAAAATCTCAACATGGTCTTTTCCTGCCTAGAGAACATTTCTGTCAGTGCCCCATTGCCTTCAGGAAAAAGTCCCAGAGTCCTGGCCTGGTGTGGGCAGGAGGGGCTGGCCCTCGCCTCTCTTCTGACACCCCCTCTATCACCCCTGCTTGTATTCTGCCTGTACATACAGTTTCTGTTCCCACCTGGATGGCCACATGCCCCTTAGTGCTGGCACCTCCACCCCACCCACATTCCTGCCTTCTCATCCACCCCACCGTTACCTACCTAGTACCCGTGTTTCTCAGATCCAACACTGCCTTGCTCCCAGCGATCCACCCGTGCCTCTAAAGCCCTTTTTCCCCCCTCGAGACAGGGTCTCTCTGTGTAGCCTTGGCTGTCCTGGACTCACTTTATAGACCAGGCTGGCCTCGAACTCACAGCGATCCGCCTGCCTCTGCCTCCCAAGTGCTGGGATTAAAGGTGTGCACCACCATGCCTGGCTTCTAAAGCCTTCTTGTTCTCTTTCTTATCCCTTTCTCCATAGCCCCTTCTCTGTGAGCAGCTAGAAGAATTCTATTGCTCACACTTATCACTTGGGAGGCAGAGGCAGGAGGATTACTACAAGTTCCAGACCAGCCTGGGCTACATAGTGAGTTCTAGGTCACTCTAACTGAAAGTATGACACCCCACCCCAATAAACAAATAGACAAAGAAAGGAAGAATGACTGAATGAGTTTGGATGGTATCATTACCTGTTTAAAATTTCTCTATGGCCGCCTGTGACACTGGGAGTAAGGTCAGGGCTTCCAAACACACTAAATACAGCTCCTGTGCTATTCTGCTTATTGCTGTCTATGAGGGCAGCTGCCTTTTGCCCAGGCTGCTTGCCTTTACAGTGACTTGAACAGAGTCTTCGTGGCCACCACACCTGACAGGTGAGAATCTCTCCATCCAGTGACCAGGCTGCAGAATCTGCCTGGTAACACACAGGCCTTCTTTCTGTTGGCACAGTGGTCCAGCCAGATGTCATGTCATCCTCTGTGAAACCTTTTCCTCCTCAAGGTCACTCCTTCCCATAGCATCTTCAGGCAGCAGAGACACCCCACAGTGGCTCCTGTCAGCTTGGTTCTCCAGCTTTGAGTCCCCACACTCAGTGCAGTTCTCACAGAAGCCGCTGGAGGCAGGAGCTGCAGTGAGTACAGCTGTCAATCTTGGAGCCTGGATGGTACTAAGTGCCTTAATCTTCAGAACCCCATGGGGTCAGCTCCCCTAAAAGCCCTACTTTAAAGAGAAGCCAGTGGAAGTTTGAAGCGATTTAGTCATGTGCTGGAGGTCACCAGCCAGTCTGCCGGAGCAGGAGTGGTGAATGAGTACCACCAATGGCTGACTATACATAGCACCTTTCACATGCCAGGTTGAGCCTTGCACACATTCCATCCTGTCTGGGATGTCCTCTGCACCCCACCTCAGGGCTGGGAAACTGAGGTACAGATACTTGGAAAGCCAGTTATAAGAAGGCCTGTGCTCCTTGGGACCTGGTCATCCCTACCACACCATGATATATTGAGGCATTGTAGAGTCCTTCCTAGGAGGTTATTAGCACCACAACACCAGGCTAGCCTCCAGCCCTGGGAGGTTCTGGCTAGTGGGTGTGTGATGAATGGGGGAACAGGTAGTTGTGAGATATGGGGCCTGCCCCAGCCGTTCTCCAGCTATTTCCTGCAACCCAGAGATCCAGGCATCTCTCTCGTAGCCACGGTGACCCCCAGCACCCTCTTGCCCAGACAGCCCTAGGGAAGGAGCAGATCCATAAACATGAGGCTCCCCAAGGACTTGGGAGGGGCACTGGGCGCTGTACAAGTTCTCAATATTATTGCTTTATTGTCATTTAAATGGAGCCTGCCTCAAACAGACCACCCAGTTCTAGCCACCAGCGCTGGACAAAACCTCCATTGAAAAGCCAATTACAATCACTCCATCTAAATTGTCATGGATTTGTATAGAAAATCACATCTCCATTTAGTCCTGAAGCAGCGTCCTGGGCATGGACAGAGGGGAGGCTGGCCCATTTACCTCGCCAGCTCAGCGCGGGTGCCGCAGGCAGAGAGAAAAGCCCAAGCTGCCGGGCTTGGCTAGCCTAGGAACAAAGGCTAGTTTGTGGGGGCCCAAAGAGAAGCTGGGCCTCTAAGGGCGTCTCAAATTCCAGGCCTGGGCCATGGACCCTGCACTGCCAGCTGGTCTCCCCTGCTGGCAGCTCTGGCCAGACAAGCTTCTGACAGCCGGCTTGAGGCAGTCGTCAGCCCTGCCACTATCCAAGGGGCCTGGAGCTTGGCTCATGTCCATACTGCCAGGAAATGAAGGAACTTAGCCTGGGGATCACTGGCCTACGATCTTGAGAGTTTGGGCCATCCGTCCATCCGTCCATCCATCCATTCGTCGCTGTAGCTTAAGGGTCTTCGGGCAGTATGAAAAGCATAGAAATGAACTCCACTCTCAGGGTGTCCTGGGTTCCAGTCCAGACTCTGTCCTTAGGAGTCTTTTCAATTCTGAAGTAGTTACTGAACACCTACTCTGCGCCACAGAACAGAACATGGTCGAAGCTAAGACAAAGTGGACTGGTTGGAACAGCAGAGTGTCTGGTGCCTCTATGGGCTATTTCTTGAAGACGTTGTTCATTTATCTGTAATGCATGTACAATGATGGTACTATCCCAGCTTTTCTTTTTTTCTTTTTTTTGGTTTTTCGAGACAGGGTCTCTCTGTGTAGCCTTGGCTGTCCTGGACTCACTCTGTAGACCAGGCTGGCTTTGAACTCACAGCGATCCATCTGCCTCTGCCTCCCGAGTGCTGGGATTATAGGCGTGCGCCACCACGCCCGGCCAATCCCAGCTTTTCTTACCAGAGTTCATCCAGGGCTCTGCCCAGGCACACCCGTGCTCACCTTGGGTGCATGTGCATGAAGCTAAGGGCTCTGGTACCATACACTGAGAGTGTGACTGCATTTAATTGTGTGTGAGACTGTCCCATGACTCCATATGGTTGTGTGACTGTGAGGTTATATGTTCATGTATGTAACTATGATATAACCATGTGTTGACAGTCACTTACATTTCCTGTGGCCTTGTCTACACACAGTGCTCTCAGATTGGCTGGGTCGGACTGTGTCCCATGGCCTAAAGATGTCTGTCTAGGCCCAGCGGGACACCTGGATGGAATGGCTAGCAAGCACAGGAGCTACGCCAGGCAGGACTAGTGGGTGCAGTAGGTGAGAAGGGCAGAGTCCTCCTCCTCTCCCACCCAGTCCTACCAGGTAGACTGGTCAATGCAAAAACAGCCCCTCCAGTGCCTGCTCTGTGTAAAGAAAACAAGTTCTTCTGGTATCAGCTCAAGTTTGGCAGGAAGTGGCTTTTGGGTGGCAGGAAGTTGGATTCAGCTCATATCAGTGCCGGACCAAGGCGGCAGGAGAGCAGTTATCTAGGGTTAAACAGAGTTACCAAGAAGAGGGGCCCCCAACTCCCCATACCTGATAGCACTGAGGGCCAGCCCAGGCCTCCTGGTCATGTAGGATGAAGATGGTAGAGGGTTGGAAAGAAAAGCTGCTGCCAGTCAAGTGTTGACTGCATCTAAGACCCAGACAGCCCCTTATCCACCTTTTGGTCCATGCATAAATACAGACTATAATAGGCAGACTTGTCCAAGGTCACTAAAGCAAGGAGCTCACAATTGCCTAACGGTCATAAAAACCCAAGCAGAGAAACAATGAGAAAAGATGTAGCTGGGACAGAGCTGGTGGGAGGCATGCAGAGTGATGGGAGTGTCAGTAGAGACCCATAGTATGCCCACCGTGTGCAAGGCCAGCGTATGGACATCACAGCTGACCATGGGGTTCTGAACCCATTTTCCAGATGTGGAGCCAGTAAGACCCAGAGAACTTCACTTATTGAGCCATGCCTGGAATCTAGGTCTGATTCCAAAGCATAGGTTTTTTTTCAGGTCACTTCCTTGTGCCCAGCTTCTGGGGAAACACAGTGGCTATCTACAAAGCGATGCCCCCATGCCATGGGCTATTCACCTCTATGCCCTGCTGAGGTCTTGACCCAGGTGTCCAGTGGCAAGGCAGGGTCAAACCAGAACAGGGAGTGCTTAGCTCTGGCAGTGCAGACAGAGGAAGTCAAGGTCCTGCCCTTGAGCTGGGGCTCAGCCACTGGAATGGGGTTCTATAACTGGCCAGAAACTAAGTTCTCCCAAGGCCCAGCCCTGAATCACCCGTGTCCCCTGACCCCTATTAGAGCCCCTGGCAAGGAGGCTGCTGGTTTTGTTCTGATCCCCAAATCAGCACCAAGCTGTTCCCTGGCTGAGATGCTGATTTGAAACTCAGTTTGCATGTCGTTTGCACATTACTCAGTGTGTGTCAGAAGGTACGAACATCTCCCTTTCCGGGAGAGGGCTGCCTGTTGGAGGCCCCCCTGCCCTCCTCCAGACAGCAAAAATGCCAGCCGGCTAGACGGGAGCTACGCCCTGGCCTCTGACAGCACCCGCCTGCTGCCACCTCCCCCATTCCCTCCCGAGCCAAATTTAGGCTGCTCTGCTGCTACTGAGAGATGGGAGAGAAGAGGCAGGAAACCGTGAGATGGAGGCTGCTATACCAAGGCCCACATAGGGCGGGGCTGCCCCAGGAGTGCCCCATCCCTGAGCCCTAAGCCTAGCCTCCCTCCGTTTTTCCCCACTGGAATGAAGCCCAGTTGGGGAACACTAAGTTCTGTGCTATAGCCTGGGGTGCTGCTGGCTGCCTTGTCCATGATGGGGAAGAGAGAGAGAGAGAGAGAGAGAGAGAGAGAGAGAGAGAGAGAGAGAGAGAGAGAGAGAGAGAGAAGGGGGAGAGAGAGAGAGAGAAGAGGTCATGGCCAGGGCAGTGGGGAAGGGATCAAGTAGCGTCCTCCTGCCCCAGACACTTGCTGCCACTGGGTCCTGAGAGCTGGCTCTGCTTATTTGTACTTCCTGCCTCTCCTTGGTATACTTCCTGATTGTGGGGCTGGGGACTGCGGGTCCAACTGAGTCTGAGGGGACTGACCTCTTCACCCCATGGCCCATGGGTCAGCTTCCTGCTTTGGTTTGTCTTCGTTCCTCCCCCCCAAAAAAACAGGGTTGCTCTGTGTAGCTTTGGCTGTCCTGGACTCGCTTTGTAGACCAGGCTGGCCTCGAATTCACAGGGATCCACCTGTCTCTGCCTCCTGAGTGCTGGGATTAAAAGCGTGCGCCACCACACCGGGCTGCTTCTTGGATTTTTCAGGCTTGTTAACAACACTGGAGACAGAACTTGAGTAGGCCGAGCCAGGAGAAATGGGTAAGATGGGAGCTGGAAGGCAGCCACCTCAAATCCATAGGTGGGTTAATAGGCTCCAGTAGTGGGGGCATGGCTCCTGAAGCAAGGCTGCCTGGGTTTGAAGGCATCAGTTTTCTGCATCTCTTTCCTTACCTGTAAAGTGGGAGTAATAAATTCCTGGGGTGCTAGAAGGTGAAGCGAGTCAGTGACTGTTGGGCACATAGTAGGTGCAACTCGATGCCAGCCACCAGTGTGATTGTTTTGTCCCCCAGAGCAGTTGGGAGGTCCCAGGATGTGGATGTGAAGGCCAGGTATTATGGCCAAATGGGAGCCATTAGGGTGGGTGTTCAAGTCTGCGTGACCCTGGGCAAATGGCCACACCCCGCTGAGCCTTGGGAGAGGAGCAGCGAAGCGCTTACCACGGAGGGACTGGAATGATTGCACGAGCTCAGGCTTGGCACAGCGCCTGGCACATAGCGGGCGCTCCCTGAAGGATCCAGTGGTACCGCCCCGCACAAAGGACAGGTGGGCAGCGTCGGGATGGAGGGCAGAGCAGGGCAGGTGTGAGCAGAATGAGGAGGCTGGGCAGCAGGGAAGGGAGAGGGCGGGCGGCGGGCGCGTGTGCAGCAGGTGCGCGTCGGATGGGCGGGGCCCCGAGCGGGCGGGGTCTCCAGGTGCGCGGGCACGCGCCAGGAGGCGTGTGGCCTGGGCGCACGGACGCAAAGCATCCCTGTATCTTTAATGCCCCCCTCCCCGCTTCCCCCCGCCCCTTTGTGCACGCCCCCCCCCCCACCAGCCGGGCTGCAGCCACGGAGCCGTCCCCCCTGCACTGACAGCTGGTATCTAATTACTGTGTGAGAATGGAAAGTCAGGCTGTCCCAGCTCCGGGGAGAAGGGATTAACGTCTCCTGCAGAATACACTTCCTCTGGTGGGTTGCCATGGTTACTCTCATTACCTGCCTGCCCGCGAGGAGCCGCGCGAGCCGCTCCAGCAGGCCCTCCGAAACCCGGCCGGGACACGCACGCGCACGCGTGCGCGCCTGTCTTCCCGCCCCTTTCCTCCGGGGGCGCACGCGCGTGCGCCGTGGGGGGGGGGGAGCGCGAGCGGTCTCACCCCTGCCCCGCCCCCTCCCTCCCCCCCCCGCTCCCCGCCCCTGCAGCTGTCAGCGGCGCGCGCGGCCCGCTAGCCCCTGCGCGCGCTGTCAACAGTCATTAGCGCGCGGGCCGCGCCCATCCCCCTCGGTCCCCTAGCCCGGGGTGGGGCCCGCACCTGGGGCCCCCTGCTCGTTAGCGCACCCGGGCCGCTCGCCTCGGTCCGGAGGGACCCGCCCGCAGGGCCTGTCGGGCTCAGAGCCTCCCCTTTCTGCCTAGAACCCTTGCAGCGGTCCGGTCCCCATTCCCAGTCCTCGGCTGAGGCTCCTGAGGGAGGCGGGTCCCCAGTGTCTCGGAGGGCGCCCCTCTGCAGTGGTGACGACAGCGGTCATTTATGAATGTCTCAAGAGGGCAGGCATGTTTGTGCTTATTTTGGGGTTCCCGCAGCCCTCCTATGAGGTAGTGAAAGCAGTGGTGGATACGGTGTAATTTTACACACGAGGAAACTGAGGCCCAGCTCCTCCTGGTCGTAGGGCAGGGCCAGATTGTTCTAAGGCTTCTAGGAGCTTCCTTATTGCTCAGATCAGCCAAGGCCCTGCCGCCAGTCCCTGTCTCCCAGGAGAGGCTTCCTCCCTGCCTTTTACCTATTTCCTCTGCTCTGCTCTTTCCCAAAAGGCTTGCTTTGGCCCGTTGCTGCACTCCCTCCCCTTCCCCTTCCCTCAAAGGACCCCCCACCTCCCCGAGTTAAAGCCAAAAGAAAGGGGGGGGGGTCAAAAAGATGAGCTGAAAAGGAAAAAGCTACTGAAAGTAGCTCAAAGGATGTGGCACCCCTCAATGTGGTTTGGGGATCTATCTCAGGCACTTCTTCTGTGGCCCTGGGTGTGCATTTCGCTCCTCGGCGTGATTTGAAAGAAGATGGAGGTTCAGTGAAGCAGAAAGGAGGTCTTGGAATATGTGAGGTTGTTCCAGATGGCAGGTGCGACTCGATGGCAGGGCTCCGCACTAACAGTTGGAGATTGAGCACAAGGGTGGAGGAGAGGCAGGTGCCACACTGAGTCCTCAGTGCCTTGCTTATGCATTTATTTATGGAAGGGGGGGGGTTCCTCCCACTGCCCGATGCAAGTCTGCAGGCCTGGAGGCCAGAGAATTCTAGTGGGAGCCTTGTTGTGAAGGGATTGCTTGTTTTCAGTTTGGTAATATTTTTCAGTGAGGAGAAATAAAAATACTGTCACTGTTGTATTTGAGCAGGGGAGCTCCTCTGCCATCTGACTGCCCCTTAGAAATCATCACCACCTTCTCCAGGGTTCTGAGAGAGATTTTAGAGGCTTGGGTGATGTTCTTTCGTTCTACCTTTCCGTCTCTGTTTTGAGTGGTTTAAAATCTGTCCGCCTTCCAGCCCTTTGGCCACTCCTCTCCAGGGCTGACTCCTCCCCTTTGATTCTTCTTTTAGTTCCATTCAGGGTTGGAATAAGACCTTGGCAAGAGCCTCTCCTGAAACTTCCCAACCTCAAGTCCTGGCCAAATTGATTAAATGGGGACCAGGCGCTGTCTGATCTGGGAGGAGTGTTGCCTAGGGGATGTTCCTGTAGTCTCAGACTCTCTTGGCTGGCTTAGATAGGGTGGAGCAACATCACTGAGTTTGCCTGTGCAGTCACCCCCTGAAGTCCCAAACTCCCACACAAGCAGAAGCCAAAGGTTTTCCCCCTGGGGTGTGTGCTGCGGCTAATGCTGTCCTCTAGCAACAGTCCCGTTAATTTTCTTGCCTTGTTACGAGTTGCATCTGGAATGTACCAAGGGTGTACATTTTAAGGACTTTCTCCATGGTCCCTTCCTCTCTTTCAGGAGGAACCCACAGGAGAAATGTCCCTGCTCTTTAGAGACATCTTCTCAACCATGGCCTTCGTGTGGCTGGAAAGCATAGTTCCCTATTACAGCCATGATAGTATACTAAAAGGTGCCCCGTGGCCTGAAACAGTGTTTCTACCTTGATAAGTATGTAACTTATTACCAGCCAACAACTTCAAAGTTGTAGAGATGAGGACATAACTGCCACCCATTAGCAATTGTACTGTGCTTGCTATGAAGGTCAGGGGTCAAGTTAATTGGCTTCTCTGGGAGATGGACAAAATTCCCCCAGAGGGGTTTACCTAAGAGGTGCTCCCAAGGATTGGGATGAGGCCACCTGGCAGGAGCCTAAAGGCCTGCCTGTTAAGTGGTCTGCAGCCCTGGACATCACATTCTCCTTTCATTGAGTGCTGATCACTAAAAGGAAACTGAGGAAGCCAGAAAACACCTGCCAAGACCCCCCTAAAGTAACTTTGCCAGATTTCTTGAAATTATAGCAATATTGCCTAATAAGAGTCTTCTTCCCCCTACCCCATTAGGAAAGGTAGTCTTCTCTAGAGATGAAAATATTAACATAGAAGGCCTGGAAGCATAGAACATGGCTGTATATAATGGGCCGATGTCCGTTTCCCTGCTACTTAACTCCGTGTCTCAATCACAGAGACATCCTAATCAGCATTTCTCAAAATCCTTTGCTTATAGTCATTTGGTAGATAGAAGGCTTTTTAAAAACCTCAGAGCATAGATTTGGTAGACTGAAGTAGACCATGAAAATATGCATTTTGGGGGGTGGGGTTTTTTGTTTTTGTTTTTATTTTTTTGTTTGTTTGTTTTAGTTTGTTTTGGTTTGGTTTTTTGAGACAGGGTTTCTCTGTGTGGTCTTGGCTGTTCTAGACTCACTTTGTAGACCAGGCTGGCCTCGAACTCACAGCGATCCCCCTGCCTCTGCCTCCGAGTGCTGGGATTAAAGGCGTGTGCCACCACGCCCGGCTTTGGTTTTTTGTTTTTTTGTTTTTTTTTTTTTTGTTTTTTGAGGCAGAGTCTTATGTAGCCTAGGCTAGCCTTGAGTGCCCTAGGCAATCAAGAACTACCTTGAAGTTCTGTTGCTCCTGCCTGCACTCTGTAAGTGCCAGCACCACGGGTGTAAGTCACCATGTACAGTTTTTGTGGCGCCAGAGATTTAACCCAGGGCTTTGTGCTTACTAGACAAGCACTGTACCTACTGAGCCATATCTCCAGCCCCAAACGCCCATTCTTAATGCTGCTTATATAGGACCCAAACTTTGAGGACCAGAGTTCTAAATATTTTGAAATATCAGTTACATGTAAAGTGGACATTTCATGATTGCTTCAGTTGCTTGCAACCCAGCTTTTGGGTCAAAACTCAAATGGGCTGGCTTTAAAGGAGTTGGCAATGTCTAAGAAAGTTGGCACTGGGTGTGGTGGCACGCGCCTTTAATACCAGCACTCAGGAGGCAGAGGCAGGCAGATCACTGTGAGTTCGAGGCTAGCCTGGTCTACAAAGCAAGTCCAGGACAGCCAGGGCTACACAGAGAAACCCTGTCTTGAAAAACCAAAAAAAAAAAAAAGAAAGAAAGAAAAAAAAAAAGTTGGTAGCTCCCTGGTTTTTAAAATAAAGACCATGTCCAGTTAGGTTAGCTTGGGTCTGAGTGGTTGTTCTGGAGTTGGATGGTTCTAATAGATGGCGTATGATACATGGCAATGTTCTTCCCTACAGAAGAAGAGCCCTAGTGACCGGATATTTTTCATGTCTTTCCTCATGAAATGCTGCAGTTTGCGCCATCATTTCCACCTAGCATTTCTGGAAATGGATAGTCAGGAGAGTCCAGGTCTTCTCTTATGCAGTCCTATAAGTAAAATGAACTTCTTTTGTCAGTCCAGTGTGCAGCTTGTTTAGAACAGTGGATTAAATGATGCTGACGTGGGTCCTTGGCAGAAGTGGGTTGGCAGGAGCACCCCAAGGCCATGGGGAGGACCCAGTAGCAGAGCACTTCCCTGGTATGTATGTAAAGGCTCTAGGCTCAAAATTCTTAGTACAGGGTTGGGGTGGGAGGATGGACAAGGTTCCCAAGGCTATGGGGACGGCGCTCTGTGTTCTCTTAATTAGCAGCTCTCTCCTTATATCCCTGTCTGCATTCCCAGCCCCTCCTGCAGCATTTAGCATAAAGGTCATTACCTTCATGGGTGCAGGGCATGTCACTGCTGTCAGATCTCCTTGTCACCATCTTCCTGGCCACATCACACTAGAGGACTGTCAAGTATGCCTCTGAGTTGTGATCTGAGTTACATTTGTTACAGGCCTTCCCCTGCGGAGATTGGTGGGTTGCAGGACCCAGGGTTGAAAAGCAGCAATCTGGTTGGTTGGTTTGGCTTGGTTTATTGTTTTGTTGTTGTTTTGTTTTGACAAAGCCTTCCTGTATGGTCCTAGTCTGGAACTGACTATAGCCCTGGCTGGACTTGGCCTCCCAAGTGCTAGGATTACAGCTGTGTGCCACTACACCTGGCTGAGCAATCCATTTTTAAAGAGGGAGTTACTGATAAATGTTCCCTTGAAGTTTCCTTGGGATAATTTTATGGTCACATTAGGCCAGGTGCAAAGCCACTGTTTACCCGAGTATGTCTAAGAATAGAGGTGGGAGGCCAGGCCAGGGACGGGACAGACACTGGGTAATATATTTTGCTGTTCTATTTGGGTATAATTGTTTTGGTGTGTGTGTGTGTGTGTGTGTGTGTGTGTGTGTGTGTGTGTGTGTGTGTGTGTGTGT
>OU015742.1:81761535-81782346 GCA_907169655.1 Acomys percivali
TGTGTGTGTGTGTGTGTGTGTGTGTGTGTGTGTGTGTGTGTGTGTGTATTGAGAAATGGTCTCACTTTGTAGCCCTGGCTGGCCTGGAACTTACTCTGTAGACCAGCTGGCCTCAAATTCACAAAGATCCACCTGCCTCTGTCCCCAAAGTGCTGGGATTAATAGTGTATACCACCATACCTGTCAAACATTAGTTGTATTTTGAACTAAAAAAACTTATTCCAAGTTTGAGGGCAGCCTTAGCATATCATTTAAGAATTAAAGGACCAGCACTTGGGAGGCAGAGGCCAGCCTGGTCTACAAAGTGAATCCAGGACAGCCAAGGCTACACAGAGAAACGCTGTCTAGAGAAATTTTTGTAAAAAATGGAAGGAGTCTATGCATCTCTTCTGATGGTGGACCATACCTCATGGGATCCAGTTTGTAACTGACTCGATCAGAGGGACAGACTCAGTGACTCCAGAGGAAGGAGATGGTCATCTGCTAAGCTTATTAGTAAGCTATGCCTCACACAAATTCTTACCTCCTTTTCTTTTTCATGTGTGTATGCACCTGTGTATGTATGTTGGCATGTGTGTGCACCTGAGTGTGTGTGTTTGCACGTGTGTGCAAGTGGAGGACTGAGGTTCATGCCCTCACTCTATCCTACCTTATTGTATTGTATTGTAGACCAGGCTGGCCTTGAACTCACAGAGATCCACCGACTCTGCCTTCTGAGTGCTGGGATTAAAGGCGTGCCCCATCACACCTGGCTGGAAAGCTTATTTCTTGAGGCAGTGTCTCTCAATGAAACCTAGACCTTACTTTCAAGATTATTCTCCCGTGCCAGCCTGCTTGTATTTCATAGATCTGAGCTCTGGAATTCTTGCTTACATGGCGAGCACTTCAGCTGTGAACCATCCCTTCACATACATTCTCACTTGATCCTTAGACCTTAGACCTTAGATCCTTGGATCAGGGCTTTTTTAGGCCCATCTACAGATAAGAAAACAGTATCAAGAAGTGAAAAACAGCCTGGTGGTGGTGTTAGTGCACACAGTCAATCCCAGCTCTCAGGAGGCAAAGGCAGGCAGACTCGAGTTGGAGGCCAGCCTGGTCTACAGAGCAAGTTCCAGGGAAGTCAGTGCTGCACCCAGAAACCCTCCCACAAATAACCAAAGGAAAAGAAAAAGTAAAATGAGCCATCCATGGTTTTTGAGCTGGTGAGAGTCCAAAAGGCTTCACCTCTCTTGTTTTCTTTATTGCTTCCCACCAGATTCTTTTGGAATCTGTTTCTGCATGAGAGTCCAATGAACAGGGAGGCCCATGTGCCTTTAACTAACTGAACCCATTGGTATTCCTCTGGACCAAGGTGACCAAATGTAAAACATGCTTCTTTATACTTTTGACATTGAATTTTTATATTTAATTTTTCAAGATAAGGTTTCTCTGTGTAGCTCTGGCTGTCCTAGAACTTGCTTTGTAGAACAAACTAGCCTTATGCATAGGGAGGTCAGAGGGCATCTTGCAGGAGTCAGTTGCTTTCTTCCAACATGTGGGTCCCAGGGATCAAACTCAGGCATCAGGCTTGGTGGCAGGCGTCTTCACCCACTGAGGCAGCTCACTAGCCCCAAGTTAACATTTTTATGATAGCATCTATTTTATCTTTAACTTTTGCATGTGTGTGCTGTATGTTGCATATGCCCATGTGCTAACGTGGAGGCTGTCGAAGGGCGTCAGGTGCCCGACTCTGTCACTCTCCACTGTGTGCCCTTGAGACAGGGACTTCACTGAACCCACAGCCAGGCTGGAGACCAACAAGCCCCAGGGAGCCTCCTTTCTCCCCAATACCAACAGCACTGGGCCTCAGGCACTTGGATGACTGTACCTAGCTTTTTAAGTGGGATCTGGGGACGCAAACTCAAATTCCCGTGCTGTGTAGCAAGAGTTTTAATCTCTGGAGCTATCCACACAGCCTGAAAATTAATAATTTTCAAAATTAAAGATTAGAGTTGGACATGGTGGCTTACACTTTTAATGCCAGCACCCAAGAGAACGAGGCAAGTGACTCTTTGTAAGCCAGCCTGGTCTACATAGTGAGCTCCAGGCCAGCAAATGCTCTGTTCAAAACAATAAAATAAATAATAAAGTTTAACAGATCTATAGAAGATGACATGGATCACAAGTACTCTTAATAGACTTTTTATTAAACTGCACACCTGCATAGCCACATGCAGCCTGAAAACTAAAGGCTCAGTTGTATTTATTCTTGAAGTTCATTTTTGCCACTGTAAACTTCTAGTTAGATGAGGCTGGAGAGGTGGCTCAGTGGCTGAGAGCACTGGCTGATCTTTCAAAGTGCCTAGGTTTGGTTCCCAGCACTGACATGGTGCCGTTGGTGAGCCTATAAAGACCACTTAGGGCTTCAGAGGGTTGGGATTCCCTGAGAATTAGGTAAAAGTGAGTGCTTGTGAGTGTGAACCTGAAACAATGTGTAGTTTTATAGCTCATCTCGTAAGTGACCATCCGGAAGCTGCAGCTTTGTGCATAGTTGCAGAGCAGTGATGATGGGCCAGCGTGTAGCTTTCCAGCACCCATGCATTGCATATGCACATATGCACTTACATAGATGCCTGGTGTCTGAGAGGTCCCCACTGAAGCAGGACCTGACTGGTAAGAGGGCTGTATCAGGCTAGTGAGGCCGTAGCCCAGGGTGCAGAGATGTTGCCTAGGAGTTCTAGGCTTCATCAGCCCACACCACAGATGCCCCAAGCAGGCCAGTGGCAAAAACACTCCCATTCTGCCTGCCATTACGGCATGTCTGTCTCTGTGGCATACTGGTAAGCCCCATATTCTCCTTAGACTGTTAGATGGCCTGTGTCCATCCTCTGCCTATTCCCAGCAGGTCCTTAGCATCACAACCTTCCAGGGCTGTAATATTCAGCTCTACTGTACACTCAGGGAAATTCAACCACAAAGCACCTTTTTGGGTGGGGGGATACAGTGTCTCTTTTCTTATGTAGCCCTGGATGTCTAACTTGCTAAATGTAGATCAGGCTGCCCTCACACAGAGATCTACATGCAAGCACGCACTACCCACACCCACTCCAAAGTATTTCTTAATGACAGTGTTTATGGAAATAGCCCTGCCTCCCAGGCTTGGTACACAGTGCTGCTGCCATGTCTCATTTTGTCCTCACAGAAGTCTGTGAGCACTAAAGTGCTTTAGTCCCCTTTCATAGATGAAGGGCATGAGGCTCAAGGCAACACGACAACTCCTCAGGGCCACACGGCACCTACATGGTGGAGTAGAGTGTGTCCGAACCACTTTGCTCCGCCCCTGCTAGCCAGCTACCTGCTCAGCAGCAGTTGTTCACCAGGCATTTTTCTTGGTGTGGGCCAGCAGATGAGTTCCACCTCTGCACAGGATGCAGGGCAGGATGAGCCTGCAACCTCTGGGGAAGAATTATCCTGGAGTTGCATCTCTGGGTGTGTGTCCACCCTCCTCCCACGCTATTTGTTCTAGATCTCTGAAGCGCCCCCTAGAGCCTTCCCAACCTGCCCATAGGGAGATGGTGACTGAGGCTGATGTACCTCATACTCTGTGGACCAGGAAACACCTCCATGGAGCACTGGCCTCTACTAGAGCTTTGGCCTCTCCCCTCACCAGGTGTGGGGATGAGGCACAAGTACCTCCCACAGCTGTCAGCCTCCATTTTGGCATACCTTGTTGGGCCAGCTTACAGTCTGGTAAGAGGCTTGGGGCCCATGGCCACCAGGCTCCCAGTCCCGCCACATCCGCATGGCCTCCAGCCTGTTTTTCCGTACACCTCCCTACACAAAGAACCTGGGTGCTGTGGCTGGCGCTCAGCTGCTGGAGTGGGGAGGGAGGGAAAATGATGACAAGGTTTTTGGAAGGGCCTGAGCAAAGGCAGGAGCCACCCAGGTGATGGGAGCCGGGCCCCCCCTCCCGGACCCCAGCCCAGGACCACAGTGAAAGGTTACTGCTAATTGGCAAGCTTCTGATGGGGCTGCATCTATTTAGCACTCCTCCTCCCCAGAGACTTCTAGGATGGTCTTGGCACAGTGTGTGATTCGAGAGCTCTCTGGGAGTCTGGCACAATCTGTCTGAATTGTGAACATGGAGCCTCTTGGTTTCCTAATTTGTACTTGTGTTGTCGTGTTTCTCTGCCCATTGTTGCTGGCAGATTTAGAAGCCCCCTCAGCCACCCTCTCCCCAAATCCAGTGGGCTCCCTCTCTCCCAACCCCTAGCTGGGACTGTTGGAGGCCATGCTGGGTCAGGGAGCAGCAAAGACCCTGCCCCCTCCCCTGACCTGTGGCCTGGCCCTGGGGCCCAGCTCTCACCCTCCATCAGCCCTGACACTAACATGGCTTGTCCACCCTGTCGCTTGCAGGGGGCAGATGGCCTGTCGGAGCCCGAGGGCATCTCTCTGAAACGGGTTGCTGTGGTGGAAGATTTCTTTGACATCATCTACTCGATGCACGTGGAGAGCTCTGCAGAGCCAGGCAAAGCCCCCAAGCATGCTGGGCAGAAGAAAACCTACCGAGCGGTGAGATTGCTGTCTCTGCCTCTGCTGGCAGCCCCGGGCCTTGGCAGGAGGCCATGGGCTCCGCACATGTTGGGTGGGAGGGGGGCTGGGAGCTGAGGCGTGATGAAGCAGCCTTTGGGGATCCAGGGGGGCATGGGGCAAGGGCATGGCAGCCAGAGATGGCTCTCAGGGTGAGGGGCGGGCCCTGCGGTCAGAGCACAAAGGGGAAGCAGGTTGAAGGGAGGGAGGGAGAGAGAGGGAGGGAAGGAGGGAGGAGAGAGGAGAGAGGCAGGGCAGGGAGGAAACCCTCCTCTCCCCAGTTTCAGTCCCTTGTAGCCTGCTGGGGGAGCACAGATAACAGGAATTTCAGGGCCAGTGCTTCCACAGCATGGCATGAGCCCCTTGCCAGCCTGCCCTAGATGCCTCATATGTGTAAGCCAGCCCTGTGAGTTCCCCAGAGGCTCTGGGTCTGATGGCCTGCTTCTTACCTTCAGGAGGTCACAGTTGGGTTTGGGGGAAGAGGCTGAAGGCAAAGAGATATACTCAAAAGGAAGAGAAATGCTCCAGAGACCAGCTTGGATAGAGCAAGCACCCTGGGAGGGCTCAGCAAAGATCCTGCTAGCTCTGGACATTTAGTGCTAAGCCTAGGGGGTGGGGCTCATGGAAAAGGCAGCACATATACTGGCCACCTTTAGCAGGACAGAAAGAAATGGATTGTCTATCTAGAGAAATATTATGTATTAGGGAGGTGGAAAACAAGACTGTGATAGAGCAGCGGCCCCGCCCTTCAGGAGGAACCTACTAGGCAAAGGTTTCCCTCCCATATTGGCCCTACATCCAAATCTGTACCCATGGCTCAGGCCCAGCTCTGAGCCCACAGCCAGACATTTTATTCTCAGCTGAGCCCTGAAGGGCATCCTGTGACTAAGTTACTATGGTTCATTTCCTATGTAAAGAAACAGGCCCAGAACCTCAAGTCACCTGTCCAAGTCACAGAGCACCTGAGTAGCAGGCAGCTGATATCTTCCAGGCCTCCATGTTGACATTATCTTTAGAATCCTATAGTTCTGTCTTTTTAGGTCCAGGCTTGCCCACCTACACCAGCTGTGAGTGTTCTGAGTGCTGTGTGAGGACAGCCTTGGGCTGTAGTGGAGGTGGCCTGTGTAGGTATGATTTTCCCATGTGACCCAATTCACAGACTCCAAAATTCCAGATATCCTTGTCCTCAGATGACTGTGTTTGTCTGTGTACCATGTGAATGCAGTACCCACAGAGGCCAGAAGAGGGCATTAGGTATACAGGGGCTGGAGTTACAGACTGTTATAAGTTGCCTTGTGACTGCTGGGAATTGAACTGCTCCTTTTGGAAGGGCAGCCAGTGCTCTTAGCCACTGAGCTATCTCTGCTGGGAGTCTCAGAGAAGTGAGGAAGCAAGCTGAGGGGCACCAGGTGGTCATCCTATCTTTACACCCCTCCTGCTATTCAGTATATGTGCCTGAAAGAAAGGAAGCCAGTCTGAGGGTGTTTCCAAGTGAGGACCATAAGTCTGGGACTAGCAGGGACCCTTGGGATTGAGAAGACTGTTTTCTCATCATTGAGCCTGTTGTGATGCTGGCCTTCCATGTGTGCCAGGCTCTATCCTCAGCCCTTTCCAACCTCACTTCTTAAGTCTGACCCACATAAGGCCACAGTGTGAACCAGGGACACCTATAGCCCCATTTTAAGGTGAGAGCCACAGCATCCTGAGGTCACTCAGCTGATGCTCAGAGCCAGGCAGCTGGCCAGTATCCAGCCTTGCTTGCCACAGGTCTCCTGCGGCAATCTGTCCAGCCGGCTACAGTGTTTTCAGGTGTGTGGTTTGGCTTTCTGGATCTGGTGACTTCCCTGGTTCCTCTGTGCCCAGCACCAAACCTTGCCCACAGGCACTCCTCAGTGGGGTCTGTGGCCTCTGAGACATACAGAGGCTGGGGCTGAGTTGGACTGGTCCTGCCAGCCCTGTGCTCCTGGGCCAGGAAGACAGCTAGCCCTTTGCACTTCCTGGCTTTGGTCCATATGCTGCCATGTGCCCCATTTCCCTGCCCAGCCTGGAGCTGGCACATGACTGGCATGGAGCCGGCTGAGCTGCACACACAGCTGGAATTTCAGTACAGGGCCAAGGCTGAGCCCAGCAGGCCAGGGCCCTCCTGCAGCAGTTTGAGGCCAAGGAGCCTGTGCTCCCCCTTCCCCTTTGTGCCTCCTCACCCTTCCCTCTCTTTCCCATCTGCCACCTTCCTTGTGCCACCCTCTTCCTGTTTCTGGGGCAGAGCTTGTACCTGGATGTTTTGTCCCTTTCCTGTCATCTGCTTCCATTTCCCTCCACCCAGGCCTGGCTCCTCAGTCTTGCTCTGTAGACATGAGCCCCCTCCCTCCCCAGCCTTTAGAAAGAGCCCCCAAGCAAACTCTGTGCTGATGGCTGTAAAGAGACACAGCCTGGCACTGCAGGGTTTCATCACGCCCTTGGATGAGTGGTTTTGGGTCTGTTACCATATATTTTGCCAAACCTGAATCCTGGGTCTGCTTTTCCATCTATAAGGTACAAGGACTTTCAAATTCTTAGCCTGAAATATTGTTGAGTTTGGGAATAGTACGGCAGTGGGGGTAGCCTTGTTCAAGGCACAAAAGGAGGCCAGCTCCTCAGTGGGAGAGGGAATCTTTTCTGTTTGTTTTTGGAGACAGGGTTTCTCTGTGTAGCCTTTGCTGTCCTGGACTCGCTTTGAGACTAGGTTTGAACTCACAGCCATCTGCCTGCCTCTGCCTCCCCAGTGCTAAGATTAAAGGTGTGTGCCACCACACCCAGTGGAGTGAGAATCTCTCTGGCAGTGGTTCAGCCATAAATTAAAGAGGAGAGGAAAGGTTATGAGCTTTTAAGTCCTCTAGTTTTTAGAGTCAGGACGGAATGCATTTCCGTCAGATGATACAGAAGGAAGCCCCTTTTGAGCAGCGAGCCTATAGCCTCTCCCATGTGACCTGAGGGTCGAAAGATCCCAGGAGGCTCACTGCTGCTAAACATGGGGAAGTTCCAAGCGGCTTCAAGTTCCCTGAGTCCTTTTCCCACAGGCTTTCCCCCATCTTGGCCAGTCTGGGCTAGAGGAACCCTTTTAGAATCTCCTGCAGGGATGCTAGAGGCCAGATCGGCTTCCAGACCCCAGATCTGGCTACCGAGGCCACTTTGGAGTTGGGGCCAGATGTGGTCAGCAGGTGCTCCCAGGCCACCATGTGCTACTTCACTACAAGGCAGAAGGAGGGATCTTCAAAGTGGTGAAATCCACCCCCCCCACCCCACCCCCACACATACCCCATCCCACCTCCCTGCCTAGGTAGGCTCTATTGGGGAGTGAAAATGGGCCTTACAAGTCAGTGAGTCTGCAAATAGCTTCTTCTCTCCCCACCTGTGAAACCTCTCAGTTTTTAACACTAGGAAAAATAGAAAAGGGAAATCCATACATGGTTTCAGGGTCCTGGCAGGAGACTGAGAGCAACACAGCAGGCCACTCCGGACAGCCGAGGGAAGCCTACCAGAAGCAAGCGTCCTGGAAACACACAGGCATGCTTCTCCTTCTGTTTTGTACATTCGTGTCTATTTCCAGAGCAGAGTCTGAAACCATCTGAAAGCCACCGTCCTCTTGACACAAGCATCTTGTGAGCTTGTGAGGATTGCCTTTCTGGTCTCACTTTTTTTGTGTGGGCCCATGGGCCTGTGGCATCCAGGCACTCAAACAGAAATAGAGGCTCCATTTCTAGTGCTGACCAACCAAAGGGCGAACCAAAATATCCTGTGGAAAATGAGAGAAGAGGGACAGTGTGCTGTCCCAATGGGTTCCTGTGGCAGTACAGAACTAACTCCCCAGGCTTCCTTTGACACTTTGTCCCACCCTCTGACAGCTCCAAAGATATCCCACCTCTCCCACTCCCCTGTGGAACCCAGGGCCATAAGATGTATCCCCATGGTCTACTGCTGGTCATCATCCCACTCTGGAGACAGACTCCTGTACACTCTGCAGGCCAGGAAGCAAGGATAGCCATGCTCACCCAGTGTGCAGAGCAGCCTGGCCAGAAGGCTGTTCTCGAGTCCTTTGAAAGTGTCGGTCCAGTGCAGGTGAGCAAACAAGCTTGATTTGTCTCTGGCATGAACCTCACCCCACCCACTTCCAGCCAACTACAGCTCTCTTCCCCGTAACCAATCAGCTCTTCTGAGGCCTAACTTTGGGAGCAGTATCTCAGGGGAGTCTAGGAGCCCATCTTTTGGCCATCAGCCAAGCCCTGGTCTGCCTGGAACATGCCATGACCTCTTGCCCTTCTACAGCCAAGCTCACTATTCCCAAATCAGCAGCACACTCTGGAAACAACGTCCAGAGTCTAGGCTAGGGAGAGGATGCCTACTTGCCTAGCAGAAAGACCCCACCTTCCAGTCCTCATTCCCCAAGTGGGCCACCCGTGTCATCCTCCTCCTCCATTTTGGTTCTTCCATCTGTGGCTCCAGAGACACAAGGGTTTGCCCTTGTCCTTGGCCTCCAGAGCAAGGCAATCAGGGGATTTAGAAGGAAGATAACTCATCAAAGAGACTGCCTGCTCTGCAGAGCATCGAATCAGCTGAGAAGTAACAACTGTGTCACCAAAATTAACTCTAGTGTGCAGCTGGCAGGAGTAGACGTGGAACTCTGCAGGGCAGGGAGCAGGCCAGTGGCTAGGCTTAGAGCCTTGAAGGCTGGTCCTTAGAGGGCTGCTGCAGCCTGGTGCACCCTAGCCTTCTATTTACCCCACCTCTGCTCCCTCCTCCCCTTTCAGGAGGGAATCAAGGTGTCCACAAATCCTTGTCCCTCGTCCCTATAGAGGCAGACTGCGCTGGCCACACAGGGCCCAATATACTCCAGAGTGGCCCCGAAGCCCTTAGCCAACTTTCTCTCTGGGCTGTGGTAAGGACAGGAATGCTTGGGTGATGCTGCCCCTTAGTGGAGAAGAGCGGGAGAGCCTGGGCTCTAGGCAGCTATCAGGGTGCCTCTGGCATCAAAGGGACACTATGGAAAACTAGAGTTTTCCAAAACCTAGAGCAAAACTGACCCCCTTGGTAGCGCTGCAGGCCCACACCCTGCCCTGCTTCTTACCAGCCTTTTCATGTTCTCTGCATTCCACCTCCACCTTCCTTCCCTTCTCTGCCAGCTCCCCTCCCTCGGTATGGGGGGATGTGACCTCTCAAAAGCTGTGTGACCTCAACTGAATCCTTGGCTACAAGGTCCCCAAGTGGTAGAGTGTGGAAAATCCGGATACCTGTAAACCAACATCCTATAGCTGTGCCTAGAAAGGTTCTTGGTATGTGAGTTAGCCAGGACACCAATGGGAGAACACTGGCCCTGCTCCTAGGCCAGTGAATTTACAAGTCAGTCTTATTTTATATCTCTCTAAGGGGAGAGGTTGTTATATTCTAGAGCAATGTTCAAAAGCTCGCCTTTTAGTGGCAGCAATAAAATGTTCTGAGAATTTTATTTATTAGAGGTTAAAAACTAGATCACACTTAAATGCTTTTCATTTTCAATTTTCAATCTTCTTTATTCAAGTTAAAAACAAACAAACAAGTGGCTCATTTTACAGAAAGGAATGTAGGCCATTGGCCCCTTGTGTTACTGGTGACTAAGTTGCCTCCAAGGTGGCACATGACGTGCAAACTGTTTTCTGGCAGATCGCGGAGACCTACGCCTTCCTCCCCAGAGAGGCTGTGACTCGGTTCCTCATGAGCTGCACGGAATGCCAGAAGAGGATGCACTTTAACTCCAGCGGCCCGGAGCCCAAAGGTGGGGGCCACGTAGCGGATGGGTCCCCCAGGTGCCAGTGTGGGTAGTAGCACTGCCCCCAAGAACCTTGTTTGGATTTGTCTTTTTAATTAAGTAATTACTTGTTCATTTATTTATTGTTGAGACAGAGTCGCGCCGTATAGCCCAGGCTGGCTCCTAACTCTCAGCCCTCCTGCCTTATGCCTCAAGAGCTGACACTGTGTGTGTACTGCCACACAGCTTCACAGTCAACAGCCATCTGCCCTTAAGGCTTAGGCTAGTCTCTCTCCTCACACCAATTTTCTATTAAGTAACAGCCACTCGTCCTGTTCTCTGGGCTCTGCCATCCCAGCCATTTGGCCCTGCCCCTCATGTATACATGAATCTGGGTCTCTGAAGACAGACATACACCCTGAGAGGCATGTTCTTACCCCTTTGCCCTTAATACCTGCCTGTGTTGGGCTCTCCTTCCCTCCCTCCCTGTGCATACCCAAGTGACCTCCAATAAGATCAGTGAGGACTGATTAGGATTGAAAATGGACAGACCACTTGAGATTAGCTGAAGTTGTCCCCTGCTCTGTTCAGCCCAGTGAGACCATCAAGGGTCCCTCTTCAGTATCTCCCACCATTATCAACCTCAGCAGCCCATCAGAGCCTTGCTTGCAGCTGGCTTTGACTGTAACATGGGCCAGAATATTTGGCCATGGTTATCGTGGCTTTAGTGTGTTATGGGTTGTGGCGGGGGTGGGGGTGGGGAGTATACTGATCAGGCCTTCCCATAACATACTGTGACTCTCCTGGCGCCAACAGGGCAAAGGGCATGGGGGCAGTTGCCCGACCATGAGACCAAAATAGGAATGGAGAGTAAGCCACTTATCCAGGTAGACTTTTGATGGCATCTACCCACCTGGTGAGAGAAACATCAGCCAAGTGATGCTAACCAGATTGCAGGCGATTGGCAACAAGCAGGTTTTCCTCTGAGAGCCCCCAAGGCACCAGAGCAACTTGTGACACCTGCTGACTCACCAAATCTGGAGGCTTTTGCTACCTGGGAGCCACTAGACAACAGCTGCCTACCAGGCACATTAAACATTTCCCAAGGCATGACGATGCTGGTCCTGTTGCTGAAGCAGGCTCCCGGGCCAGGCTGTGTAGGTGTGGGTGTCAGCTCTGTGCACGGGGTCAATAAGGGTCCCTACTTAGAAGTCTGATAGACTTAAGAGGTCATCTGTGAGCCTGGCACAGGGCTCTAGTATGGGAGAGTGACCCTATCACGCATGGCCTAGTCCCAGGGCCAAAGATTATCTTGGGCCTAGAGGGCTTTTCTGTGCTAACTCCCCACACTGCAGGTCTGTGCCCTGGTGCTTTCTGCCTGGATCCTGCCCACCCAAGTATGCTGGTCCCCTCCTATTCCTGCCCTAATTGTTTCTATAGCAACTGGAGGAGTCGGGCACAAAACTGCTGCCTGAAGAAACAGAGGCGAGGCTGCCCTGGGGGACTGCAGATCTCCCCACTCTCCTGCTCTGCTTACACCTGTGAGGAGGGTGCTCCTCCTGAAAGACCGCAAGGTCCTCAGGCTGTGGGCTTCTCTGTGGGCCGCCCAGCAGCCATGTGCTTCCTCTCTCTACTGGCAGCCCCTGCCTTAGGAGGGTCTTTCCTACCTTAAGCCCAAGGAAGGAGGAGAAGGAGGAGAAAGGCGGGAAGGGGGGAAGGGAGGGTTGCTCACAGCCGGGAACTGCATAGAATATAAACCAGCTTGAGGACTTTGTGCTGAGCCTCTCTCCTGGCGCTTGCCTTGACAGGAAAGAGGACAGGTGCCTGCCCATCCTCAGTCCTAGGCAGCTGACCTTCCCACTGCAGAGAGAGGGCTACAGGAAATCAGACAGACAAATCAGAGTGGGCCCTAGGCCAGGGGGGACCTGCTGTGCAGTCCTATTCCCTGCTGTGTGTTCCACAGCGGGTTAAGCAACCTCTCTGAGAATCCCCTGCTCATAACAGCTATGAGTTGCCAATAATGGCATATAGCCAAGGAAACCAAGACCCAAAGAGGTACTGTGGGAAATCACTCATCCAGTCTCCCTCTCCAGCTCCCTGGGGAGGGAAGCAGAACTGACTCTCTCATCAGCAGAATGGAAGGAATGCCTTCCTCTCGGGGCTGTGATGATGCAGATGCACAAAAGGAGCCCACTCTGCAGGGCCCTGGAGCTCTGTGGACACCTTGGGAACATGGGCCTTGTGTTGAGTCATGATGCTCAGGCCCAGATGGCTTCCAGGTTCCCCTAGACTTGCAGCAGATGGCCACAAAGGTAAGGTCAGCAGTGCCTAACCCCAACCCTGAGCAAAATAGCTGGGCTCATCCACAAGCTAGGTTTAAAAGGGAAAGATTGGCTTCTGGGCTGCCAGTAGAAGACTCTAAAGTCCAAAAGGCTCCCTGGCCGCTGCTCCCATGGCCTGAGGCACCAGCCCCCGGAATCTTTCTTGCCATCTTTCTCCCAGACAAGAGCCCAAGGTTAGATCTTTACTCTACTGCACTCCCTCAGGTTGCATCCCTGCCTGCTATCCCTCCCTTCCCCCTGGCCAGAGGCAGGCTTCTTATTCCTGTCCCAGGAAGATGGGGAGGGAGGGGGACAGGGGACAGGATGGAGTCTCCTCTGGGGCTGCTGGGAGACTGTCTGGCTTCCTGGCCTCAAGCTGGAAAGAAAAGGAGGAAGCAGGGTGGCCCCAGTGGAGTGTGGGGCCCAGCAGCCCCCAGTCCCCACCCCACACCAGGAGCATAAACAAAGCAAGCTGCAGAGGGCCTGGAAGTCCTGAATTCCAGGGCCTCCCCACCACAACCTCTCCCACCAATTCCATGGGAACTGATCCTCAGATTAGCCGGACTTTCTGGGCAGAGGTATATTCCTGCTTTCCCTGCTGTGACCACACACTGTGACATGGCTACAGACTCTGAGCTGGCAATGAACAGCACAGGTTAGGCTCAGCTTCCTCTGGAGCAAGTGAATCAGACACACACGCAGCTCCCAGGACCAAGCTGGCCCAGATCCCTCCTTCCAGTACTTTGTAGATGCATTCTTGCCCGCTGCTCGCTTCTCTCTTGCCTTGCTGGCTGGCCTTCCTTCTCCCTGTGGCAGCGGGAGCTGCAAAGGCTTTCTGTGTGCTGGTGTCCTATCTGCAAAGAGGGAGCATTCCGACTAGCACCCATTTCCTGGGGCTTTTGCGTCCTTGTGAAGCCCTTAGGAAGTGCTCAGTTTTCTTGGATGAGAAATCCACTCCCAAGTCTTTTATACTCTTTGAAAAGCTTGCTTTCTTTCTTTCTTTCTTTCTTTCTTTCTTTCTTTCTTTCTTTCTTTCTTTCTTTCTTTCTAAAAAATAATTTATTTGGGGCTGGAGAGATGGCTCACAGAGGTTAAGAGCACTGTCTGTCTGTTCTTCCAGAGGTCCTGAGTTCAATTCCCAGCAACCACATGGTGGCTCACAACTATCTATAATGAGATCTGATGCCCTCTTCTGGCCTGTAGGTACACATGCAGGCAGAACACTGTATGCATAATAATAAATACATAAATCTTAAAAAAAAATAATTTATTTAATTATATTCTATGTGCATTGGTATGAAGGTGTCAAAATTCCTGGAACTGGAACTACAGACAGTTGTGAGCTGCCATGTGGGTGCTGGGAATTGAGCCCAGGTCCTTTGGAAGAGCAGACAATGCTCTTAACCACTGAGCCATCTCTCTAGCCCAAAAAGCTTTCTTGAGCTACTCCAGAGCCTTCTTGGCTCTAATGGACTCCCATACATCCTGTCCCACCCTGTTCATTCCTCCTTGTTTCTCAGCCTCTTCTTCCCCTTCATGCAGTAAGTAGTAAATATGAGCGCTGGAGATGCAGAACACAAAAGAGACCCACTCTACAGGGCACCCGGAACTTGCCCACCCACTGACTACCTTCCTCCAAACTAGGCTTGGGATCCCTGTTCTGTTTCCAGGTCTGAACTCCACAAGGCTGGCTGGTCTCATGGCTTCTCTGCCCCTCATGCTCATGCCTTCCAGCGCCCAACAAAGCTCTTATGCTCCTAGCCTGGAAATGTGTGTCATCTCTGGACTGAAGAGTTCTTTAGGTAAACAGTTGTGAGAATGGGTGCCTGGAGAGCCAGAAGACCATTCCTTTTTGGAATCTGTGTTGATTGACAGGTGCTATTGGTACTACCATGGAGGTTGAGCTTGGCTTGGCCTGTCCTAACTCCTGAGGGTCAGGCTTAGCATATGATCTTAGCATTTTCCTTGGCAAGGGGGTGTTGAAACATTGCTTGGTGGCACTTCCTCAGCCTCTTTTCCTAGCAGCCTGGCGCCTCACTTAGCCTCAGTGTTGATGATGACTCTTAACTCTCCTCTCTCCCGAGTAACAGTGTCCAGTGCAGTGGCATCAGGCTGTTTGCAGCAGACCGAGCATGACTACCACATGTGTTGGCACAGGGGACCACCCTGTCCAGATAGCCCAGGGAATCCCTTTCTTCCTCTTTACACTCTTCCTTAACTTGCTTGGCATGACATCCTTCCCACCTGTGAGCATCACACTGGGCTACCACTGGCTTTGCATCTGCTGTTTCTCCATTCACCATATGTGGAGCTCATGGGGCCTCCCCTAGCCTTTCTGTCATTCCCCTCACTGTGGTGATCCAGTTCTGACCTCCCATGCCAGCTCTGTGGCTCCCTTCCTCACTGGAAATGTCCCCTGCCCACCTTGGCACTGCTACCCAAACAGGAGGCACACTCCTGGCACTGACAGACTAGGTGCTTTATGACCCACCAGTGCGGGCATTCCCTGATAGCTCTGTTCACCTGCTTCCCTGCCACAGGCATCTTGCCCACCTCTTCCAGAGCACTCCTGGCTTCTTTTGGGCCCCCAGAAGCATCTTCTGCCTCATGGAGATGCTGCAGAGCACTGACCCTTTCCTTCTGCCTCCAGGTCACCATCCTGGTCACTGTTCTTTTAGGGTTTTACCCCCTTAGCCAAACTGTCATCCACTTTATTAGTGCTTTTTGGCAAGTAGCCCTGGCTATCAGGTATGATGTAAGCTGCATCAGGACATCCTGCCTGTGTGGATGGCCATAGGCAGAGAGCCCTGTGTGACCAGGGCCATCGGAGGCTAGCTGGCCCTTTACAGCCTCCATGCTGTTTAGCAGCTTCACACCAGACAACTTCACCTTTGAGGAAATTAAAATGAATTCACACTTCTCAGACAGAAACACCATGATTTACAGACAGAAACGTGGCTCCCATCTGTGACCACATCTCAGTGTCCCTGGAGTCACTTACCTAATATGTTGCCTCCAACTCAGTCAACCTTGGTAGAGTGGGGCCTTGGAGCTCCCTGGGGCTAAGGAAGTCAAGGCTAGGCTGATGGTGGTCTATTGAGGGAAAGGGCAGCAAGAGCCAGCTAGGCTGATGTACACAGGCTTTCTGCCCCACTCAGAAAAGGTGGAGTACAGAAAGCAGCCCCCCTCACCGTCTGTGCAGTGCCTACACACACTCATGTAGTCAGTGTCAGGTGTCTGAGCTCAGTCTGTAGGTGAAACCTGGAGAGTGGAAAGGCAGGCCAGGGGCAGCACGGACTCACAGATGGCTCATTGGCGCTAATAATGCCCCATTCCTTTTTTTTTTACATTGGACTGACATGGATTTGATAGCTACCTTTTTGAGTCAGAATCATCATCAGTGTGAACTTGTATCAGACCCATAGGTGACCAGCAAACATGTATTTGTGCACAAGTAAGACTTGAGAGCTTTACAAGGAAACACAGTAAGCTTCTTCCCTTTCACCTGTTTTAGGGCTTGTGGCCTTGAGATATATGTTCCTATCAGTTATCCAAATCTATTAAAATACATTTATCACAACAAAAAAGGGCACTCGGAAGCCTTGGGCCCAGTCTGGTCTGGGACCAGTCTCTTCCAGGCTGTAGCTTCCCCAGCCACACAGGAGGGCTCCTTCCTGGGGTGACTTTGCCCCTGTATTTCAGAGGCTTTCCCTCTTTTTCTCACTCTAGTCAAATACATAGAAAATGAACTGTAGTGTTTCACTGAGCCATTTTAGACTCATCATATTCACACTGTGTTAGGCATTTTGCATGAGTGTTTGTCCTCCTGTGGCTTCCTCGCGAGACACAGTGGTGGTTGGGTGTGGAGGCCTCTTCTGTTTGGGTGCTGGCTCTGGAGGGGTAAGCAGAGCAAATCACCTTTGCACCTTGGCCCTGTCCCCGGCCTCCCCTACAGCATGTCTCCTGGACGTGGTGGTAGCAGAGGTGGGCAGGCTAGACACAGTGGGGAGTTACTGTCACTTCATTTGACTCAGATCCTAACCCTTTGATGAAATGCAGATCCTGTGCTGGAAAGCCTAAGGCAAAACCAGCCTGGCCTGAGATCTGTGTGGACAGGAGATGGCCAGAGAATAGACAGCCAGGATGATGTCCTGGGCACCTTGAGTGGCGATTCAAGAGTCATATTTACTTTTTGACCTGTAAACTTTATCTCTCAGAATATTTCTATGATAGAAAAGATCAGAATGCAGACCAGTCCCCAATCCCAGAGATGTTCTCTGCAGTGTTGCCTACCAACCCATTCCTAACCAACCATAAGGGTGTGGCCTAGGTAAATTATGGGAAAATACTCACAGCAAAATGTTTAGGGGAAAAATTACCTCTAGTGCTTAGGAGACTAAGGCAGGAAACCCATGAGTTCAAGGCCAGCCTGGGCTATATACAAAGCAAGACCCTGTCCCCAAATAAATAACTTAATTAAAATAAACACCCTTTTTGAGAGGAAAGCAAACTATACTTCTCTGTGTGCATTATGATATCAAGTCTGCAAAGAAAAGTCACAGGGAAGAATAAACAGAAACATATGCCAGGTTGCTTGGTGCAATTACGCTGTTAAATTTTCTTCTTCGCATCTCTCCACACGTTGCAGATTTTCTACAAAAAGAACACTTGTAGCTTTGATCCTCAGGACAACAGAGCAATAAGCAGGAGGAAAAATCCTCCTCTGCATGTGATTATGGAGGCACCAGGATTTGGGAGGGTGGAGGGCACTGGGGGCCTGGCTCAGATCTGTGAGCCATCTGGTCCCAGAGGGTGCTCGGGGGTGGGGGTGGGGGAGTGTGTGTGTGACACTGTGGGGCTGAGGCTGGAGTGGACAGGCAGAGGCAGGTGTTTACCAGGAAGAGCCCACTTTTGCCAGAGTTGGAAACTTAATGCCTTTAGGGTCCTGGCAGGTGGCCCGAGTGAGCAAAGCTGTGTCCTGGCAAAACACATATGTCCTGCCTGTAAGAAGTGGCTGCTGCAGAGCCACATGGTAGTCACAGGAACCCCATGTGACAAGACTGTCCATCTCTTTTGAAACAGCCAAGTCTCACATTTTTAAAAACTGGCACCTAACTGGCAAGTGTTTTCAACACTATGCTGCACATCACAGAGGTGGGCAGTTGACAGCCTTCCCCCTCCCCTGCACAGACTGAAAGGGTTTGGTTTTCCTGCAGAGAACGAGCCTCCATCCCCTCTGGTGTCTGGCATTATTGACTACAACATGCCCCTCACCTCCACCTACTTGAAACAGATGAAGCTGCGAGTGATGAACTCTCAGGAGCAGGTAAGGTGGCTGCCCCCCCACCCCCACCCCCACCCCCACCCCCAGACAAGGAGGCTGACCTTGCCTGCCTGTGGCCAAGTCCAGGACTGGAGGCCCACAGCAGTCAGTATAAACAGGGGCAAACCAAAAAGATTCGTATGTGGTCACCTGGCCTTATGCCTGCAGCGGGGGTGGGAGCATGCCCTTTCTGCATTAGCTTCTGAAACCTAGAGACTCAGCCTTGCCCGGTTTTCCCCAAGGACATGCAAAGGAGGGGTGCTCTGGAGCCACAGACCTTGACTCCTGGGCCTTCCCTCTATCTGCTGTGCCGCTGCTGGCTGCTTGCTAGTGGCCTCTGTCAGTCTTGGGCCTTGGAAGGTAGCCCGGGCTAGATAAGGCTTTGGGGCTGGCTCCCTGGTTGTCCAAGACTCCCAGATGAGGTTTGCCAAGGGCTGTCAGGCACCATGCAGACAAGCTCTGAAAAACTGCCCCCTCACTTGTGTGTCCCCACACAGTACACTTTGCTAAGCAAATAGATTGTCTTGCAAAGGAAAATCTGGGTGAGCACTGTCCTCTCCTGCTGCTGCTACAAAAATCAGGGCACTCCTTCCTCACCTCATCTTAAGTGCCCCCACCTCTACTGATAGCGAGTCCCCAAGGCTTAACCAAGGGAAGGGGTGCTTGTTTCAGCGTGGAATCCAGGTCAGAACTCTGGGTGCATGCTGTCTTGCACTGCAAGCCTCCTTGACAATGTGAACATGTGTGTATGTGTGTAGGGTATTGGAAGGTGAGGAGCCTCATGGCTAGGCCTGGATGTGGCAGAGTGAGTCTGTGCAGCAGCTGAGCCTGTGCTATCCAGCTTTGAGCATTCAGGCTGTTCGACTTGACCTGCATAGCTGCCCTTGACCCCGTCCTGTTTCTGGAGGCTAAAGGAAGGAGGCCAGCTTTGCTCTGTAAGGCCAACCTTTTGCATCTATGTTTTCCCCCTCACCCAACAAACAGTACCTGCCCGAGTGTGGTTGCACTCGAAGGCAGTGTGCTGGGGCAGGGGAAACTGTGGGGACTGCATAGTTTCTGCTCTTGGTGGCAGTCTCAGAATGCCAATGTTGTTAATACTTGGGAAATCTCAGACTCCCTGCGCAGATCTCTGATGACTACTGAGGAGGGGAATCATGGCCTTTGTTTTCCTATAACCATCTACACCGTCACTTCTCACATGTGAAGAGCTGGGCATAGAACAACGAAGACAGTGGAGAGCAGCATCACATGGCCTTTTCTCTCCCAGGGTAGGCAGCTGGATCTGGGTCACTGTTGGGGCCAGTGTAGTCAGTGTGGTGTGCAGATGTGACCTCCGTTCCCTGCATCCTGTCAGATTTTATTTGGTTTTAAATTTTTACTGTAGTTTCCCTTGCATTGGTAGAGGGTGGTGCTGGTGAAGGGGATTAACGAAGATGGGGCTCTTTCTGTGAGCTGGGCTCTAGAACTGAGCAAATAGCAGCTTTCCTAGGGCGTATCACCAGTGGAGACAGGCACTGTGCCCTCCCTGTCACTGTAGGTACTGAGAGAGTGTGATAGTCAGGCACAGTGGTGCTCTTGTGAGCCTTGTCCTTCAGGGTATATGGTGTCCAATCAAGGGTCTGTGGTAGAGCAGGGGGAAGGCTTGCCACAGGAAAGGATGTTTCAGTTGACGTTAGATACAAAAGAAGGAAAATTTCCAGACTGGAGGAGGACCCTGTCTGTGCAGGACTCTTACAGAGGCTGTGTGCTGCAACAGGATGTGAGAAGTACCACTGCTGAAGGAAAGGGAGAAGCTCTGAGCTACGCACAAGCACTAGGCAGGTATCTAGAAAACCAAAGCTCATGGCCTGATCATCCTGGCTGGCCTTGAGCTATTCCCACAGTAAGACTGCAGGAGTTGAGCTGGAGAGATGTCTCAGTGGTTAAGAGTGCCGCCTCCTCTTCCAAAGTTCAATTCCCAGCACCCACATGGTGGCTCACAACCATCTATAATGTGATCTGATACCCTCTTCTGCAGATAAAGCACTCATTTAAAAAAAAAAAAAAAAAGACTGCAGGAGTCATTGTCCCCAAGTATTCAGGGGGTCTGGCTGCAGCTGGGGCCGGGAGTAGGAAGGCTTGGGAGAGGCTCCCCTCCCCCATTACCAGCAAGGAGCTTCAAGGCCTAGGACTCTGAGGTAGCAGACAGCACTATGGTCCCTCCTTTATGGCTGGTACAAGGGAAAACAAGCAAGCACTCTGCTGTAGATTGTTTATCTAAGGCAGCAAGGAAGGGGCCAAGGACCAGAAGTCTTTGATGCCTCTGCTTGAGTTGAAACTAAAAGTACATAGCCTTGCGTTCGTAGCCTCCTCCTCACGGAGTAAAGGAAGAGCAGGTCCTCCATAGGGCGGGGAGCCTGAGCTCCGGACGACGTTCATCCACCACTCTGACCACAGAGTGCCAACAGCCGCTAATGTGAGCAACATAGAAAGCAAAACAGTCTCCAGTAACTGGGGGCAGGGTAGGTAATGTCAGTGTGATCACACATTTGGGAGGAGCAACAGTCCTATCATTCCTTTTGGGGGTTTCCAACATTTCACGTCCTGGAGACGGTGGGGGCGGGGGCATGGGGGGAGGCAGGTGCGGGCTCACCCTCAGCTTGTTCTGATCAGACAGTGAAGAGGTGGGGTTTTCTTGCAGCTGCCAGCCATGGTGTTTTTTCAAGTTAATATGCTGTGAACTTAGTCCTTCTCTGTATAAGATATTAGGAAATATGGAAACCTGATACCAGGGGCTAGCACTTGGCAACTACACACACACACACACACACACACACACACACACACACACACACACACAC
>OU015742.1:81783489-81800314 GCA_907169655.1 Acomys percivali
GGAGGTGGCCTGGGCCATGCCTGTGCGGTCCTACCGTGCCCGCAGGGAGATGTCAGGGATGCATGCTGGTGGGCCCTGCTGTCTCAGACAGGGGGGCTGTTGATTGGTCTGGTGTGTCATACGTTTGACCCTTTGTCCGAAGAACTTGCAGCCCTGCACATTATTCTCGTGCTCTACATTTGATGGTCAGGGCTCAAGCACTGGCTCAAGGTCGCAGCCACTGAAACAATTAGAAACCCGTGTTCTTTGTATCCTCAGACCTGTCCACCCGGCAGTCTGCCAGCCCTGTCTAACAGAACACTGGTTACACAAGGGTGTTTGGGTGGAGAGCAGAGGGAACCATCAGGGCCAAGGGGTGGGTGTGACCTGGAAACTGAGAACTGCCTTGAGAAGGCGAATTAGAAACTAGGAAGAGGAAATCGCGTGAGGGTGGGGCTACCAATGGACATCACTCCTGCCTTGTGACTGCCACAGGATCCACAAGAGGTCCATTTGCCTTAGTGTCCCTATTGTCATGATTGGTTCTGAGATGCAGTGTTTGGACGGGAATCCTACTGTGGATGTCACATGTGGAAGCAGGACCACCTTGCCCCTCCCCTGTGCGAAGCTCATTGCACGAAGCAGAGGCTGAACCCTGCTCTGCACTGTCTCCACACCCCAAATGGTCTGTCCAGAGGGAAGAATGCATCTGCCTCTCCTCCCAGCAGTGCTAATGTCTCCTAATGGTTTTACTGTTCTCACTGCAGTGTGAAGTGGCAGTGAGAACTGCGTTGTTCAACCCATTTTACTAGGGGCACCATCTTATCTCCATTAACCTTTGCCTCCCGCTCCTTCCTTCCTCCCTGGTCCAGAGTATTCTCTGAGTGTTGGGGGATGCGTGGTCAGGACAGACCTACCTCTACTAAGGGTGGAGGTGCCCGCAGGCTCACTTGGGGGTAATCAGGTGCTTTTTCTTCACTCCCTGGAAAGCAACACCTGGCACTGTTCTCAGTCAGGATTCTAGACCCCCCCACCCCCCACCCTCTTCATCCTGGGTGGAGGTTTTCAGCAGATCCAACACGCACATGCTGTGTGGCTTTGGCCAAGGCATTTCATTTCTCTGTTCTCCATTTTTTTCACTAGTTACTTGAAGGTCAGAAGAATACACTTTCTTCATATTTTAAAAAAATATTTATTTTTTATGTATTCAGTATTCTGCCTGTATGTATGCCTACACACCAGAAGAGGGCACAAGATCACATTATAGATGGTTGTGAGCCATCATGTGGTTGCTGGGAATTGAACTCAGGACCTTTAGAAGAGCAGCCAGTGCTCTTAACCTCTGAGCCATCTCTCAAGCCTCTTCATAGTTATTTTTTTAAGATACTGTTTTTAATTGTGTGTCTGTGCACATGCATGCTGGTGCCTGGGTGGCCAGAGACATGGGGCCCCTTGGAATTGGCTGCAAGCCACCTGCTGAGAAACAAACATGGGTCCTGTGCAAGAGCAGCGCCTGTTCTTGACTACTGAGCTCTCTCTAGACTCCCTTTTTATTTATATCTTTTGTTTATTTTGTGTGTAGGTGGGTGGGGATCATTGTGTCCACAGCATGAGTGTGGAGGTCACAGGGCACTTTCAGGACATGGCTTTCTCCTTCTACCATGTAGCTCCTTGGATTGAACTCAGGCTGTCAGGCTTGGCAGCGGCTACATCTCACCACCCCCACTTATAAGGGAGCCAAGTGATATAAAACACAGCAAGCACTGGGCTGGGCACGTTAGAAGCACTTTCCAAAGCTGTTTATTTCTCATTTGCATTGCTGGGGATGGAACCTAGGGACTCAAGCATGCCAAGCAAGATCTTTATCACTGAGCCATCTCCCCATCCCTCCCCCTATCCCCTCAGCCACCACACTCACTTACATGCGGGCTAGGCTGCAGCTCAAATAGTACTCTAACAAAGTGCTTTCCCAGCATGCGTGAAGTCCTCGGTTCAATCCTCAGCACCACAGTAATCGACACAATGACCTCCACCTGCAGTCCAGCACTAGGCAAGGGGCCCTGATGTTCAAGGTCATCATCGGCTACATAGTAAGTTCAAGGCCAGCTGGTCCTCTGCTCAAAGAACCCAAGAAAATGGGAGACTAAAACCAACAAAAAGGGAGGGGAGATGGAGGCTGTGGCAGATACATGTCACATTTAAATAACTTTTAAGTGTGTTAAGTGGCCTCAACATACTCATATCACCAACTGTCTATTCTCACAGGTGAGAAAGAGATGGGGGTGGGGCAGAGGATAACCTCAGACGTCATTCCTCACGGGTCATCCCGTTACTATCACCGCCTTTTTTTTTTTTTTTAAGACAGGGTCCCTCACAGGCCTGGGACTGGCTGAGTAAGCTAGGCTGGTGACCAGAAAGCTCATCCTGTCTCTGCCTCCCTGCTAATGCAGCTGTAAACCTGCACTTCCACATTGAACTCTCGCACATGGGCTGTGGTGAGCACTTTACTGACTGAGCCGCCTCCTCAGCTCTATTCCAGAGTTTTCCCATCGCTTCTTACAAAGCCCTCTGCCCAAAAAGGAGCCATGCGGTGTCTCTCCTTTGTTCTACTTTCTGTCTCTGTCATTTTGCCTACTGCAGGTCCCCCATAGGTGTGGCCTCAGGCAGTGCGTCCTGCTTTGCCTGGCTGCTTTGACTTATTATCATATCTTCAGGCTCCTTCAAGTCAAAGACTGTGTCAGAACTTCATCCTTTGGCAGCTGAGAAAATCTCTTTGTATGAGACCTGTTATTTCCTTCATCTGCGTCCACTGATAGACATTTGAGCTGCTAGTACTTTTTAGCACATGACTAACATTTACATTTTTATTTTCATTTATTGTTATTATATTATTATTTGTGTGTGCACGTGCACACACACACTTGTGCCTGTGCCTGCACATTTGTATGTGTACCATGATAGCCAGTGCTCACAGTGGCCAGAAGAGGGCATCAGATCCCCTGGAACTAGAGTTAAGTGCTAGGAGTCAAATTAAGGTCTGCTGCAGGGACAGCCAATGCTCTAACCTGCTGAGCTAGCTCTCCAGCCCACAACCATATCATTTTTTAATCATCTTTTGAAGCTGAGAGGCATGAAAGCAGGACACTTTCTTTTCTCTGAGTCCGTCCTCTTTTTTACCTCATAAACTTTTTCAACTTTCTTTTTAATAAGAATAACCCAAGAAAATGGCAGACCCAAAGGAGAATCACGGTCCTGGGGTCACAGTGAGTTGACCGTGCCTGGCTTCTAGGTGTTGCCCTGGGCAGAGAGGGGTCGGAGCCCGCAGGTGATGACGCCCTCCCCTTTTCCTCCACAGGTCAGGCCTGTTTTATTTTAGAGGAATAGCAGAATGGGAAAGTGACCGTGTCTCCTGCTACAGTTCAGTGTGTGTAGACGTGGGTAGTTTTTGTTGTTGTTTTTGTTTTTTAAGTTGAGATTTATTTTTATTTTATGTGCATGACCATCTTCCTATATGTATGTCTGTGCACCGTGTGCATGCAGTACCTATGGAGGCCAGAAGAGGGCACCACATCTCCCAGAACTGGAGTTAAGGATGGTTGTTAGCTCCCATGTGGGTGCTGGGAACTGAGCCCAGGCCCTCTGCAAGAGCAAGTGCTTTTAAGGGCTAAGCTATGTCTCAAAGTTGTAGGTGTGGCTCCTTAAAGGCGGAGTCTCTAGAGAGTAGAATTAGAACATCTAAGCCAGTGGAGTAAAATAAACAGAAGTTGCTCAGTTGGGCTGAAGAGATGGCTCAGCAGTTAAGAACACTGACTGCTCTTTCAGCGGATTAGGGGTTCAATTCCTAGTACCCACATGGCAGCTCACAACTGTGAGATCTGATACCCTCACACAGATATACATGTAGGCAAAACACCAATGCACATAAATAAATTATCAAGAAAAAAAAGTTGCAGGGCGAGAGAGATGGCTCAGAGGTTAAGAGCACTCACTGCTCTTCCAGTGGTCCTGAGTTCAATTCCCAGCAACCCCCGGGTGGCTCACAACCATCTATAATGTGATCTAGTGCCCTCTTCTGGTGTGCAGGCATGCAGGCAGAGCACTGTATACATAATAAATAAATATTTTTTAAAAAAGAAGAAAAAAAGTTGCTCAGCCTATTCACGAGTGGGTCAATGAAGAACAAGAAGATATATAAGCAGAAAGCATGGAGACTAGGGCTCCCGCTGGAGCTGTATAGAGAGGGTGCCTGGTGCCCACAAGACCCTGGGCTGAGTCCTTAGTGCCCCCATAAAACACCAGCAAGTCTATCCGGAACAAGATCATACACACCAGTAAATTGCAATAAGTGTGAGTGGGTTAAATTCCACTACAGAGGCAAGAAGGCTCAGATGGGCCTTTAAAAAAAAAAAAAAAAAGCAAAATCCAATCATTTGGTATTTCCATGATATATGTATTAATGGTACAGAAAGGAAAAACGAGAGCTAGAGCAAGAGAGGGTATTGCTATTATGCCGAGCAAACAAATGTTAATGGCTGGAAAGTGCCATGTGCCAGTGCTGAAAGGCAACTTTGCTGGGGATGATCAGAACCTTTCTCCTCTGCTGGCCCTTGGGTGGGGAAGTTAGAGGCTGTGAGGCAGCATCTTTGTGCTGTGGTACTCAGTCTGGCTTTGCCTTTCTTAGTCTCTGACAACATTTGTTTTTCATAAGTCAGTGTCTTTAAAATGCCATTGTCTGTATCCGAGCAGCGCAGATAGACCTGGAGGCGTTCACGACCAAGTGGCGCTCTCTTCCCTGGGCTCATTCCTGCTGGGGCGGGGTGGGGGGGCATGTCCCTCACCTCTCACCTCTAGACATTGGCTATTCCTGCTGGCTTCCTTTCTTGCCCCACCCCTCATCTCCCTATGGCTTCTGGGATTGTCCCCTTGTCCCCTGTCATGTAATGAAACCAAGGGGCCTTGGCTTGCTACTTGGGGAGACCCAGAACACCAGTAGCTATATTTTCAGTAGACTCTTCTGCCTCAGTAAATCTCTGGTTCTAGAGGAGGGTTTGAGCTGCAGGGAGAAAAAGGAAATAAAAAAGCAACTGAAATACTGGCTTTGGCCAAGGCTGCTGCCTGGATTTCTCCAGGCGAGTGTGGTCCTTGGAGCATTTCCACCATGGGGGATGTGCTGACAGGGTCTGCTTGTGACCCCAGGGCAGCTTGCCCTCAGAAATGCCCTCTTCCTCTCTAGCGGCCTTTTGTCTTTTCCGTGTTTTTGTTTATTTGTATTCATTTTTACTTTTATCAGGAGAAAATTTTTTAATCATGTAGAAACAGTAGACTCTGCCCCAGCCTTCCCGCTTCAGCCTCTTTTCTTTCCCTAGTCCTCAGCTGTCTCTTCCCTACTTTCCTTCTGTTTCTAAGTAATGGGCTTATATTTCTAGCACTTGTTTCATTTTTTTTTTCTTTAATTTGGGCTTTTCCTGTCATTGTTAAGAATTTCTTGCTGTGGGAGATAAGGTTTGGAACCCTTACACTCTCTTGTAAGCACACTCATTAGATTCTCCTCCATTTCTTAGTATATACTCATGTCTCTATTCAGATAAATCACTATTCATTATTTACATTATTACTGTGCAAGTAGTATTTGTGGCTGACCCAGTTAGCATGCTGTGATTGCATTTGCTTCCCTTGGATTTCCCCAGAGTTGGCCACTGCCTCTTGGCCTCATCCTGGGCCCTGGACCTTTTGGTCTTTTTCTGAGTGCGCTTGCCATTTTTGTTTTTATGGGCTCAGATTCCTTCTTCTTTTTCTTCTTCCCTTCTTTATTTCTTTAATACCATGTGCTTTGGAGTCTAAAGAAAGCCAACCACACCAGCCCTGTGTTTGTTTTTAGTACTTTCAGTCTTATGGCAGATAGTGTTTGAGAAGAGTTTTAGATTTACAGAAAAGCTGAGAGAAGAGGATCCTCACCTTCCCTTGCACCTGGCCAGCAGCTTCAGCTGGGAGCAGGTGTTACAGTGGCCAGGCCTCCGGAGCTGGCACGCTGCTACCAGAAGTCAGTGCTTAGTTACACTCCCCACGCCCTCACTCACCAGCTCCTTCCACCCAGGGTACATTATTACGCTGAGCTGTCCTGCGTTTTGGGACTCCCATGGGCTGTGCCACTTTCTGGATTTTCCTGGGTTGTGATGACCTTGACAGTTGGGATGAGTGCTGGTCATGTGCTTTGTGGGATTTGGTTTTTCTTTGACATCTTTCTCAATATAAACTGTAATGTTTACGGTCATTCCAAGAAAGGACACAGGCCTAGAGCTGTGCTCTTGTCACATCGCACATCAGCTTCTGATCGTCAACAAGATTTGTCTGATGTTGGCCTTGATGGCTCCTGGCTGAAGCAGTGTCTGCCAGGTCTAGTCCCTAGAGGTGTCCCATCTGTTCTTGAGGCGAGACAGTGAAGGGGCTACAAGAGCTGTGGCTACCCACGCAGCGCTGCCTTCTGTCTTCTCCTCTCTCTCAGTATGGCTACCTGGCTGCTTACTTCATACTCTGTTTGCAGTGCTTCTCCATTTTGTTAGTCAAGTTTGTTCCAATTTGAGCCACTGGGAATCCTTCCTTTTAGCTCCTGCACCTTGCCATGTGTCTCTCCCCACCCACTCCCCCCCATCCCCCCTCCCCCCCTCCCCCCCCCCCCCCCCCCCCCCCCCCCCCCATCTGCTTTCTTGGTTTGGACTCTGGTTATTTTTGGTTTGTTATGAGTCCCTGGTGCCACAGTACCCCAACTCATCTCATCTTTCCTGCCCCAGCTCCAGAACCAGCCATTTTTCCAGAAAGCCTGCTTTCTCCTCTTGGAGCGTTATCCTAAAAATAAAATTGAGATATTAAGTATTCTTGCTGTTGGAATGTCCTCTCTTTCAGACCCCGTAAGTGGACAGAGACAAACATGTTTCCATTTTCATTTAAAAAATGTTTACTGCATTACTTATTTATTTTATGTGTTCATGTACACCTGGGTATATGTGTACAACAGTGTGTGTGTAGATGAAGGGACAGCTTTTTGGATCTGTCAGTTCTTTCCTTCCACGGTGGGTTCTGGGATTGAACTCAGGTCATCAGAGTTGGCAGCAAGTACCTTACCCCACAGGCTCTTATTTTCATTTTATAATATTAGATCTTTGTCCATTAAGAGCTTAACCCTTTTGCCGGGCGGTGGTGGCGCACGTCTTTAATCCCAGCACTCGGGAGGCAGAGGCAGGTGGATCACTGTGAGTTCGAGGCCAGGCTGGTCTACAAAGTGAGTCCAGGACAGCCAAGGATACACAGAGAGACCCTGTCTCGAAAAACCAAAAAAAAAAAAGAGCTTAACACTTTTTTTTCTTAGCATCTTGTCTTAAATAACCTAGTTAGGGGCTGAGGATATGGCTCTTGCTCAGCACACATAACACAACGGGTTTCATTCCCAGTGCCACAGAATGAAGGAGGAACCTATGTCTCCACAGCCTTGAGACTACCTTTATACTTTACCAGAATTTTGTCCAATCAGAATCTATTTGTGTGTAGTCCACTGGCCTTTGCCTGTTCCTGCACCACATTATATTAAATGTTAAGACTTTATAAGCCGGGCGGTGGTGGCACACGCCTTTAATCCTAGCACTTGGGAGGCAGAGGTAGGTGGATCTCTGTGAGTTAGAGGCCAGCCTGGTCTACACAGAGAAGCCCTGTCTCGAAAAACCAAAATAAATAAATAAATAAATAAATACTTTATAATTCTCACAGGCATGGATGCTTTCTTGCTGATTTTCCTTTTCAAAGTTTTTCTGACTTGAAAAAAGAAGTTATTTGTGGGGAGGGAATGCTTCTTTAGTGTATCTTCTGCTTGTTGGTGGCGCCCGCCTGGCTTGACTGCGTGAGAACTAAGACTGAGGGCTTGTCTCCAAGCCTCTTGTTCACTCAACAAGCTGCTGGAGTCGGGGGTTTACCAGTATGTCAGCTAGTACCCGACCATCCTGAAGATGGCAGTTTTCTGTTCTTTCTTTTTTTTTCAAGCCAGGGTTTCTCTGTGTAGCGTTGGCTGTCCTGTACTCCCTTTGTAGACCAGGCTGGCCTCAAACTCACAGTGATCTGCCTGCCTCTGTCTCCTGAGTGCTGGGATCAAAGGTATGCACCACCACGCCTGGCTTTTCTTTTGGTTTTTAAAAAAGATTTGTTTTTATTTTATGTGTATGGGCAGTTGCCTATGTGTGTATCAGTGCTCACCATGTGTATGCAGTGCCCTTAGAGGCCTGAAAAGGGCACTGGATTCCCCAGAGCTGGAATTGTAGATGGCTGTGAGTAGGCATGTGATGGGAACTTAATCCAGCTCCTCTGTAGGGCCAGCACATGCTCTTAACTACTGAGACATCTCTCCAGCCCCACTATTGGCCTTCTTGACCTCAAGAGGAAGTTACTTCTGAGAACAAGACAGAAGAAAGGGTGGGAATCTCTCTGTCAAATGTGTTTGGTTGAGAGGCATCATTTTCCTGATTAATATATTATGGCATGTCCTCAAGTGTTTTCTAGGAATTTGGTGTCATTTCCAAATACTCCAAGAGAATGAATGTGTTTCTGATGGGACAGCTTGGGTTCACAAGGGCTTGGCTCCTTCTATCCTGCAGAATCCCTGAAGCTGTGTGTGAAAGAAACAGAAAACAACCAGCAACCCTTTTCTTCCATGGGCTGGATGTTCTGGGCCCAGAAGGGCTACTGTCTCTGACAGCTCCTCAGGTCCCTTCCCTTGCCCAAGCTGTAAGGATTCCAAGGAGGCCTTTTAAACCTCATTAACCAGGAAAAAAAAATCTGCAGTGCTTGTAATTTGCTAGTGTACCATGACTCTGTGGGCCATGAACAGAAATCCTGTGTACAGTCCGATGCACACCTCATCTGTGTCTATGGAAAAGCCAGGATGGAGGCCAGGAGCCGCTAGCTGGGCCCCATAAAGGCAGGGGACCCGCCTGTCAGGCAGCCCAGTAGTTCACTCAGCTCTATCCCTAAGAACAAAGTGCCCCAGCAGGAAAGGAGGCGTCTTTCCTGGCCTGTGCCAGGAAGGAGCCGCTCAAATGGTCCAGGTGGTCACTGAACTGAAAGTCAACCTTGTGACCTATCACTGAGAGCCAATGGGAATTGGGAATTTATTTTATAGCATACTGTTTTTGTGTCCTTGTCCTGGTGGGAGAAAACTCCTCATCCCAGTTTTTGGGCATCTCTTCCTTCTACTGCTAGTAAGATATTTGTGGTATCAGGGCTCTTCAGGCCCTAACTGGCTTCTGTCGTCTTTTCTTGAAGGCGAGACCTTCCTGTTAAGCCACGGAAATACAGGCACTGAACATAGTGGCTGTGGCTGTCACAGTCTTGTAAGGCAGCAGATCCTTTCCATGTGAGGTCCAGGCTGACCTGTCACCCCAGCAAGAAGGAACTCACAAACCTGACTCCAAGGCTTTGTAACCAGACCTGGAGGATGCAGGAGGGTTTCAGCTGCCTCAGCAGCTGATGTCTGGAGATCAATTAGAGATAATGGCTCTGCATGGACCCAGAGAAGCCTTGTCCAAGCTCTTTCCTGGTTGTAGCTATGTTTACCTCATTAACGGGCTCACTCTCCTTTTGAGGTTGGATTTGTGCTGGCTGCTTTGTTTAATGCAGAGGGACCAGTGTAGACCCTCAGCAGGCTGGTAGTTCTGCCACACCCATTCAAATGGAGAGAGAGGCCCCCAGACAACCCCCACTCCCTGCAACTCCACCGCTGTTGTGTGTGCTTCTGAGGAAATCTCTTCCTTGATTCACTCAGAAGTCATTTGTTGCTAATAAGTGCTGAGAGCCACTGGGCACCAGGAATCTGGCAGTGAAGAGCACAGCAAACTTGTCCAGCCTCTGTGCGCACAGTCTGTGAAGATGGTAAATAACTCAGAAAGAGAAAACAGGGAAGAACAAGGCATTTGGGGCAGAGAGTTCAAATGGACAATATGCTTCTGAGGAAGAGCTCTCTGAGGCACTGCAAGGCAAGCCCTGATTGGTGGGAACTAGCCCACCCTCTGAGCTTTTCTGCAAAGGAGACAGCAGATACCAAGGCCCTGTGTAGGACTGTAGAGTAAGGGGTAGGGCGTAGGGACAGGACAAGGAAGAGCGGGACAGCCTGCAACGGCACAGGGCTTGCCAACTGGGCACAGAGTTTGCTGTGTGCCACTTGCTGCCTCTGGGCAGAGCAGGACCTGATCAGGTATTGGAGCAAATGAGGATATCCAGTGGCCCCAGGTTTTTTTTTTTTTTTTTTTTTAATTTATTGATTTTGGTTTTTTGAGACAGGGTTTCTTTCTGTAATATCTCTGTCTGTCCTGGACTCACTTTGTAGACCAGGCTGGCCTCGAACTCACAGAGATCCGCCTGTCTCTGCCTCCCCAATGCTGGGATTAAAGGAGTGCGCCACCACACCCGGCTAGTGCCTCCAGTTTTGAGCATGGCTGCCTCACTTTCCCTTCTGAGGTCTGCAGCTTTCCTGTTCTAAGATGAGTAGTTGGTCTGGGCTGGCTCTCAGCACTTAGCAGACAGCCTGACTTTCACTGTGGAATCCTTTCCCAAGGGAAATGGGGTGGAGGAGTCCAGGGCGCTGCCAGCTGCCATCAGATAGGAGTGCCCCTGGCAAATCCAGGCAGGCCCAGAACCCACCCTCCTGCCTCTCATCTCTACCACTTTTTTCACCCTCCTGGCTGTTCCCCAGTAATGGAATCTGGGGGGCCTTAAGCTTTGTGTTGGGGAGAAGGATGCAGTCACCACAACCCCACCCCCACCCCCAAAGAGCATGAGTAACACCGCACACCTCACCAGCTTGAGGTCATTTAAAATGACTGTGAGGACAAGACCTTCCTGTTAAGGTGCCTAAATGCAGGCACTAAACACAGTGCCTGTGGCTGTCACAGTCTGGTGCCAGGGTTCGAATGCTGCTGAGGAGGTTTGCTGTTGCCCTCCCCAGCCATATCTGCAAGTCGAGGGGCTGTACACTTGGTTCCCCGACCTCATAGCACAGGACGAGCAGAAGTTCTTGGCCCTGAGTGCAAAGTCCACATGCCATATAGTGGGAGCTGGCTTCCTGGCTTCCTGCTTCCTCCCCAGACAGGAGCCCGGCATAATGCTAGCCGCCTGTGTAGGAGCAGGCTCTTTCATTCCTGAAGCGAGAAGGATGGAAGTCCTGCTGTAAGGTCTGCAATGCTGGGTTGGCATCTAGGCAGCTTTGTTCAACTTTTCTTTATGCTGTGACCATCTTATCCCATCCAAGGTGAGAGGGTGGTGGTGCAAGGCTAGTTCAGCAAAACAAAAGCTTTCCCAGAAGGCTGCAGAGTCATGTTGCTGCCCCTCTAGGCCAAACTCTAGATATGTTGCTGCCTCTCTAAGCAAAAGGGAAGCTGCAAAATAGAGAACTTTTATTTTTTTATTCTGTATAACTGGGAAAGAACGCACATATCCCAGGTAAACTATATTCTGCCACAGGACCTGCTACGGCTTCGGTGCCTTCATCTGAACTTGGCATTGCCTTTGGCTGGGGCAGGAGAGGAGAGGGAAAGGAAATGGGCCTGGGGTGGGCTGGAGGCAAGGAGAAAGCAGGAACGGCAGAAGTCGGTTGCCTGCTTAGTATAAGAAAACTAAGGCTCCATTTCAGAGCACCTAAGTAACCCGCATGAAGTCATGTCAATGAAGGTGCATCCTGGCATCCTAACACTGTTATTTCCCAAGGCAGGAGAGGAGCAGAGAGAGGAAAAGAGTCATCAGGGTAGAGTCAGGCTGAGGTCATCAGGGCTCCAACATGGTCCAGGTCTGCTGATCTGCCATGGTCTCTGACCCTAACATGAGCCACACAGAAGGGGCTTGATTTTTGCTGCATTGTGAGTGTCATCAATGACTAGAAACTCAGCTGGTGAGGCTTAGCATTGCACGGGTTTTTTTTGGCTAAGGAGTCCTACCTTAACAGGGCATGCTGTGTACCCTAGAAACCCAAACCTCAGTCCAAACCTCAGCATGCCCCTTGCTTCCAGCTCTGTGACTATGTTCGCCCCATGGCCTCTGCCCACCAGCTTCCTTACTGCTGAGTGACTTGAGTCACCTAGTCTCCCAAAGTGCCCAACCTTCCTGTGCATGTGGCACTTAAATTACCACCCTAGCCGGAGTGGGGGGCTGTGGGTTCCAGGGTGCTCTGGGTCTCTAAGGCACAGGACCTTGTTTGGCTCATCACTGTTTTCAAGCTCTCAGTGGACACGCGTTGTCCTTACCAACCCACATGCAGATGAGTATGGAGTAGACAACTCACATGGTTTCACACACTGCCCCCTCCTATAGGCAATATCTAGACCAAGAAACGATGGTGTCTATACCACAAAGACCCTTGTGTCCCTCCTAGTCACCACCACAAGCAGAGGTGACCACTAGCCTGACTTAACAGCAACTGAAGCCTGTGCTCCTGCACACGGGCTTGTGAGCATAATATACACACCATCAGTCATCTGTTCCTTTCACTGCTGAGCAGCAACAGGCCACTGTCCTTCTCCTACCTGCTGTGGTAGCAGAAGTCTGGTGGCTTTACAGTGGGGACTCCTGGCAAGAGCACCACTAGGAGCACTCTAGGGTGGGATTGGTTTTGTCCTGTTTTAGAGACAGAGTCTCACTGTGTATCCCTGGGCAGCCTAGAACTAACTGTTGAACGGCTCACCTTGAACTCTGAAATGTACTTCCTCCACCTCTTGAGCACTGGGGCAGAAGGCCCACTGCCATGCCTCATCAAGGTGTGTTCTTCAGGGGCCGTCTTCCATACACACACAGGAGTGGAGGCTGTACGATGGGTGGCCTTGGTCTCATGGTACAGCCTCTCCGGTGTGGCCATGAGAAAAAAGAGACTCCCATCAGAGTCCCCGGCATGTGGCCTGCATTTAGCACCAAGTGAAGCTATGCCGGAATGAGGGCTGTGGTACCTGAGCAAGGCCCTAGAAGGCCGCTCTGTGGGGCATGCAGTGAGGACTCGGCTGTCGAAGGGCCTGCCCCACTCCCTGAGCTATCGGTCTGATAGGGGGAAAGAGGCACAATGCAAAACACTGTCAGCTCCACATTATATGACAAAGCTGACAAGGACCTGCCTCCAGACAGGTTGTCATCTAAGAGCCAGTCTGTCATCTTAGCACTCTTGAGTTTGGCAGAGCCCAGGCTTGGTGGCAGTGGATGGGGCTTTGCTGAGAGTCTGCGTCTTCCTACCTAGCAACCCCTCCCCACTGTGTACATCTGTCGGCACAGCTTACATGTCCTCTCAGCAGAGACCTCCTGAACGGGCCACTTCCTTCCTTGCAGCCCTTTAGCTGTCAGGCTCAAATAGGCTATACCTCCTATGAGCAGTGTCAGATCAAGAAGCCACACGGTCATCTGCTTCATGTCCCCCTCTGTGCTGGCCTGCAGGTACCCAGAGACAGGCCTTCTGCATCGCCCCTTCCTGCTCATGGTGCCTGGCACAGGTGAGGAGCCTTTGTACATGCTTGTGGAAGGAGCACATCAGAGGCATGGAGGGCTGCTCATGCATGAAGAGGGGCAGAAGATGATGACTCTGCCACAGCAGAGTTCCCAGAGAGGACCTGAAGATTAGGCCAGTAGGGCTGCACAAGGCCTTGGGTACCAGAACAGGCAGCTGGGAGCTATAGGAGGTTTCATAGTAGGAGAGTGTCAGTACCAGAGGGCATCTGATGGCATTTCGGTTGTTTTGTTTTGCTTTTCTAGACAAGGTTTCTCTGTGTAGCCTTGGCTGTCCTAGACTCGCTTTGTAGACCAGGCTGGCCTCGAACTCACAGAGATGGCCTGCCTCTTCCTCCCGAGTGCTAGGATTAAAGGTGTGCACCACCACGCCCAGCCTGATGGCATTTTGAAGCAAGGCTCTTGGGAGTTGGAGAGAAGGCTCAGTGTTTTATAGCACTTGCTGTTCTTGAAGAGGACCTGGGTTCAATTCCCAGCAACCATTCTATAGCTCATAACTATCCATAACTCCAGTTCTAAGGGAGCCTCCCTCTTGTGGCCTGCTTTGGGAACATACATACATAGGCAAAATACTCATGCATATAAAATCTTAAAAAAAAAAAAAAAAAGGTACTCAGAGCAGAGAGTAGTGAAAGTAAGTGACCTGTGGCCATGGCTGTAGTGAGCATGTGTCTCCCCAAGTCAGTCTTGCTTGGTGCATTCACAAGGGGAAGCCAACAGAGCAGGGAGTGATGACTGGACTGAATGAATGGTTTAATGGAGCCACTCCTCTGCCTCTGTTCTAGCATGTAAAATGGAGTTGTGTAAAATGGAGACACCTCCTGCCTCCTACTTCTCGCCGTCTTTGGTTTAGAGAAGAGATACCTTTTAGGAGGAGCCTTTCCCCTGTTCTTCAGGAGAATCTTCCCTCCTTTCCCCACGATGGTGCTGTTCCCAGGGTGTCCCCACACTGGTTTATTCCCCACTGTGATATGGGCAGAGAGTTTATGGGGGTTGAGGTGCATGCTGGTCTCATCAGATATTAACTGATCCCTTTAAAATATTTATTCTTTTTCTCTTATGTGTATGTGTGAGTGCTCATATGAATGTTTGCCCCATGTGTGTGTCTGGTACCTGAGGAGAGAATGAGTGAAATTGGATTTACCGGTGATTGTGAGCCACCACGTGGGTGCTTTGGAACCATACCTGGGTCCTCTGTAAGAATGGGCCACTGTTCCATCTCTCCAGCATCTTATCAGATATCTTAGAGCAGCAAGACAGGAAAAGATAGATGAATAGAACAGATAATTAAGCCGGGCATGGTGGCGCACGCCTTTAATCCCAGCACTTGGGAGGCAGAGGCAGGCGGATCACTGTGAGTTCGAGGCCAGCCTGGTCTACAAAGCGAGTCCAGGACAGGCAGGGCTACACAGAGAAACCCTGTCTCGAAAAACCAAAAAAAAAAAAAAAAAAAAAAAGAACAGATAATTAAAAAACAGTGGGACGCCAGGCAGTGGTGGCTCACACCTTTAATCCCAGCACTCAGGAGGCGGAGGCAGGTGGATCGCTGTGAGTTTGAGGCCAGCTTGGTCTACAAAACGAGTCCAGGACAGCTAGGGCTACATAAAGAAACCCTGTCTCGAAAAACAAAACAAAACAAAACAAAACAACAATGGGACATTTTTGTATTTTAAAGATGGAGAGATGGCTCAGTAGTTAATAGCACTGTCTGTTCTTCCAGAGGTCCTGAGTTCAATCCCCAGCAACCACATGGTGGCTCACAGCCATCTATACTGGGATCTGATTCCCTCTTCTGGCCTGCAGGTGTACATGCAGATAGAACACGCATATACGTAAAGTAAATAAATCTTTTTTTAAAAAAAGATACGATTTCCAACCAATGGATAATGATGAGATAGTTATATTTATGTAGTGGTGCTGAGGATCAAATCAAGGGCAGCTAGAAAAGCACTCTGCCCAGTGCTGCCTCTCAACTCTTAGCATGAACAACTTAAGAAAGTATTAGTTCAGTGTGGTAGTTCAGGCTTGTAACTCTAGCATTTGGAGGGCTAAGGAATAAAATAGCTATAAATCTCAGGCCAGCCTGGAGTACATACTATGGACCCAGTCAAAAATAAAAAAATAAGAAAGAAAAAAATTAAGATAGTTTTTTTGTTTGTTTGTTTGTTTTGAGACAGGGTTTCTCTCTCTCTCTCTCTCTCTCTCTCTCTCTCTCTCTCTCTCTCTCTCTCTGTGTGTGTGTGTGTGTGTGTGTGTGTTTAATTAAGATAGTTTTAAAGGGCTGGGGCTATAGCTCAGCAGTGGGCTACTTCCTTGTCATGTCCATGAGGTACTAAGTCTGATCCATCAACATCAGAGGAGGACAACCAGACGTGAAGGCCATGGGAATCCAGCACTCAACAGGCAGGAGGACCAAAAGTTCAAGTCCAGTCTTGCTATACAGTGAGACTCTGGGGAGGTGGGGTGAGGGATGAATATGAATTAGACCATTTAGAAAACAAAAGCAAATTTGTGTTGGTCTTATAGCTCAGTTGGTAGAGTACTTGCCTAGGTGATGGCGCATACCTTTAATGCCAGCACTTGGAAGGAAGAGGCAAGAGTATCTCTGTGAGTTCAAAGCCAGCCTGGTATAAAGAGCTAGTTCCAGGACAACTAAGGCTGTACAAAGAAACTTTGTCTCAAAAAAAGAAAGAAAGGAAAAACACCCCCCCCCCAACCCCCCCCCCCAGGCAGGCATGGTAGCACTATGATCCCAGCACCCAGGAATTAAAGGCAGGAGGATCCAAAGTTTACAGTTATCCTTAGAGCAAAACAGTGAGTTCAAGGCCAGCCTGAGATATATGAGACTCTATCTCAAAAAATATATATAAAATAAAAAATAAAAAGCAGATGAACCTCTATTTCAGTAATTGTGTGGAGATAAGTTTAAAATAGAGACTTTATGCTGCAAAGACATAGATATTCCAAGAGAATTCAGATGAATTATAACAAAACTTCTGAATTCATGGGAATCAAAACCTCCACCTTGAAGCTCAGTATGGTGGCGCACACCTTTAATCCCAGCACTCAGGAGGCAGAGGCAGGTGAATCACTGAGCTGGAGGCCAGCCTGGTCTGCAAAGCAAGTTCAGGCCAGCCAAGGCTACACAGAGAGACCCTGTCTCAAAAAAACCAAAACAAGCAAAAAAACAAAAACAAGCCAAAAAAGCACCTCACCTCCAAAGCTGTGAAGAGAAAACTCAACTGCACTTGATGATATAAGATTGTGAAATTTCCTTTTACAGTCTTACACACACACACACACACACACACACACACACACACACACACACACA
>OU015742.1:81800324-81858900 GCA_907169655.1 Acomys percivali
CACACACACACACACACACACACACACACACACACACACACACACACGTTCATGGCATGTCCTCTAATGCTCACTGCCTTATTTCTTTGAGACAGGATCTCCCACTAATCCTGGAGCCACCACCCACCAGCTAAACCTGCTTTCTGATAGAACTCACTAGCCTAGAGGTGATTCCACCCACAATGGGCTGGGCCCTCCCCCATCAATCGCTAATTAAGAAAATGTCCCACTGGCTTGCCTAAAGCTTTATTTTACAGAGGCATTTTCTCCATTGAAGATCCCTCCTCTCAGATGATTCTAGCTTGTATTAAGTTGACATAAAATTAGCCAACAGTTCTTTTATCCACTGAGCCATCTCTTCAGTTCTTTATTTTATTTTATTATTATTATTTTAAACAACAAAACTATAGTTTTGGGGGCATGAACACTGGTACTGGTGTGTGAAAGTTGAGGACAACTTGTGAATTGTTCTCTCCTCTACCATGTGGACTCAGGGGCTTGAACTCATGTCATCAAGCTTGAGAAGAAACACTCTTACCCACTGACTCGCCTTGCCCTCCCTTCACCCATGCACTGTGTGTTCTTATGGACTGTCATGTAGTCCAGGCTGGCCTTGAACTCACCATGTAGGCACTAATGACCTTGAGCTCTGGATCTTCCTGCTTCTGCTTCCTGAGTGCTGGATTATAGAAATGTCCAGTTTATCCAGTGCTAGAGATTTGCACTCCAGACCTTATGCATGCTAGATAGGTACTCTACCAACTGAGCTACATTTCAGCCTTGGGTTTCTTGTTTTGTTTTGTTTTGTTTTGGTTTTGGTTTTTTGGTTTTTTGAGACAGGGTTTCTCTGTGTAGCCTTTGGCTGTCCTGGACTCCCTTTGTAGACCAGGCTGGCCTTGAACTCACAGCGATCCACCTGCCTCTGCCTCCCGAGTGCTGGGATTAAAGGCGTGCGCCACCACCGCCCGGCAGCCTTGGGTTTCTAATTTCAAAGGAGAAGACTTTCTATCAGGTACTGGGTTGATCAGTACTGACTCAGCACTATTAGGTACTGTCTCAGGACCTGCTTTATGGTTGAGGAACTAGGCATACAGAGGCTGAATTGCCTTCATTTGCATGGTATCAGAGCTTGGACTGGTCCCAGGGGGCTAAATTCCTTTCTCTTTGTTTATTGTGAGGTACTTGGGATGGGACCCTTGTCTTATACCTGCTGAGCCAATGTCTCTCAGAGATCTGTGCTCCAGCCTGTGATGGACCTCTTCTATTTGCCTTCCTGCTGCCCCTTTTGTTTCCTTTAAATTCCATTGGCCCCGACCTAGAAACTGAGCTTGCCTCACCTCAACAGGCCAAGTGAAATCCCCATGTCTCTCAGCTACATACAGGGTCAGCACAGTTAGCCCTGTGTGCCCTGCCACGCTTGTCCCTCCCTCTCCCTCACCCCACCCCTTGCTGTAACATTGATCACTGTTGTGCTTCTAGGACCTTTATTCCAGCTGCCTGGAAGGCCCATGCCTCAGAGCCTTCACCCAGTTGTCAGCCTTTGCTGGGTCCAGTCAGGGAGCATGCTGGTCTACTCCTGAGGGTGCCTGGCATTCCCCCTAGCTCAGCTGCTCTTGGCTTCATTCTGTCCTTATTTTCTGCCTTCCCCCCACCACCACCACCTGCACCCTATGTCCAGGGTCCAATCAGAATCCACATGTTGCATTTAGCTGGTATTCATGATATTAACTGGTTTTTGTTTGTTATTTTTATTTTGGCTTTTGGGATAGTATCTTGATATACAGACTAGCATGCTGACCCGACACCTGTAATGAGGCTTCTGTCCTGTTTCCTGTAACTAGCATTATAGGCATGTACCACACACCCTACGCATGGGTGGTTTTGCATAGTCCAGGACTATTTGTCTTCGGAGACCCTTCTCTCGGGATTTCTTGACTGTGTATCCTCTCACTATCAGATTCAGTTATTTTGGGGGGAGGGACCTGGCAGGGGGAATGACCAACATACACACTGTTTTCCACCATCTTCAGAAGGTGCACTCCATCACGTCAGGTAACCGCCCTTTGGGGCAGCTGATTTGATGGCTTGGTTGGGAGGTGAATGCTCCATCGCTTTAGTGGGCAGGTACTCCTTCCCCTCTGTCATTAAGAAGTAATTTGTGGTGACACATGGCTTCTCAAATGCTTTCAGATATAGTGTCCACTCTGGTTGGACTAAGTTCCTGTCCTTCCTCATGTCCCCTGGCCTGGCCTCTGCTTTGGGGTCGTGGTCATAAAAGGCTGCATGTAGGTGCTTCATAGAGCACACGCTTCTACCATCCGTTTCCAGGACTGCCCACTGCTGAGCCTGAAGGTGACACAAAGGCTGTGAGGGGCAAAGGCTAGTTTGGTTTTTTTTTTCCCTCCCCACATTGGGAGCTGAGAGAATTCTTGGTTTAAAAAAACAAAAAAACAAAAAAACTGGGTCATCCTAGACTGTGGCCACTTTTAAGGCCAGAGGGAGTTGACCAGAGGGACAAGGACACTGAAAACCACCATCATAAAGTTCTTTCAGGAGGGGCAGCCTCTGTGGGGACAGGGACTGGAAGGCTCTTGACATTCAGAAGTGCTGCCCAACCAGCCCAGGTGCCTGGCAGGCCCCTCTGAGTCTGTGGGCCATGGGGCTTAGAGTGTTGTATTGCAAGGATTGTACATGAGTGCACAGCAGCTGCCCTGCCCTCCTGAGTTACACGGTTCTATTAGCCTGAGGAGAGGTGGGTTATCTGGGTTCAATTTTACCTTTGGACTTCAGCTGCCTTTGGCTTGATATTTCAAGGTCAGATGTCCACCAGCACTGTGAAATAGTGACTCAGGCCAGGAGGTCAAAGGTCTCAAGAAATGTGTTGGAAAGAGGCAGGAAATCCTGAGCCAGAATTATCTCATTCAGAGCAACGAAGGACAGCTCCCATGCTGGAAACGCCCATATTGCCCTAGATGGACTGAACAAGGTTGTGATCCGTGTGAGGACAGCCAAGACCCTAGACTCCCACACTCCAAAGGATGACAAGTAAAGGTCTAACAGAAAGCAGGAGGAGTGAATCGATTAACTGATTTGAAGACACACTTAATTTCAGGAGTAAAAGGTGCTAATGGGTAACACGCCTAAATCCCCCCTTTAAAAACATGAATTTCATATTGACAGTAAAATCTTTAGCATGTGCAGAATGAAGCCTGTGTGCTGTTAATTTGTAATCTCTAATCCATGAACACGGAGCTCCCAACCTGTGGCTGTAATTACAAATCGAACCTGTAGAGGGAGTCTTGTATATCATAGGTTGTTCACAATGCAAAGCTTTCAGAGGAAGAAAGAAAAGGGTTTTTAAAAGAAAAGTTGGAGGGTTAAAGGCAGTCTGTTTCAAAATTGCGAACAATCACGGTGGCTGTCTTGTTTGCTTTCCTCTGCTGGCTCTACTGTGAATGAGTTGTAGCGTAGAGGAATCTGTAGGAATTGTCCTTCCTCCTAGAGGAACCAGGAGGTGGGCTTGTTATTGGGTTTCTTTTGGGGGGCGGGGCATCTCCCCACAGAATTCCACGAACATCTCTATCCTTGTTAAAGCACACGCTTTATTCAAGGCCCATGTGTTCCAGCCCGGGTTTTGGACTTGGTGGTGGGGAGTTCGGAGTGGGGGCGGGGATGGGGTGGGGGCGTTTGCCTCTAACCCATTTTTCTCCGTCGAGTCTTTAATTCTGCCGTTTGGAGACTAGCTTGTTAGGTCGCAAGCGAGTCTGAGGTTGCCGGGAGGATCAGGGTACCCCTCCGGACACCTCGCGCGCGGCTCCATTCTATTTTCTGAAACCAAGGCAGAAGGTCAGTTTGCCCCGAGGAGGACCGCACCTTGAGTCGGTGTGCGTCCTCCTTTTCCTACTGAGTCCCTGCAGACTGTGCGCGCCCAGGTCTGGGCAGCATTCTTGATATTGTGCTATGACTTTACAACTGTAGCCAGCGCGCCGTAAGGAGCCGGCACCGTGTGGTCTGCTGGAGCACAATGACCGGTGGAGTGGGGAGGGGGCCCTCAGAGGGAGCCGGGAGCGAGCCGGCGGTGGGCGCTCCTGGTCGCCAGAAGGTTTGGGTCGAACAGGTGAGCGCAGGCTGGACACTGGAGCTGGCGGCTAGGCGAAGAGGAGGGGTGCAGGGGCGGGTACAAACTAAGTGGTGGGAAAGAGACAAAGGAAGAGTGAGAGGCGAGATGGTGCAGAATAGAGACGAGGCGAGGGGAGGAGGCGGCCGGTGAGTAGGGTGCCGAGAAGCTCAAGCTTGAACTTGATGGAGAAAAGGGGGCCCTGAGGTGTGGGCAAGGGGCCCCCGACTGAGAGTCGGCCACGTGCCTGGCTTTTCCTTGTCAGAGTCCCACTAAGCCCTCTTAGGGCTGAGTCCTCTGGTCCCATAGCCCTGCCCCACGAGCACACGCGTCGACCTGGATTGAGAGACGCGTAGGGTCGAGAGCTATCTGGAGGCCCCATGGCACCAAGAGTTCCCGACGGCGCCTGCCTTAGTCACTTTCTTTGGGCCAAGTCTCCCTCTCCTGGCCTGAACGCAGACAGCTTGCAGGGTACGCCCCCACCCCGCCCCAAGACTTGAAGTCCGCAGCCTCTGGCAGCCAGGGGAGAACCCAGCTCCCGTAGCCTCCTTTTCCCGGGCTGCGAGCCCGCAGGGATCTTCCTCCAAGCTCTTCTCCCTTAAGAGAGCTCTCTACCCAGCAGCTCATAGCGGCGCGTCCAGAGCGCTCTGGTCCCCATACCTGGCCCAGCACCCACCTTCCTCCTCTTCTCCCCCACTCTCCTTTCTCCTCTCCCCCGTGCCTCCTTTTCCTCTTTCCCCCTCCCCCCCCGTGCCCACTCCTCCCTCTCTCCTTCCCCTCCACCTCCTCCCCCTGCTGCTCCTCCTACTCCCCCTGAGTGCGTCCTCCTGCGCTCCCCTCCCCCAGGCCCCCGCCCCGTGCCCGGTCCCGCCCCCTCCCCCGCCTCCCCGTGCCCGGTGCCCCCCCTCCCCCTTCCTCCCGGGCCGCGGCGCCGCCGCTGCTCTCGCCTGGGCCCTCCCCCTGGCCACCCCCGCCCCCGGGCGGGGCAGTGACGCGCCGCGGCCGTGCCAGCCCCTCTCCCCGGGCGGCCGCGGCGGCGGCGGCGGCGGCGGCGGCGGCAGCAGCAGCAGCAGTAGCAGCAGCACCAGCAGCAGCTGGAGCAGTGGGGCTGTCACCGCCTCCCGCTCGGTTCACTCCCAGAGCTAGATCGCCGGTCCGCACCTCGCCACCCGCCCAGGTACGGAGTCCTGGGGGACCCCGCGACTAGGCTGGTCCCGAGCCCTCGGCCGCCGCCCCCTCCTCCTGTCCTGCCGCTGGCCGTTGAGCTGCGGTTAGGGGAGCTGGGGGGTTCCGAGGAGGGGGACTCACGGGGAGCTTCCTGAGCCGGACAAGCTGCTGGCCCTGGGTGGAGTGGGCTTGGGTTGGGGGCGGGCTAGAGTACGGGAGAACCGGGAGGGGCGGAGGCTGCGCTCCGGGGCCTGCGGGGCGCCAGAGAGGTGCGCCTAGCTTCAAGTGCCCGGGGCTGAGGGGCGCACCCCACTCCGGGCAGTGCGCGCCGCCAGTCCTGGGGGGCGGTGATTGTGTGCACCGGGCCGCGGTATTGTGCCGCGGCCACGCCGTTTGCAGCGGGCTCCGCACCGCGTCTCCCGGAGGTAGACGTTCGCTGGCGGCGGGGCGGGGGCCAGGCTCGGGTGGCCGCTGCCTCCGGGAGAAAGGAAGTGGACTGTGTTTGGGGATGTGGGGACGGGAAGCGCAGAGTGGCAGGGAGGGGCTCCTTGCCACGGCGCGGGGAGTTGAGACGCGGTTTGCACAGTTGAGCCCACTTTGGCAGGCTCCTGTCGCTCCACTGAGGGACCGACAGCCCCTCTCGTGTGCACTCTCGGAGAAGCCAGGGTGTGGAGAACCCCTGGTGAAGGCACACAGCGCGCGGGGCCTGCGTGGAGCGCGTGCAAGGGTTAAGGTGGATTTACACCTCCGCCCTCCCGCTGCTCGACGCCCTTCACCTAGGGCTCCCTGGCTGGATACACCGGCAGGCGAGGAGGTGGGTGGAGGTGGAACAGAGAGGGGAGAGTGCAATTTACCTTCTTATTCCAGCCTCTTGGGTTCAGAAGTGACCCTACTCTCACTCGGAGCTGCGTTTGCGGGGAGTCCGGCCGCCTCTCTAGGCCGTTCTTCCTGGGGGAAGTTCTCATTAAGCCTCGCTAATTAGCATTATTCCCGGAGAAAGGTTAAGGTTAGACCGTCCTTTTCCTTATCGAAAGCCCCCTCCCTGCCAGTCCCTTCTCCCTCCCCTCTCCCTCAGAGCACAAAAGCACAAAAAGAAAGTGTGAAGAGGGGCAGATCAATGGAGAAGCCACGAACGCATTAATTCAAATGGAACCCTTTCCCCCTCTAAAACATTGATTTTTCTTTCTGTCTGCTCTGAGGGGAGATGAATAACCTCCTGATTTCACCTGAAATGGTGTTTGGACTCTGTGATTTCCCCCTCTTTCTGAGGATTGTGGCCTGAAATAGATTCCCCCTGGAGATAAAGCCCTACTTATCCCAGAATCAGCTGGAAGCCCCCTCCCCCCACTGCACACACCAGTGTTGGAGCCTGGGGAGAGAGTGTTGGTGGTGCTCGCTTTACTCCTGTGGGCAAAGAGCCTGGGATGGTGGAGCCAGGTCCCTTGACCCCTGAAATATGCCTGCTTCTGAGCTGTGGGTTGGTGTCAAGGAAAGGGCCCATTGATGGCCCAGGCCCCAGTGGGTAGCTTAACCCCAGGTTGTAAATTACCCTTTCATTGGAAAGCCATTTGAGCCCAAATGTGTCTTTGAATGCAATCCAGGCTCCACTGCTGGGCCCTCCTATAGAGTAGTCTCAAGGCAGCACCTCCTGCTCTCTGCCTCAATTCAGCACCTTCCTGCCGACCAGTGGCAAACTGCACCCCAGCCTCGCTCCCTACTGAAAAGGCTAGCTTTGAGGAACTTCTTCTCCTGGGCCTCAGCCACCCTGGGGCAATGGGGACCTAGTTCAACCCAGAATTGCTCAAGAACTTTTTAGTCTAGCCTGAGTCCTTTTCTTGGAAGGATAGTCCTGGAGAGGATTAGCTGGGAGTGATTCCCCCTGGCCATCCTTTTGGCTAGAAGAACCCTGCTTGGCCAAGAAATTCAGATCCTCATTGATAGCAGGATCTGGGGCTACCAGTGAGGTCTCGTGGTGAGGAATGCTGGGAAAACAGTCAGTTGCCTTTGCATGGGAACAAAAGCCCATACACTAGTGGGTAGGTGTGGAAAATGCTCAGTCCAGCCAGCCAGGCATCCACTATGGCAAGGACAGTAGAGCATGCACATGGGTATGTGAATACGGTTCTGACAGTCGCAGTGTGGTATGCATGTGGGGGGCGGGGAGGAGAGAATACTCCAAGTGTGGTGGGTGATTGGCTGGATGGAAGCCTTCCCCTCCCCCCTCCCTTCCCCAAGAAGAGTGTGTTTGTATGGTTAGTAAGCAGAGGAGGTCTGTTAGCAAGAAGTAGTGGAATTGTGTGGGCTGTGTCTCAGGAAGACTCATTCCCTCGTTGGAGGCCTGGTGGGCATTGATGGGTACAGCATTAACAGCCTTGGAAGCCCCACAGTGCCCATTAATAAGTGCCTGATAAGCTGAAGTAGTTAAAGTTGGGGTCAAATGTGGTTCACCATTTTCTTGGCGTACTCTAAGTGATGCTCAGAGTATGCTCACCCTAAGCAGCTCAGGGGCTGAGCACCCTGACCTGCCTGGGCTCACAGGTGACCCAGAAGGCAGGGCCAACACTGGACTGAGAAGCCACCTGCTACGTCCTAGTTCACATGCTAGGGATAGGTTGAGAGCTATGGTTGAAGCAACTGCCCACACTGGTGTTCCTTTCAGCTGCCCCAAAACCTGAGGGGCAGTGCAGAGTCAGGGGGTGGGGTAGGGGTCTGGCTGGGAGTTTCTCTGTCCTGCCTGGCTTGGGAGCATCCTTGTACATCACCACCCCCTCCATGGCCTGAAACCCACACCCAGGGCTCCAGATCTGGCACTGAATTCTCCGTAAATCCTCCTCCCTTTCTTTCTCAAGTGAGTGGTAGAGATAGAGTTACAGCTCTGAGGAAAGGCCTGGAAAATATTGCGGGAGGCACGCCCCAGAATTCCAGGTCCTGTAAGATGCAAATGGCTCTGCTTGAGAGGCACCAGGAACCCAGTTCCAGAGAAGTTGACCCCAGTTGTAAAATAATCAGGTTACTGATAGCACCTGCCCGTGGTTACAGCCCTGGATACAGGCCTGCTTCCACTTTCCTCAGCATGTCTCCCGAATTCCCCTCCTCTGGGCTGCGTACTGGTTGGCTCTGCAGAGGCCTGCAGAGGAGGAAAAGCCTGGGCTGAAGGTAGGAGGCTTAAGGCTTTGGTCAGCTCCTCTCTGTCTGTGGTTGTGTCCTAAGGGCTGACTGGGTTCTACCCACCCTGCCCAGCCAAGACAAGAATTCCCTTTTTCGGAAGGTTAGTTGGCGCCACTGCCCTGTGACCCATGATGGCACAAGCACTATGGTCTTATGAACATTTATTGCCAGGTGGGCAAGGCCACAGGCTGGGCTTCGGGATGTAAAGGGCAAAGGCTGGGGGGACCTAGCCTCAGCTGCCTAGTCAGGCACACAGAGTCTCAGGAGAGAGAATTTAGAAGCATGGCTTGCACACTTTCATTTTCAAATGAATATCTCATTGAAGTTACTTAACAGAGAGGGAACAATTAGTAGCTCAAATCCTCCTGCGATTTAAGAAGGGAGCAAGAAGAAGTAACTTACTTGTGACCTCTTGAGGGAGCAGGGGCGTGCCTGGGGTCCTAGACAGGCCTTAGGCTTCGCCACTCCTGCCCTGGGCTGGCGGCCTCTCTTCTTCTCCCCTCCCTCCCACAGGTCCCTCTGGACTTGGGTGATGGGTCTGAACTGTGTGCTCTGGTAATTGCCTGTGTAATTGCCCGCCTTGCCAGGCTCAGCTCCGGGGTTAGCAGAGACACTGAGTCTGCTCCGCTGCAGGGGCTGCCCTTGCCCCATGGACACCAGGCCCTGCTGGCAGCAGGGCTGTCTCCAGGTCAGCTCTTCAAGTGTGCATGCTGAAGGGAGTTGTGCCAGTCTGGCTACCTTGCTACAGCTTACTCAGTTCTGAGAAGTTGAGGTTAATAGGCTTGATTTCTCACTTTAAAAAAAAATGTGTAATAATATAAATGTATATGTACAAAAATAAAATAATTTTTAAAAAAGGAAGAAAAAATAAAAAGAGCCATAGCACTCAGTGTCTGGGTTTTCAGAATTCCCAGAATCACCTTCACAAAGCAGCAGTTGGGGTGGCAGAAACCTGGGGGCTGTGGACATTTTCTGGGGAGAGAGACACTGATGTTCAGTAACTGTGCAGGGGTCCCAGAGCCCTTTCCCATACCTGTAGATGGGCCCAAAGCTTTAGTTGATTCCTCTCCCTAGAGAAAGTCTGAAGCTAGGAGCCTCCTTAGCTCCGGGCATCTTATCACAAAGTAGATGTTCAGTAATGTGCATCATCTCCGAGCGCATGTGGTATATGCGTGTGCACAGGCCCTTAAGCATATGAGCCCCACTAGCTATGGGTTGCTTTTGGGTATTATCTTGAGGCACTTTGTCATTAAGGAATCAGGTACTTTTGATCAAAGGGTAGAAAATGTAATTTCATGGCTCTGGGTGCAGACTGTCTGGATTCAACCCCCAGCTCTGCCTCTGGTTCTGTCACTTGGGCAGTTGGGGCAAACCTTGGAGGTGCGTGTGTGACTAGAGAGGGGACTGCCCTGTGGGGCCATTGTGAGGAAATCTTATGAAGCTCTGGTCCTGCTATATGCAGGTATCAGATGCTCTTTCTTCCCAGGTAATTTCAGTGTTAGTGTGAAATGCAGTCCATATTGTGCAGGGTGAGGTGGAGCTCACTTTTCTGCACAGTTCAACAGTCTAAGCCAAGCAGCCCTAGGCCATTTGTGGGATGGCTAGCAGCAGTAACTAAGGACAACATGCAGTCTCTGGCCCGCCTGCCTGCCTGCCCGCCTGCCAGGGTCCTGGTTTTCATATAGTCCCTGTTCAAGAACTGCGCAGTGGGACCAGAGCCCTTCATTGCCATATTAATGCAGCATCCTCATTAAACACCACCTCCTGCCAGAGAATTTAGTCAATTCAACAGGTCTTGCTACCCTCGTGGGAAATTCAGAGACTAGGCAGCCTGTTTCCTCACTCTTGGAAGGACCCAGAGCTTTCTGGGATGAGACAGGACAGAGCTCCGTGGTAGTTTTGTGCTGCTCTGGCTGACGGCACAGAGAGATGGGCAGGTTGTTTAAGAAGAGCAACTGTGGCTAGAGGATGGCATAGCTTTAATCCCAGCATTCCGGAGGCAGAGGCAGGAAGATCTCTCTGAGTTTGAGGACAGCCAGAGCTACACAGAGAAACCCTGCCTTGAAAAGCCAAAGAGAAAGGAGGTGGAGGAGGAGGAGGAGGAGGAGGAGGAGGAGGTGGTGGTGGTAGTGGAGGAACTGTGGATCATGGGCAACAACTGACTGAAGCCACGTCTGCTCCATGGATAGGGAGTAGCAGGAAGGCCAGGAACAGGGTCTGCTCCTCAGCTGGATTCCCAGCACTTAGCAGGACACTTGGCCCGCAGTTGGTGTCCAGGGACTACTTGAGTGAGTAAGTAACAAGAACGGGTTTGAGTAGGTGATTGAAGCCTCTGGAGGCTGAGGCAGGAGGATGGTAAACTAGAGGCCAGCCTGGGCTGCATGATAGCTCCTGTTGCTTTCTTTTTCTCTTCTTTTATGTTTGTTCTTATTTTGAGAGACAAGGTTTTTCTTTGTGGTCCTGGAACTCGATCTGTAGAAAGGCTGTCCTCAAACTCAGAAATCCCTGAGTGCTGGGATTAAAGACCTGCACACCATGGGCCCAACTCAAGTATCTCCTGTTTCAAAAGACAAAAAAGTACTGCTAGGAAACTGAGTCACTTAATTCATGCATTCTCACAATGCTGTGAGTTCTGCTTTTGCCTGTGCAAGGGCCCAGGCAGAAATCCTGATCCTGACTCCCAGAGCCCGCCCACGTGGCCAGCAAGGAACATGGAGAGCCCCCACTCCGTACCCTTGCTCTGTCCCTCCAAGAGACCCTTCCCTGTTGTACTCTTGGTGCAGAGAGAGCCTGTTGCACACGCATGTCCCTGTAGATGTGAGCACATGCACCGTCATGAAGGTAAGCTGCAGGAAGATGGGCTTGTATATGTAGTAGGTCACCTACAGGATGAGTGTGCGTGTGTGACCAGGCTTGTATGGGAGAGCACACTCGGCTCCGTCACCAGGGCTCCAAGGGTGTGCGTGGGGCCCTGCAGTGTTGTTGCTCAGCTCCTGTCCCCTGGACTTCAGCACAGAGGGTCCACACTGTTGCACAGAAGCTGTGAATTTTAGGAAACCACCTGCCAGCAGGCATGACTAAAAGAGGGAGGAAGACTCACCCTCCAGTTCCCTAGCATGTAGGGCAGATGTGTCTGCCCAAGGGACAGCATCGTAAGAAAGTTCAAACCAAAGTGTGTTTGCTCACCATAAAAGAGACTTCTGTGAGAGGGCCCTGCAGGGGCAGCTCTGAGGGTGCTCCGCTATGGGCCCACAGAGGCTATTGTGTCTTGCTAGGGGTGGGGGCACAAGGTCAGGACTCCACAGGTGGCACTGCTGGGCCGGCTTCCCCATATGTTACAATGGAGCCCCCAACACAGTTGCTTGCTGCTCCTGAAAGGGGCTGGGTCAGAAGGAGGTGGGGTGCCTTCTTGCTGGAAGACTGGATTAAAGAGGCCCCATCCCTGGGGTTCCCAGAGATGACTGGCCAAGGACACCCTGAAGCCAGCAGTCAGGGGAAGGAGCAGGCGTCTCGTGCAGGCTGTCCTATGTTTGGGAGGCCTTGGCACCCTTTCTTCCTGTCCCTTTTGAGTGATCAGAACCCTGACCCTCCCCACCCCCCTCCTTCTCCACACTTCTGGGTTTGGCCTGCTCAACTCTGGAAGCCGCCCAAGAGCATATCTTTGAAGCACAGCAAAGGTTAGGAAGGAGGAAGACAGAAATGTCCTCTGGGCTGGGGGAGTGGGAGAAAGGAATTCCACGTATGCTCCAGGGGAGCTGGCAGCAGGCCTGGGTGGGGGATGCCGCCTTGGCCTCCTCAGTGCCCGGTGTGTCCCACTACCCACTGTGCAGAGTGAGCCCTCTTCCTCAGGCTCCAGGGAGGAGGGGGGATGGTGGCTCCTGTTTACAACACTCATTTCAACCTTGGCTCACAAGGGTAAGTAGGAGCCAGGCCCTGCTATCTGCCCACAGGATGTGAGGCCTCTTAGTTGTCTTCAATTACAGACAGCGGTGCGGGCCCTCAGCCCTGGCTTCCGCCAAGAACCAGAGTCCAGGCCACTTCACGGGGGTCAGGGAGAGTGCTATCCAGCCCTCACAGCAAGGTCTTAGGGGCTCCCTGTGCTCTCCAGGACCCTTCCTAGTCTGCCCAAAAGGCCACCCAGGCCCAGTGTGTGCCGCTTCTGCTGAACACCTGCCTTTGTCTCTGCTCAGGATGAAACTTCTGTGAGTAGTGAAGATTTTGATATGAATGACTCCACATGGATGTCAGCTGACCCCCACCTGGCCTCCAGCCTGAGTCCCAGCCAGGAGGAAAGGATGCGGAGCCCGCAGAACCTCCATAGCCAAGAGGATGGTGAGTGCCCCTGGCAGCTGGCAGGGAGGGCCCACACTGCCTTGTGGGTGAGCTGCATATGCTCTGGGTGGTGGGACCCAGATGACACTTGAGGTTTCCCTGTTGCGCATGGAAGCTGGTGTTGTCAGCATCTCTACCGAGAAAGAGCGGGCTGCTCTCATATGCAGAGCCCCTACCCCAACCCCCCACCCCTCACCCCAGACTGTCTGTTTGCCCCTGGGCTTGTCAGGTGAGGATTTCAGAATTGCCGTGACTCAGGTCAGGGAAGAGCAAGAGTGGGTGTGACCTGGAGTGGTGTTCGAGTGGCCTGGTGAGCTGGCTTTGGGACAGGGCTACCTGGTCAGTAGCCAGGCAGTTGGCCTGGGCTCCTATCTCTAGATTGTTTCTTGGGGTTGGAGAGTCAGGGGCAGATGGCAGACATCCACTCCATGGCTCCATGTAGAGCCTGGGCATGGGCTCTAGCTGGGAGTATGGAACAGTGCTTTAGGCAGAGCACCCTGGTAGGGCTCGCTCCTGCTCCCCTCGAAGGAGCTGACTAGGAGTAAGGGATGAGCCCAAAGCTGGGCCTCAGAGAACTGGGGTGTAGGAGCTGGTAATTAGGAGAGGTCAAAGGTCAGGGCTTGGAATGTGGGAGGGAGATGCAGGGTTGAAAAGGGGTGTAATGTTAACTCTGCAAAAAAAAAAAAAAAAAAAAAAAAGGTGAGCCTTAAAGAGTAAATAAGGGGTAGGAGCCTTGTGGTTTGGGTCAAAGTTCATCTCCATGGCAGAACCCACACGCTGGCCTGAGCCTGCCTTTGTCTGGGAGGAGTCTAGTATGCAGGCAGCTAGAAGTGTCTGGGCCTGGGGCTGCGGAGCCTGGGGGTGGCTGTGTGAGGAGTAGGGTGCAAGGCTGGCTGCTGAAAAAGAAAAGGCTTTTTTTGTGCCTTGATGCCTCATGAGGTCAGCAGGACCCCCTCGTGCTGTGAGCCTCCAGACTACTATTGCCTTCTGGCGTTCCCACGGGGTGGGGCCCAATGGGGGCCACCGCATGGGGCTCTAGAGCTGGGACAGCCCAGCAGCTGACCTCCAGCCTCATCTGAGCTGACTGGGAGCCACACCCAACAGCCTACTAAGAGCTGTGCTAGCAGTGCTTAGCAAGCACCCTTGGTTGTGCCTTCCCAAGAAAGTTAGAACTTTTTTTTTTTTTAAAGCCCTGAGTAATAAGGCTGTCCCAATCGCCGAAAAGTCTGGCTATGCTGTTGTTCCTCACTGCAGCCTTTGGAACTGTGGTACTGCCTGAGAACGCTTCCTTGAAGTCTCAGTAGACTGGGTGAGGTCCTCGGGATAGTCAGCAAACCGAATAGGAGTTTCTGTAGGGGCTGTACTGTCTTGGTATCCCTTGCTATGATCTAGAGTTAGTGCAAATGAAGAAGAAGTGCGACTGCTTGGGGTTAGCTGTCCTACAACCGGCCACCTGCTGCAGGGTAGAGTCACACCTATCTTAGGCCCCTCCTGGCTATGGGCATTGGACATATCACAGGCAGGCTGGCTGGCCTGCTGATAGGACTAGTATTTATGAGGGCAAACAGCAGAGCTAGGAACAGGGAGGATGGTGCTGACCATGATCTACCAATTTAATTATTGAATCAGCGGCTGGATCTGGAGGCTGGTGTGTTAGCCAGAGGCCAGCCTAGCTCCAGTGCAGAGTGTATACATGCCATAAGGAAATCCAGACAGATGGTCTGGTCTCAGATGCCTCTCATGTCTTTAGGGCCTGCCGGTGACCAAGGTGTCTACTCAAAAGGATTTCCCACAGGGTTTTTTTTTTTGTTTTGTTTTTAAAGATTTATTTGTTTATCATATATTCACAGTGTTTTGCCTGCATGTACACCAGAAGAGGGCACCAGATCTCATTATAGATGGTTGTAAGCCACCATGTGGTTGCTGGGAATTGAGCTCAGGATCTTTAGAAGAGAGCAGCCAGTGCTCTTAACCTCTGAGCCATCCCTCTAGCACCCCCCATACCCCCACCCCCCCTACCCCCACAGGGCTTGGTTGATCATGAACTCAGCCTCAAGTCCTGGCGCAGCCCTCCAGCTGTGTCTCAAAATGTGTGAACAGTAGATGTGGGCTGAAATCTGGCCCCCATGAGTGAGCTCTGGTGAAACCATATCTCTTTATTGTTCTTGAAGGACTAGGGGTGGGAACAAACCCAGCAGGTGGCTTTGGTAATGCACTCCACACCCAGCCATAATTTTGCTTGTGTGTCTATCCCAGAACTCTCCCATGATCTCTGAAGCACACTGTATGGGCAGGCATCTGAATGTCCCCCTTCCTCCCCCAGTTCTGTAAGGTATGTTGTGCTCTGTTATCAGTGCTGGCCTCTGCTCTGCTCTGCCCTGGCCCATTACAGGGGCCTGCTGAATGTTTGTGGCCCAAATGAAAAGGCAAGCTGACATTTATAGAGACTGCCCCTCGAGCATGGCAGCCAGGGAAACAGAGACACCCCCTCACCCCACCCTCCACCACCACCCCCGCCCCCCACCCCCCATTAGGGATAAGTTGGTTTCTTTGTTCCCGAGACAGTACCCTGGTCTGCAGGGCTCCTGGGCACATCCACCCCTGTCGACCCCTGCTACAACCCAGAGTGATGGCAAGAAGCCAGGCAGTTTGTACAGGTTATACCTCTAGGGATTAGTTAGTTACAGCTCTTCTTTAAGTTCTTTTTCTGTTTGTTTTTGAGGCAGGGTCTTGTTATATGGCCCAGGATGGCCTTAAACTAGTGTTAATCCCCTCCCCTCAGTCCTGCTTCTCTCTTTACTTTATTTTTATTTTTTTATTTTTTTTTTTAGCTTTTCGAAACAGGGTTTCTCTGTGTTAGCCTTGGCTGTCCTGGACTTGCTTTGTAGACCAGGCTGGCCTTGAACTCACAGTGATCCGCCTGTCTCTGCCTCCCGAGTGCTGGGATTAAAGGCCTGTGTCACCACGCCCAGCCTTTCTCTTTTAACAAAGGGAGGCTGGGTCTTGGTAGGGCAGGTCCTGAGGGGAGAGGACAGGACGCCAGCCTTTACTACTAGACCTGTGCCTATCTCACACCCGCCTGTCCTCTCCGAGGCCCACCCCCATCCCTCCCTCTCCAGGCTTGCTGATAGAGTTTCTCCACCACCTTTGCAGAGGTCTTGTTCTTGGTCACAGGTGGTAGCAGCAAGCCTCATTCCACTGGCCACTGGCCGTGGCTGCCAGTGTGGACATCAACAGTGTCCACACTCACAGGGAAGGAAACTGAGGGTAGAGGAAGTCTGCTCAGCACCAGGAGAGGCTCCCTCTCCCTCCACTTTGGCAGGCATTTTGTATGAGGTGCATGGTAACACAGGCTCCCCCCTCCTGCCCCCACCCCCCCCCAGTCTCCTAGCCCAAGACCTTGGCTTTGAGCTTTCTTGGGTCTGTCAGGACTCCATGTATGCTGAAAACTTGGAAAAGCTTCTTGCCTAGGAGCTACCAAAGACACTTTAGACTGTGCAGTGCAGAGCCTTTGAGGTCTGGTATTGCTGAGGAGCCGAAAAAGCCCATCATCCTATCATAACCCATCTGTGGGAGTCTTTGTTTAATGCCTCGCTCTCTCTCCCTTGTACTGTTTGCACTCAGGGACCATAACACAGGATCCAGCACAAGGGAGTGTTAGGGGAGTACTGGTGAGTGGGTGAGTGAATTGAGATGTGAGTGTGTATGCACACCCAGGAGGGAAGCTAGCAGGGCTCCTGAAGGCCAGTGCAGCAGGGCCAGGGTCTCACCCCTGTCTGCAGTTCCTCCTTCCATTCCCCTGCCATGATTCCACTAGGCCTCTCACTGTGCCCCTTCCTGAATGGAAAATTTGAGGCCTGGCCTCCTGAAGGGATGCTTGGGGGCAGGGAACGGACATTACTCATCCCCACCTCCCCCTACAGACAGGAAGCTCCCGCCAGGGGACAGTGGAGGGTCCTGCTTCCGTCCCTCAGCAGCACAGGCTGTTGGGGGTCGCCTGGCAGGAATTATGCAGAGCACTGGAGCCTTTCAGCGCTGACGTGTGCCCTTCTCAGATGAGGCCCTCCTGCAGCCTTTCCCTGGAGACCTGCTGGACGTGGGCGTTTCCCTCAGTTAGGTTGGGACTCCTACTTCCTGCGGGCCAGTGCTGCCTCCCGGTGCCTGGCACTGGGCTGGGGGGAGTCAAGGAAGGATTTTCAGCAGTCTGACCAAGTGAGGTTGTCAGCCCCTCCTGTGTCCCCAAAGGCTTTGGCTAGACAACATCAGGCTGGGGCGGGAGGGGAGGATGGGGAGGGTACCCTGCTGAGGTTGGCAGCTATGGCTATTTAGATAGATCTTGGTGTTCCCCTTACTACCCTAGTTTGTGCATTTCAGAGCATTTGGGGCAGGAGCAAAAGAAGAAAAGACATGCTACCAACATTGGGGGAGCTTTGCTCAGGCTTCCCTGGCTGCTTGTCAGTCACTCTTTTGATGGGAGGATCATACTGCGCTACTCCGCTCCTTATATAATGGCTTCCTCTCTTTCCTGTCACTGATTGGTTCTGTTGCAGTAAAGGTTGTCCAGTATGCCCAGTGACCCAAGCCCCCTGAGTCCCCAGCCCCTGGCCTTATGCAATGAGTTCCTCCAGAGAGGTCTCTGACGTGGAAATAGCTTGTCCAGGCCACAGGAAGCAGGCAGCTAGAGTCATTTGTCCTATGCTTTGTCCCAGCCTCTGCTGTGTGCAGATGCTCAATGAATAACTATTGTGTGGCCATGGACTGATAGGAGCAAGGGAAGGGCTTGGCTCCTAGAGGAGACACCAGGCAGCAAGCCTGTCAGGAAGCAGAGTGGGCCTGGGGTCTCAGGGTTCCCAATGCCCAGAAGTTTCCTGTGATCCCAAGCCACAGCCAAGAAAGGCAAGTGAGGGATGCCACAGCCAGACTGCAGCTTAGGGAGCTTCAGGGCCACCTCTGTGGGCCCAAGGACTCCGCTGAACCTGGCTTCCAACAGGCGGGCCCTGTCTCCTCTGCTGTGGCCGCCCTTCCCCAGAGTGTTCTAAGCAAGTTGCCGACCTTGTCCCAGCCTCAGTAACTGTCTGGTGTGGCTGGATGGCTGTGGCTGGGTGATGTGCCCTTAGAAGCTCTGTCAGAAGACCAAGGCCAGCTGGGCATCTGAGCAGCCCTTATAAGCAGGTGGGGCCTAGTGACCCTGGCTCAAGTTTGACAATGGTGCCAGATCCGTCTCTTAGGGTGCTGCCCCCCTAGCTTTTCCTCTCCCCACATCTCTCCCTCCTTGGACTCTGGGAAGGTATGGGGAAGGAGGGCTGAGGCCATGGCTCTCCCATCTGCTGCAGGCCCATCTGCTGCCTCTGCTCCTTCCTGATATGTGCTCATGAGCAACCTGCTTCCCACTCCAGCCAGTGCTTGGATAATATTCCTGTGCCCCTTCCGAGCTGCTGAGGACTGGGTGATGTGTGGAAGGGTCACAGGCCAGTATGGAAGTAAGGCTCTTTGGCCCACTGGCACCTTCAGGCTGAAACACTGTGAGTAGGGATGGGGGTCAGTGATCACTGTGGACCAAAGGGCCCTCCACCTCTCCCAGATTCTCTGAGCCCCTTCACCAGATTCACTTGGCCCAGTCCTGCTTCCCCACAGCCTTCTCTCTTAGTGCAGACTGGTGTCCCTTACCTTTAGAAAGGAAGCCAGAGCTGGGCATGGTTGTGCACTCCTATAACCTCAACACCGAGGCTGAGGCAGGAGGATGGTGAATTGGAAGTAAGCCTAGGCTACATAGCAAGTTTGAGGCTAACCGAAGCTCTATAGCAAAGATCCTATCTTAAAACAAAAGCCAGAGTTGGGTGTGGTGGTGCACACCTTTAATCTCAGCACTCGGGAGGCAGAGGCAGGCTGATCTCTGAGTTCGAGGCCAGCCTGGTCTACACAGCAAGTCCAGGACAGCCAGGGATGTTACACAGAGAAACCCTGTCTCGAAAAACCAAAACCAACCAAACAACCAAACAAAAAAAACCCCAAAAGCCAGCCAAGCAGCTGGTAGAAGACCCCATGCTGGCTGAGCCTGGGCTCTCATGGCTGTTCCAGTTGCACCCACAGATCAAGGGGCTGCCTGAGACTTGAGTCTACAAAGGCCCTGCCTATTGACTCACAGCTGCCATGTCTTTGCATGGTTCCAGGGACATGGACTTGAATGGGAGAACCAAGGAAATGAAAAAAGGACAGATGGACAACAGACAGAAAGCTGGAATTGGGTGGTCTGAGCTCAGGGATAGAGAAACCACAGCATGCTGGGAGTTCAGCGTGTTTATAATACAGAGTTGAACAAAGAGGTCCCGTGTTGCACACAGCTGAACAGGGAGGCAGAGTGTATGGTACACAGCTTGACCAAGGACAAGGTTGGCTAATTTTGGTAGCGGCAGTCTTCTTCAGGCTGTGGACACCCAGGAAGAGAGAGCGCTGGTCATCAACATTTTCTGCATGCACTGTCAATGTTCACACTCAAACCTGGAAGGAAGGCTTTGCCACTTCCTGAACCTAGCCTGGAGAAGGCTTTCCAGTTTTAGCATGGGTCTTAGACTTGGGAGTGACTGTGTCAACAGTGTACACCCACTCAGAATCTCACTCATTCGGGGCTTCCTCTGTTCCTACACACAGCCTCTGCCTGCTGTCCTCTCCAGGCTTGCAGGTGACTGGGGAGACAGCCGAGTGGTGATGCTGCTGTCCCAGGAGAAGCAGCCAGGTGACAGGATGCCTCCTGTGTGCTGTATGAGAACTCAGGCGAGTGGCTGCCTGGCTAGATGGAGAAAGGGATGAATGGGTGTCCAGCCAGGCCTGTGCTACCCCTGGGCTGCCTTCTGCCATGCCAGGCCTTCAGCAGGCCCACCGCTGGTGCGGAACAGCACTCGCCAGGGATGGGAGGTTTGGCTCCTACTGCCTGGTCTCTATGGACTCGGTCCTCATGGTTGGACACTGCTCTGGTTACTGTCACATGGAGGAAGGAGTGGCACCCACTGTAATCTCCTGGGATGGCCTTAGGGTCTTTGCTTGATATTGAGGTCTCACTATGCATTCAGGCAGGCCTACAACCTTCAGTCCTCCTTGCGGCTTCCTGAGCGCTGGGATTACAGGCCTGCCCCACCATGCCCAACTCTACACTGAGCTCTTTTCTTTTTCAATTTTTATGATTTTATATGTATGGGTGATTTGCATGCATATATGTCTGTGCACCCCATGTGTGCCTTGGTGCCCATGGAGTTCGGAAGAGGGTATCAGTTCCCCTGGAACCAAAGGTACAGATGGCTGTGAGCCACTGTGTAGGTGCTGGGAATAGAACCAGGTCCTTTGAAGAGTAGTCACAGCTCTCTGAGCCATCTCTCCAGCTCATGTTTATTTAAAAAAAAAAAAAAAGTCAACAGTGTTGGAGATTGAACGGAGGCCCTTATGCATGGCAGACCGTATCTTACAGCCCCCCTGTGTTCCTAGCTGCCCACAGTGGACTTTTGTTTTGTGGTTTGTTTTACTCTTTCCAGATAGAGTTTCTCTGCGTAACAGTCCTTGCCGTCCTGGAACTCGTTTGTAGACCAGGCTGGCCTCGAACTCACAAGTGCCTCTGCCTCCCAAGTGCTAGGATTAAAGGCGTGCGCCACCACCTCCTGAATCACAGTGGATTTCTAAAAGGAGCTTCTCTGCCCCACACTTGTGGGTCTTAATCTCGTCCATCACCCTGACCCTGTTTGTCTCGGGTCGTGTCTTGCGAGACTGGAAGCCAGGCCTGGGTCCTCTTTGCCCCATGTCAAGCAAGAGCTGTTTGCTCCAGTTTGAGGCATCAAGCACCTGACCACAACAGTAGACTCTGTCTTCCCTACCCCAGAGTTCCAGCTTGTCGAGGGATTGGCCGTGGGCCATACAGCATCCTGGGTCACACAAAGTGTCCATCAAGCTGGTTGGTCTGCAGACAGCACAGTGCTGGGCTGGGCCGACCTGGCCAGAAGAGCCAGAAGACAGCTCTGAGGGGTTCCTTTATCACAGGGCTGGGCAGGGCTTGTTCTTGCCCTGACCTTGTCTAGATTCCTGGCACCCTACAGGATGATGATGGTACCTGCTGAGTAAGGGGTAGGGAAACCCTGCCCTCTCCTCCTCCCCAACCTGGAAGATTAGCCCTGGCTTTGGGGCCATCTGGCAGATTCTAGCCCTGCTACCAGAAGACTCCCCTCATCTAGCAGTACCCAAAGCCCCTCCTCTTCTGGGGTGCCCCTGCTGTGCTGAAGAGGGGCTGGGTAGGGCCACACGGGCAGTTACCACCCTGGCCTGAGCTGTCTGGGGGTGACTCTCCCAGGAACCAGGAAGTGGCTGGGCCGCATTGTCATCATTACCCTGACCTAGGGACTGGGATGCACCAGCCCTAGGCAGCTTCCTTCCTGGAGGACAGGAAGGGTTGCCAGGGGCCTGCCAACTCCGCACTCAAGCTCCTAGGCAGAGCCCTGCCCAGTGAATCACTCACACATGGTAGACTGAAGTGGTGCTGCTTGCTCTCACAGTACATGATTTTGGGGGTTTGGAGGTAGCAGGCAGTAGGGAGCCCAGCTTAGAGCTTTACACTTCAAATTGGTATTTATTTCCATTACTTGTGCTTGGCTTGCAGCAAGCAGAGAAAGTGGTGGGCCTGGGGCGACAGACCAAGGGTTCTATTCTGGGCGTTTTCCTCTAGGCAGAACTTGCTGGTGTGTACTAGGGGGATCCAGGGTGGGGCTGGGCTGGGCACTCTTGGTGAAGCCACCTGGGCACTGGTGCTCACTCGAGGAGACTGTCGACTACCCTGGGAGCCTCTGGTCAGTGAAGGGGCATCTGTACTCCTGACGCTCAGATCTGGTACATGTTTGAGGTCCATGCGCACCCGCAAAAGTGGTTTCAGCGCCTGGGCCACTTGGCTGTTATCAGCAGCTTGGAACTTCTCCAGGGGCCTGGAGCCCGGGGTCCCTGCAGACCTGCAGATCTGTGCTGTGAGGCTTCCTTCACAGGTAGACGCTGAGCATTGAGAATGGGTTGGTGCAGAGGTGTGTGGCACTCATGAAAACACACCTGTCCTGGTGGCCTTAGCATGAAAACAGAAACCTGTTACTGATTACTTGTTAAAATGATATATTGGGGGCAGGGCGTGGTAGCACATGCCTGTAATCCCAGCACTCGGGAGGCAGAGGCAAGTGGATCGCTGTGAGTTTGAGGCCAGTCTGGTCTACAAAGCAAGTCCAGGATAGCCAAGGCTACACAGAGAAACCCTGTCTCGAAACAAAACAAAACAAACAAAAAATGATATGTAGGGTATATTAGGTAGGAAACTCGAGCTTCCTTTTCCGAGACAGGTTGGACTTGAACTTCTTATATGTAGTCAAAGCTGAGTCTGCTGCCACAACCACCTCATATAATAGTGGGATTGCAAACCGGGCGCAGTGGCACATGCTTGTAATCCCAGCACTCAGGGAGGCAGAGACAGGCAGATCTCTGTGAGTTCAAGGCTAACCTGGTCTACAAAAGTGAGTACAGAGCAGCCAGAGCTACACAGAGAAACCCTGTCTCAAATAAACCAAAATAAATAAATAAATAAATAAAAAGTGGGATTATAGGATTGTATTACTGCAGTTGACTTTGCAGTGCATTGTTAATATTAATGCTTTTGCCTAGCATGTATGAGGTCCTGGATTCCATTCCTAGCATTGTACAAAAAGCCACCACCAAACTCCAACCACCCCGCTCCCCCCACACACACACAGCTTCGTTACAAAATGTGATCACTTACTTGCATGATCAGAACCACACTTTGGCTCACACTGTTCATGGACAGTGCTGCTTCCCAGAGCCTAGACATTGGTACTTAAGGAGCAAGACAGATGTAACATTGCCAATGCACGGCGGAGGCAGATGCTATGGATCCAGGTATCAGTATTATGCGCTGTCTGTGTGTGAGGAAACTTGAGTAGATGTGGCTCAGTTGGTAAGTGCTTGCCTAGCATTCATAAAACCCTGGGTTCCTTCCCCAGCAGAAACTGGGCCCTGGGGGTGCACATCTGTAGTCACTTGGGAGGTAAAGGTAAGTGAATCGGAAACTCAAGGTCATCCTCAGCTATATAACTAGTTTAAGGACAGCCTGGGATTTGTGAGACCCTATCTGAAAAAAAGAGAAGGGGTGGAGCCCAGGAAGGCGGCGTGGGCTCTCTAACCCCAGGCTTTGGCCCACCGGGCTGATTAACCACAGGGAGAACCAGGGAGCTCAAGAGAGACAGCTGGGGGACAGCAGAGCCTGAAGACCAAGTAGGGAATATGGGCCTCATGTGGCTGGTCACATGCCCAGGGTAGCCTTATCACAGTTGGATCCCTTGGCCCCAGTTTGACCCCTGGTCCCTCTGCCTTCAGAAAGCACAGATGGGCACCAGGAGCTTGGTGCTCCTTGAAACTATGCATTGTGTAAACATTGCCCAGGCCACAGGCTTTTGTCAAAGCAGGCAGGAGTGGGGGATGAGGTGGAGAGTCCTAGTGAGGTGTACATCCCAAATTCAGAGGCGACGGTGTACCAGCATGCAGCCCAAAGGTTCCTTTCAGACCTTCAGTGACTCCTTCCTGGCATGTACAACTCCCTGGGGTGTGTGGGAGGGGAGCTGACTCTAGCGCTTCACCTTCTCCCCCTCCTTCCTGGCTCCCAGCTTTTGTGTGTGAATTATTGATGCCCCTCCTCACCCCTGCCTGGCTGCTGCTTTGACCAGAGTCTCACCAAGGGGCCCATGCGGCCTCTAGCTCTGTACCTCTGCCACATCAGGCAGTTTGCCTATGCACCAAACATGTAGGCTCTTGTGGCCTTGCCACCTTCTCCAGCTTTGGTTGGGGGTTGGTGTGGGTTGCCCACTGGGGAAGGGTACCGCTGGCTGTGGCCCCAGAGCCCAGAGTGGTGATTGGCGGCTTGCACAGAGCTGGGCCTGTGCAGGCTGCAGGGCGCTGGCGCCCACATAAGGGCATTGTTTGCTGAGGTAAAAGGAGTTTTTGTCTCCTTCTGGAGACGGGACAGAAGGAGGAACAATTTCCCCCATTCATCACTAATTCTCCCATTTGAATAGCAGCACATCACCCCGTTACAGTAGATGGGCATGGCAGGCCTCCCCTGCCCTAGGGCTCTCCAGGCACAGGTGGTGGGCTCTGGGTCCTCCCAGCCTGGGGAGTCACCCTTTGCCAATCTGTGGAGGCCCATTTTTGTGGAAATGGACAGAAGGGGAGATATATTCGTGCTGGTTCCCCAAAGCCTCCGGGGCACCTCTCCAGGCTGTTTGCCCACTCACAGGTAGGGCAGCTATCCCCTGTCAGTGTTGGTTTGCATTCGGGTAGGCGCATGCCCTAGGGGACGCCTGGCACAACTGCATGGATGAGGACCAGGTGGGGATGAGAGGGTCACCCAAACACCTTGTGTTTCCAGCTCCAGGTCTGAATGGGTCCTAAAGAATACCCAAGGAAGAGGTCATAGTCTTAAAAGGGCCAGGGCACCAGGCCTTTAGTGCTGTGGGGCCAGCTGGTTATTTCATGGAGTCATAAAACACTGGAGCCCAGAAGGGCGTCAGCGGCAACTCCCTGGGTTTCAGATAAGAGGAGCCCAGGAGGTGGTTGTGCCCAAGGTCAGGCTGAAAGTGAGGCAAGCCGAAACCACTGGCCCAGCCCACCATATGTCATTCAGGCAATGAATGGGGTGTTGGGTGCATCTTAAGTCACGTTTCTTTAGAGTGAGGGAGAATTTGCAGTGCATCAGACTGTAGCTGCTGGATCCCTGTCCCCTTTTCCTGAGCCATGTTGGGTAGGAGGTGAGGCTGCGGCCCATTCCTGGGGCATTACCAGCAGCCTCAGGACAGGTGGGAAGCATAAAGCCCAGCTCCCAGGGCCTTGCTCTCAGAGACCAAAGCAGACCCATATGATGTAAAGTGGCCCCCAGCTAGCTTTGACAAGAAGGAAGTTGTTGCTCTCATAAACAAATAGTTTAGGATTACCTTTGGTTTAAGACATAGACAGATTTTGGAAGTTTGTGTCAGCCAGTCTCTGGATCTCTCCAGGATGGGGCCCCTGCCTAGCAGGTCTAGCTGCCCCCAGGTAGAGAAGCATCAGTCTGACCTGTGTGGGTCCAGCTTGGCCATATGGCTTTTTACTGGCGACTATGATGGGGCATGTTGACTGGCCCAGACTGGGGTACATGCTTGCCCTGAGGAACCCTGGAAGACCCAGGGGCCCTTACTAGAAGGATGTGGCTTACAGGGAAGCAGGAGTGACCCAGGCCTACCACTAGAGCTCTGCCAAGGCCCAGGGGCAGCTTACCTGCAGGCCACAGACACAATAAATGGACAGTGTAAGGAGGAGGTAAGTGTGCTGGGAAAATAGGTAAAGAGGTTAGCGTGTCACTAAGGGCTGGCTGGGTAGGGGAGGGCTTCCTGACACAGTGACCTTTAAGCAAAGCTCCGGAAGTAAAGGAGCAGGAAGTGAAGAACAAACTCTGGAGAGCCAGGGACAGTGTAGCAGTTAGAGGTGACAGAAGTACAAAGGCCCAGGCAGGTTGAACTGCAGGGGGGTGAGGGTGGGGATGGGGACACGGAGGGGGGCGGGGTTGGCAGGAGGCCCTGTGGCCCAATAGGGGAGATGGCCTCTGCAGAAGAGCAGTCACAGCTTGTGCCAGGAATGAGATGGGATAGTAGGCAGAGCCTTCCCTGAGGTAGTGATGCTCAAGGGCAGAGCTGGGCCTCCCCTTCTCCTTATGGTGCCCACCTCTGATAGGACACACGGTGGGGCCCCACCTGTTCATGCTGCAGTCTGGGGACACAAGCGTAGAAGCAGGTGCGGCTGAAGGAAGGAGGTATTGGATAAAAGAAGCCAGCTTTCATTTCTGAGCACCTGCTCCATGCCAGGGAGAGTCGGTAATGCCATGGATGCTGTCTTACTGATGCCAGGGCCATTTGAAAGTGAGGTTGAGCTGTGGGGAGAGGTGGCCCCTCTGAGGTCATGTAGGTGATGTCCATCCTCTTCTTAGTTCTTCTGCCTTGTGCTAAAACTCGCCAGCCTTCCCAGCCGGAAAACGTGGGCCTCCTGTTAGGTGGCACTGGGGCAGGCTATGCTAAAAACAGGAGCTAGCCCACAAGGTGGAACCCCTATGCTGGGTTAGACTATGGAGGGGCGATTGTAGAATATGGACTTTTGTAATTTTCCCCTTCAGATGCAGACTGTGTGTCCTGCCCCAAGTGCAGCATGGGTAACATGAGGACATGTTAGCTTGCTCAGAAGTTTAGGGTTTTTGACTGGAGGTTTTTGTTTGTTTGTTTGTTTGTTTGTTTTTGGTTGATTGGTTGGTTTTGTTTTGTTTTTGTGGTAAATATAAGACCTCTGGGATAAATACTTAAATACTTCAAAATACAATCAGCACCACTAGTTTCCAAACTTTTCATGATGCCGGACAGAAGCTCTGCATTCACTGAGCGTTGGCCCATTTCCCCTCCTCAGGGGTGAGGTGGCCCCACTTCAGTCCCCGCCTCTGTTCTGCCTGTGCAGTTAAGTGGGGTCACTATCCCCTTTCATGCCCGTCTTATTTCACATAGCATAACGCCCTCACAGGTTTCCCATGTTGCAGCAGCTACCTAAATTTCACCATTTTTAAAGGGTGAGTCTTTTATTGAATAGCTAGACCACACTTTGCCTTTTTATTTTAGCGGCTTTTAAAAGTCCTACTAGTGTATACTAGACCCTGAGGTTTTTAACTCTGGATGTTACATAATGGTATGGGTTTCCAGTTTCTTGTACAGGTCTGTGGCCCGTGTGGCCACAGCAATCCCCCTGCTCTGCTGTCCCAGGGTCTCATCTGTCCAACCACTTTCCTTGCCAGATGGGGATGGCATCTGAGAATAGAGAGATGGGTGTCCCCATTGCACCCAGCACCTCTTCTTTCTAGAAGGTCAGGCAGCGTGAGCCTGGCCTGCAGCCAGAATGGACGTGTTGGCAGCTTCCTATTGCAGCCGACCTGGACCTGGGTTGGACCCCAGGGTTGCCTTGTGCGTCCTGAGCAGCTCCAGAGCCATATGTGTGTTGCTTGCTCTAAGCCTGTAGACAAGGGAGTCCACTTCTGTCTCCATGCAGGCTGTGGTGCTGCAGCTGGCCTTAAGCCTTGGTGGTTGTAGTAAATGCAGTTACTGCTGGCATGGTGCCCAGGGAAGAGCAGCTTGTCCCTCCAGTGTCCCTCCATCTAGTGCCCTTCCAGGTTGAGCAAGTGTCCTGTGGGTGATGGTGCCAGGATAGAAGGCATTAAGTCGGAAGTGGCTAAGAACAGGCAAAGGTTCATTAGCCAGGGTGGCTTTTCAGCTTCCCCCCCCCCCCCCCCCCTGCAGGTCCCTGAGCCTCTTAGGTGCCAGCTTCTACCAATGGTTGTGTGGGTGGTACTAAGGACTGTGGGGGGTACCTCCTTCCCAGGCGCCCTGAGCCAGCAGGGCAGAGTCAGGCCATAAAAGCCACTAAAATGGGCCAGACTAGAAGGAGCAGGGCAGGCAAAGCCCTAGCCCAGCCTGGAGGCCCAGGTGCTGAGGGTTAGGATGGGAGCTGCCAGGGCAGGGGGCAAGGGCAGGAGGCTGGAGCACGGGCAGTGAACTCCAAGAAGGGGCTGGCAGAGGGAAGCAGTGACATCAGAAAGCCTGAGCTGCAGAGGTACAGCAGTGGTGGGTTTTGACAGTTGCTGAGCAGGTGGCACCCACCACACCTCAATTTCCTAGTTTTTGTTAAACTTCCTTAAGATACTATAGCTGGTCCCCCAGGCATGCCAGCACCCTATAGTCATCACTGCTCCTGCATCTGGGACAGGGCCAACACACAGTAGGTGGTCAGTTAATTGCCAGGTAATTTGTTTTTCTCTCTAATGTTCTAGACTAGTTCCTGGAGATAACTGTTAGAGAAAAAGTCAAGCCCATCTGTGAGGGCAGAGGAGTCAGGCAGGGAGGTCCCAGAGATAGGCTCAAGGGCTTGGGACCAAGTCCGTAGGATAAAGGGAAGATGGAGCAGTACTGCCTAAAGGTGGCCTGGGCAGTGTAGCCTGGCCCTGATGACCTGTGGTAGCTAAAGGGGGGGGGGGGGGGGGGGGGGGGAGGAATGCCACTGCACCACACTTTTCCCATCCCCCTCTACTCAGGGCTCTGGCTGCTTGATGGGCAGACGGGCCCCACCCTCAGGCAGCTGAGAGGCTAGTGATTGGTTGGAGCACTAGAGCCGCTCAGTCACCATGGGGACGCTCAGGCAGTGTGCGCGTGCCCAGTGTTCAACACTAGGGACTAAATCTTCATAATCTGTTGGGAGTGGGGGTGGGGTCAGCGGGACCCCGACCTGGGGAAAGGGTGGGCCAGGGTATGGTCGGGGCTCCCTCTGCCACTTCCCCATCCCCTTGCTGGGTTTAGCTGCAGGGCCTCCAGGGTACCTCAGCACCACTGGTATCCACAAGGGTGCTCACCTAACAGTGACCCCAGGAGGTCTAGAGTAGCTGCTGTGGTCCCAGCTAATGAAGCAGGAGGCTGGGACCTGTGGAAAGAGAAGCCTGGAATTTATGTAAAACCGCATGGAGCTCATTTATCCTCTGGATCCTGCAGTGTTGTGCTCTCTGCAGCAGAGGGCTCCCGCCTCAAGAAAACAGGAAGGCCAGCTGAAAACACAGGCGATGCAGCCTTCAGATCAGCAGTTGGCTTTTAGCTAGCTGTCTGAGGCCCCTTGGCCAGGCATAGAGAGCGCGTCTGGCTAAACTCTGTGTAGGAAGGCAGGGATGGACAGGGAGTTTGGCAGCGGAGCTGTGTCTTAGGCAGAGGAAGGGGTGATTCAAGGGCCTCCTGTGCAGAGGGGTGTGTGTGTGTGTGTGTGTGTGTGTGTGTGTGTACGTACACGCGTGCTCATTTCTGAGCAGCAAGAAAAAGTTAACCTTGCAGCCCTGAAAGCATCTAAGGACCTAGGGTAGGCCGCCTGAAGTGGAGCCTCCACTGAGCTTGTCTCTGGCGTTTGTAAGTTTGGACGTGGAGAGAAACCTCTACACTCTGCATATGCCGGTCACGGCCACTTAGCTCCTAGTGGTCCCACTTCCCTGCTCTTGCCTCTGCCCAGGTGGTAGGCCTGAGGCTCAGTTCACATCCCAGAGCATCTGGTGTGGAGAGCAGAGCACATTTCTGCTCTGAAGGATAGCAGCACAGGTACTCCAAGGGAGCTGCTGAGGGCACCACCCCCAGCAGTGCCGCTGGAGACAGTGGGTGCAGAGACAGGATCTGACGCCCAGGGCTCTTGTCCCAGATGACTCCTCCTCGGAAAGTGGCAGTGGCAACGGCTCTTCCACCCTGAACCCATCCACTTCGAGCAGCACACAGGGTGACCCTGCCTTCCCTGAGATGAATGGCAACGGTGCTGCAGCCCCCATGGACTTCACTGCTACTGCCGAGGATCAGCCCATCAACTTGTGTGATAAGCTCCCACCCGGCACGACTCTGGGCACACCGACCTACCCCTCAGATGGCTGTGGCACTGATGGGCTGCGGAGCCGAGTCAAATATGGGGTAAAGAGCACTCCTGAGGTGAGTGGGGCCGCAGGCTGTGTGCCTCTGGGTTGTTGGGAGGCTGGAGTGAGGTCATACATACTGTAGTGTAGCTGGAACTGAGCCAGCCCATGTATGACATCAAGCCCGGGTGGTGGCTGTGGCCACTTCATCATGGTTTCCTAGAGATGCACTAGAACGGCAGATGGCTTAGCGTGCCCCAGGTAGGTTTTCTTTTCTGAGAAGTGTCCATCCGTGAAGTGGGTCGATGGCTCCTGCCTTGGTAGAGAGTTAGCAGGTGATGTGTGTTCCTGAGGCTTGCTCCCCTCCCCGGAACAGAGTCTGTTGTAAGTGGCACATTTGGCACAGAAATACAAAACCCTGCTGAGCATGGCAGTCATGCCTATAACTCCAGCACTCAGAGTTTCCCCGGAGCAGGAGGGGCTCTGTAGTTGGAAGCCAACTTAGGCTAGTGAGTTTCTAGGACAGTCTGAGCTACATAGTAAAACCTCAGGCGGGGGGGCAGGGGGGAGTACAAAAGGGTTCAGTTGTTAAAGGTGATCTGAGTTTGACCTTCCGAGCCTGCAGAAAGTGGAAGAAGAGACCCACTCCACCCCACCCCACAGAGTTGTCCTTTGACTTCCACATACACCTCGACTTCTATACCCCTTCCCCCACTGCGCACATGCGTGTGTGTACACACACACACACACACACACACCTTTTGAAAAGGAAGCATACACTTCATGGCTAATTTGCCTGCCTGTCCCCATGTTTTCAGATGATGCAGAAAAGGGGAGTTGTAGAGAGATGAGGGCTGTGGAACTTCTCTCTTGACCAAGCTGATATGCTATAGAGGTAGGCAGGGTGGGTCCCCTTACATGGCCCATAATTCCATTCACTGTCCTCACTGTCACAGGTTTCCTGACAGCAGGTGCCAGCTCCCCTGGAGCACCTCTTCAACTCTTCCCCCCTGAACCCATTTGCCTACTATCAGTAGACTCTTCTGCCCTGGCTGTCTCTTTTTCAGGGGGGTTGGATACATGCCCAGGACACGGTCTAAAGTGACAGAAGGGAGTTGGTGCCACATGTGTAGTTCAGCCCATAGGGATCAGGCTGGAAGTAGGTCCAGGGACCAGACAGAGCAGCTGTCCCAGGGTGGAGGCAAATTTGGCTCAGCAGAGCCCTCAAGCCACTTGCTACCATGGCCATATGGCACAGGGGTGGGCACTGAGGGCGCCTTACAGTTTTCTCCTGCTGCTCTGGCCCTGGCAGAGGATTCAGCTAAAGAAACATTTGCAGAGCTGACTTGTCCAGAGCCAGCTGGTACCAGCCTCATGCCCTGCAGCTGTGTAGACCAACCGTTCTGCCCCTTAAGTCCTGGTGTGGTCATGGTAAGAGGGCCCTAAGGGCCAGAGGCACCAGCCACATGTGTCTTCGTTGAGTTGTTTCTCGGGGAGCACCAGGTCCTTGTAGGCCAGGCTGTGGCCACATCACAGTGCCTGACTGCAGCTGTGTGTTCTCCTGGACCCAACTTACTCACTGCATGCCGGTGTCCTTCAGAGGAGAGATGATGAAGTCAGGGCAAACCACAGACGCAAACTTAACCCAGTGAATGACAGCAGCCTCAGCGCCAGGGGGACAAGTATTGTGGAGCTGGGTTACCAGGGGCAACTTTGTAGCTGGGAAGCAGGAGAAAGCCAAAGCCATAGTCCAAGTCGGTGAAGGCTGATAGAACCAAGAAGCCCAAATAGATCCTAGCACACAGAAGGGCTGGCTCATGAGAATCTCTGTTGTGTCCTTCTCATGATGTGACCAGTCCTAAATGGACACTGCCACCATGGAAGCTGCTGCACCTTTACCTGTTGTCTGACTGAGGGAAGAATGTGGGGGGCGGGGAGCAGAGAGCTGAAGCCCCTCCCCAGTCAAGGTCAGGCTACAGCAGGCAGGCTGGGGCTTCTCCCTCCCTTCTTGAATTCCTGTGTTCCCAGACCCCATTGCAGTCTCTTGGGAGATGGGCGGAAACAGGCTAGCCTTGGAGCTGGGGACTGCACCCTGCTTCGTGGCCCTCCTGCCTTGGCTGGCTCCCTTTCCTAGCCCATCTGTTCCTCCTCCTGATAGACAGCACATTTGCTGCTCTGGTGACAGCTCACTTGTCAACTCAAAGTTGAAGTCCCTTGGGGATCCAGGAGGAACCCGGGAAGCCGAAACAGATCCTGGCACACAGGAGAGGCTGGCTGATGTCAATCTTTTCTTGTGTCCTTCCCTCAGCATGGCAGGTGCTGATGTGGGCACTGCCACCAAGGAAGTGGCTACTACAATTTACCCATTGCCTCCAAGAGGCAAGGCACTTACTTGAGTGCTGTTCCAGTCAGGCCCTCCTGGTGGTAGCCTAGGGACACTGGGGGAAGAACTGTTGCTCTCAGGATTAACTTGCTGAGGATCTTGGCAGCCAAGACCCTTGTGGCAGCTAGGTGAGCTCACCTACCTGGTCCCCAAGCTTATCATGAGAGACCAAGTAGGCAGTCGCCTGATCTGTCTCTGCTTCTTGTCGGGTTCAGTCTCCCCCTTACAGCTCTGGGAGCTATGATTCCATCAAGACAGAAGTCAGTGGCTGTCCTGAGGACCTGACAGTGGGCCGGGCACCCACCGCAGACGATGACGATGATGATCACGATGACCATGAGGACAATGACAAGATGAATGACTCAGAAGGCATGGACCCTGAGCGGCTCAAGGCCTTCAATGTGAGTCCCAGGCAGGGCTGGTGGAGCAGGGCTGGGTGTGAGGCGGGGCCGGCCCCTCCCATGGCCTGTGTCTCCCCTAGATGTTTGTGCGGCTGTTTGTGGATGAGAACTTGGACCGCATGGTGCCCATCTCCAAGCAGCCCAAGGAGAAGATTCAGGCCATCATTGAGTCGTGCAGCCGGCAGTTCCCCGAGTTCCAGGAGAGGGCCCGCAAGCGCATCCGCACATACCTCAAGTCCTGCCGTCGCATGAAGAAGAATGGCATGGAGATGGTGAGCACCTCCTGGCCACCTGGACCTGTGCCACCATCGCTGTCCTCCACACTCCTTACTCCAGCTTCCCAGTAGGGCTATTTCACAAATGAGGAAAACAGGCTATTAGGTGCTAGAACCCAAACCCTTGCTTTGCCACCCCTGACCCTGGCCTGGACCCGCCCAGCCCAAATACCAGTGCTATGTCCTTTTTGCCTGCAGACGAGACCCACTCCTCCCCACCTGACCTCAGCCATGGCAGAAAACATCCTAGCAGCTGCCTGTGAGAGTGAGACAAGGAAAGCAGCTAAAAGGATGCGCCTGGAGATCTACCAGTCCTCACAAGTACGTGTTCATGCTGGCTGTCTCCTGAAGGGGTCTCACTCGGGGGGGGGGGGGGGGGGCAGTGGCCACATGGGGCGGGTCGCGGGGGGGGGGGCGGGGGGGGGGGGGGGGGGGGGGGGGGGGGTCATTGGTAATGTCATATGCGCCTGCTGCCGGGGTACATAGGGGGGTGGAAGGGAAGTGATCACATAGCTTTAGACTGACAGCGCTGAGGTGGGGGCAGAAAGGATGGAGCGAGGGAGGTGCCGAGAGATGGGTGGAAAGTGCTAGAGGAGTTAATGACTGGGATTGGCAGACCTGGCAGAGGAAGGCTGACTGGGTGTGGAAGTGCATCTCTGTAACCCCAGCACTCAAAGATTGAAGTCAGCAGATCACAGGTTCTAGGCCAGTGAAGAGAGGGTTTTCACACGAGGCAGTGACAACCTAGTACGCCCATAGGGAGATGCAGTCGGGGGAGATCCCTGGGGCAAGGTGCCCAGGGAATGAGAACCAATAGTGTGCCCCAGGTCAAGTCACGTCACTGGGCCCCAGAAGCCAAAGAGCTGCAGCCTTTGCCTACCTCATGACAGGGACAGTGACCAGGCTTGCTGTCCCTTGGATACTCCAGCACTACCGTCTCTCCTTTGCAGGACGAACCCATAGCCCTGGATAAGCAGCACTCTCGGGACTCTACAGCCATCACCCATTCCACCTACTCACTGCCAGCCTCTGCCTACTCCCAGGACCCTGTGTACGTCAATGGTGGCCTCAACTACAGCTACCGTGGCTATGGGTCCTTGAGCAGCAACCTGCAGTCCTCTGCTTCCCTCCAGACAGGAAATCACAGTAACGGTAAGTAGGAGTTAGGCCTTGTTTCCAAAGGATGCCTAGCTTGTTCTGCACGATAGCCCTAGAAAGAGGCCGGGTAATGGCTCAGCCCCGTTGGCATCCAGTCTTGAGGTGAGCTCAGGAAAGCCTGGACTCCATTCTCATCTTCAGTGGTACGTGCTCTCTGGCTCCACTCTCTGAAAGGCCCCTGTGAGGTGGCAGCAGGGCTAAGATCTGGCCCAACCTTAGCCCTCCACCTATGGAGCCCCCATTTAAGTCACGTGGATAGTTAAATGTTGGGTTCTTCTGCTCTATGCCTAAACTGGGCAGCCTGGCAAGTGCTTCCCAGGGATCTGCTGCAGGTGCCACACCTGGTGGTGGTGGTGGGGTGGGGGATGGGGGGGGAAGGGGGAAAAAAGAGACAGATACCTCCTGTGGCATACAGTATTATGTTACATGGGAGTAGAGCCGGCATCCAGGCCTTCTCCAGCAGGGGCTGCAGGGAGAAAATGGTCCCGGGTGGGGGAGAGGTTACTGGGCTTTGGCGGGGGGGTGGGGGCGGTGGGGACTGACAGGCTTTAAGCACAGAAGGGCTGTGTGGCCTGTTCTTGGCCTCCATCACCCTGTTCTGTCTAACCCTGGGATGAGGATGTTTCCAGGGACAGGGCAGAGGCAGAGGCAATGTGCCGCCAAGGAGTGAAGGACATGAGGACATGAAGCTGGTGCTTTAAAAGGCAGACGGAAGGGAAAGGCGCTGGCTGGCAGGGGAGCCCCGGGCCTGGGAGGCCCTGACTGTCCCTGAGTAGCAAGAGAAAGGGCCAGTTTTCTAGCCCTAGTGGAAAGCCCAGGCCATCTCCACCCACGCCTTGCTCCACACCTGCGTGTTTACTGTGCCCCCGGAACTGGGAGGGAAGTGCTGGTGTCTAGAAGGTCCCAGCCTGGGCTTAGTCTCTCATCCCCTCTAATGCGTCTTAACCTAAAAGAAGAGGCTGCGGGGCCTAATCCCTAGCACTAGGCCGGAATGGTGCTCAGCACGCTGGCCCAGAGGTACTCTCCTTATCTGAATTGGGTTTCAGGATCTCAAGGAGGTTAGAACTCTCTGGGACACTAGCACCACGTGGCTGAGGTAGGGATGACCTGGTGCCCAGTCCTGCCCAGGCAGCACATGCTAAGTCTTCACGTAGTAGACACAGCATGGGCTGTCTTAGAATTGCAGCTGTGGTGGCTCCCCGTCCTCTCATGAGGGTATGGTTCCTGAAAGACATGCACAGCAGCCAGAACCAAGATCAGGAGACAGTTCTCTATCCCGTGTAGCCCATCTCTGAATATGCTGGTACCTTAGAGATGGGTAGGACCAAGATCTGGCCATTTTCCTCCTTGCTGGGAACAGCCTTGTTATGTGAGCACTAGCGCCTCCAGCTGGAGGAAAACAAGTAGCTACTGGGTCACAGAGCCATCCATCCCACTGCCCTGCCCAGTGACAGCCTCTTATGTGGCTGTTTGATTCGGCTATGCTAATGGCTCGTCTTCCCGCTTTGCTCATGTTGTCACTTGGAGATAGAAATGAGCTGAAACAGAATCAAGACTCTGCTCTCTGCCTTGGGGTGCTAGGCAGCTGTGCCCACACTAGACCCCTTGGGGCCTCTAGCAACCTCACAGTCTCGCCGTAACCAGATCAGATAGGCTACAGAAAACAGGGACTGGATGGGTGGGGAGCTCTCTAAGCAGCTCTCTCAGTGAGCTGAGATTTGGGGATAGAGGAGAAAAAAAAAACCCTGGAGCCACCTCTGACTGGGGCCACCTCTGACTGAGTGTGGCAGGTGGCCTTTATTACCCTGGACATTGCCTAGATCAGAACAACCAGAGGGAGTCAGACCTATCTCATCCCCTCTGGGTCTTGCGATTGGGATATGCAGAAGCTAGCCGAGGCTGCCAACATGGAAGCTGTTCACCTGCTTAGCTCTGTTTCTGCAATACACAAGCCTTCTCCTTCCTCTCATGTTTGATTGTTACAGACTTAACTGTTCTGTATCTTAACTCCAAGAGCACTGTTATTTATGTATTTATTTTTGGGGGTGTTAGAAATTGAACCCAGGGCAGGTACTTTACCACTGAGTCACATTCCCAGCCACAATAATTTTTTGTTTTGTTTTGTTTTGTTTTTTTGTTTTGAGGCAGGGTTTCTTTTTCTTTTTCTTTTTTTTTTTTTTTAAGTAAACCATCTACATTCCCTGGTTAGAGGGGGAAAATACCTGGGTTTACAGACTGTCCAATCAGGGGATGGAGAGATGGCTCAGTGGTTAAGAGCACTGGCTACTCTTCCAGAGGACCCAGGTTCAATTCCCAGCACCCACATGGCAGCTTACAACTGTCTTTATCTCCAGTTGGATCTCACACAGACATACATACAGGCAAAAAACAAAAACAAAAAACCACAATGTACTTTAATCTTTAAAAATTAAAAACAACAAACTGTCCAATCAGAGACACCAACCTCTTGGCCCAATAAGGGGCTGTGCCAACTTCTTTTAGCCAATAGTTGTCCCCATAATTTATCCCGAGATGTTACTTCTAGTCTAGATGCCTCCAAAGACAGTTTTGTCCATCGCTAATGTGGCAGTGTAAATGCAGCAATGAACAAGCCTGGCTACTAAAACCTACAGGGAAGCAGGGACATGCTGATGGCCCTCCTGGAAGAGGCTCCAGGATGAAGGATGCCCGTAGGGTACTCAAAGGGAGAAGGGGCCACAGCCAGGAAAATGAACTAGCTAGGGTGGCAGAGGGCTCACCAAGGGCCCGGCTCTCATTCCCCAGCTCTCGTCATTGTTTGTTTTCTTGATAAGCACCTACAGGCTTTTCAAGCTCTAAACACTTCACGTCTATTCCGAAAGCCTTTCCTGGCGGGCCCTGCAGCCAATCCTCCCGCAGGCTGAAAGCCTGTCTGTTGGGAGTGTCTGTACTTCCCCCAGCTTGATGGAGGCTCCTGCTCCTAAGAGTCTCCTTGCTTTGCTTTAAAATCTGAAGCTCGGAGTTCAGCAATTGTTCATGGGGTGGCAGAGGAAGGCTTAGGCACGCATCTGCTGAGCTCTGTGCTGCAGCCTTCTCCATGGAGCTGCTAATAAAGCAGAGGTGGTTTGTGGTCCCCTTCTCCCCAGCAGCGTCAAGAGCTTGATTGCTGTTGCTGTTCTGTGCTGCCACAGCCAGCCAGCAGTGGGCAGACAGCAGACCATTCTGTTTCCCTTTTGCCCCTGTCTGTCCCAGGAGCATCCTGTCACTTGGGACAGACAAACTCAGAGTTAGAGGAGCTGAGGTGCTGAGGCAAAAGCAAACCTTGCCCCTCTTCTATCCACAGGCACCTGCAAACCCTCTCACTAGCATTCACTGCCTCTCCAAACCGGGACGGTGGCTGTTCTGTAGCTTCTCGCATATGGTGCTGCGTATTGCTCGCCTCCCCTCTCAGCCTTCTGGAAAAAGCAGCACATGTCCCCCAAACATGGCAACAGCTCTTTCTCACAGTGCTTGCAGCACAGCTCCTTCCTGGAACAGTTACTCCTGTTCAACCTTGGCTACCACCTGGGGAGAGGCAGGGCACAGGAGTTAATGGGAGATGCTTCTTTGTCTCAAGGCTGCCCCATCCTTACCAGCGACCAGAGCTGGGATGTTTGTCTGGAGGGGGTCCTCACAAAGTAGTGAAAGGCATGGGGTACAGGCAGGAAGCTAGGTTGGAACCCTGCTGTGCCTGATGCCAAAACCTGTGTTCCTGATGCATGCCACCCATTCCACTGTACATACATTTGCCGTGTAATCTTGGGCAGAGCTCCCCACTTTCCCTTCGCCTGTCAAATGGTTGGCAATAAGGATCAGTGTAGAACCTTTGTCATGTCAAAACCCCATTCTAGATGCTGGGAATATAGCCACTGGGGATATTAGACAGGGCCTCCAACTCTCTGCCCAGTCCACAGGCCTGGCTGGGTGCCCCTCCCAGATACAACCAGGGGCTTCTGCTTCCTCTAAAATGTAGACTCTAAATCATCTTTCCCTCTCTGCAGGGCCCACAGACCTCAGCATGAAAGGCGGGGCCTCCACCCCCACCCCTCCCACCCCCACCCCTTCCAGCAACAGCACCAGCAGGACGATGCCCACCGCCCAGCTCAGCCCCACGGAGATCAGTGCTGTGCGGCAGCTCATTGCTGGCTACCGAGAGTCTGCAGCCTTCCTGCTACGTTCTGCGGATGAACTGGAAAACCTCATTTTACAGCAGAACTGACCCTGCTGGCCCCCAGAGTGCACAACACCCAGGGAAGGAGGCTGTGCTAGCCTGGACCCAGCTTCCTGCCTCAGCAGTTGGTACATTGTTTTCTGAAAGAGGTGGGATCCAAAAGAGCTGTTTCTAGCCGCGCTCGGAGCCTCTGAGACTTTGGGCACAAGGACACTTTTTTTTTTTTTTTTAATTTCACCACACGGGTGCTCCGACCTGCTTGGAAAGAGGCCAATGGGGCAGCTCTAAAAGGGTTGGGGCTTCCCTGACAAGGCACAGGGACTGCAGCTCTATTTAGAATCACTTTCGTGGACCCTGATGTTAGAACCCCCCAATAATTACCTTTCAAGTCTTAGGTGAGCAGAATTGCATATTTATTGAGAAGAGCAAAAGTGGACCCTTTCTTCCTCTCCCCTTAGTAATTTATTTTTCTGAAATGGATTCTTTTGTGTTTGTACAGATTGCCAGTTCTGTGTCTGTCTGATCAGAAGGATGTATCCCTATACCTAACATTCCATATCACTACACTGATGTGGGCTGGGCCAGCAGAGCTGGGCGTCAGCTCGCTGTCCTGAGTGTACAGCACACCTTTGGGAAGGCCACCCACACTCCACTAGGCTGTCTTGCTGAAGATCCCAGTGCTGTCACAGGGATACTGCCAGGCACTGCCAAACAGGAGGACCTCACCCCCACACACTCACTGCAGACAAAAGCACCCACCCATCCTACAGAGTCCCAGTCACACGGTCACCTATATTCTACCTCACACTCCAGCGTGGGCTTTTCCAGGATGTGCTCCAAGTGTGTTCTGAATGGCTGTCTCCCCAACTCCCACACAATGTATCTATCTGCTGGGAGGTAAATCAGACCCAGGGTCCATGAGCTAGAGCCCGGAGGGGCTTGGCCCTTAAAACCAGCAGCTTGCCATTGCCTGGCTCTTGTAGACGCTTGACAGGAGAGTTCTGGGAGCTGGTCGAGGACCCAGGTCTGATGGACACAGGCCCCAGACCCCAGAGAACCTGCTAGAAGGGCCACTTCTTCAGGGCCAGCTCCCTCTGTGAAGCGTCTGTGTGCCCCAGGGTGGACTAAGGCTTCCACCCTCACCTCATGATGGGGTAAAGGGATCAGATTGTCAGTGGAAGTGGGGAACTACTTGCGTTCTCCTAGGACCAGACTTTCTTCTAGAAAGGCCTGTCCTGTAAGAAACCCAGTCCCTGGAGTGTGACAAGGGACAAGAAAAAGCTTACCTGGTTTCCTTCCTCCCTGATAGGCACTTCCTCTTGCTCTGTGCAATACCTACCAGTGCTGCTAAAACCAGGGATTCACCCAGACCTCAGCAGGCCAGGGGGCCTCTCTCCCTCAACACTCCGTAGCCATGACAGCAGCACTCTGCTGCCTGCCCCTGCCCGGAGCTGGCAGAAGCCCTGTTGCCTTTCTTCCCTCAGAGCAAGGAGGCCTCAGGGGAACCAAGGCTGGGTTCTACAATACCCGTGGAGAGTCACTCTTGATCCCAGAGCGGTGCCCCTTCCCAAACTGGTTATGGCAGGGACTGCTTGTGGCAGCCTGACAGACCAGCCCTCAAGCGGGCAGGCGGGCAGTGCCAGTGCAGATGCCCTGCCTGTTCAGACTCAGGGCTGTAAGGCAGGGCTCCTCACCCTGCACACTTCCACCCTGGGCTTAAAATGTGGTCTTTCAGGCCTCCAATGCCTACCCAGCCACACCACCTCTGCCTTCGTGTGCCCGCTCACCAGGCCTCTGGACTGGGCCAGGACACCTGAGCCCCTTCGTACAGCACAAACTCCAGTGCTCAGGGCCTCCCCACAGCTGGCCAACCATGTGCCCAGTGCCCCACCTGCTCAGTAGGACTTCTGGATGTTTGAATTTGTGTAAATATTTATTTTTGTGTGTGAATACTACAAAGTAATCAGTAGATCTTTTGCAAAATGTTACCCCAGGCAATTTGTGAAAATATTAATGTTAAAAATTGGCAGAGACAATCGCCGCCCTAGAATTTCTGGTATCAATTGCTTACCATGTCATTTCTGCTCCCAGAGGCAGTACTCAAGCTAGACAAAATGCTTTGCATTTCTGGAAGACAGGAGAGAAGAGACTAGGCAGGGCCTCTCCCTCCATGGGACATACCTGTAAGAAAGAATGGGCACAATCTCCATCTAAGTGAGAGCCTCCAGCAGCCTGCGCCCCGAGTATGGTGTGAGCGTCAGTCCCCACGCCAGTGCTGATGGCTTCCGGAGGGGCTGAACGATGGTGCCTGCTGTCATGCTGACCCGGCCTTCTCCCCAGAGAAGCCATCACAAAAGCCTCAAGAGCAGCCATATCAGGAGCAAGTTAGTGTAGACACGGGATTCCATTACCTAGTTCAGTCAGGGAACTTGTTCTGTTTTGCTTTTGTTTTAAGAGATGCAGCTTCAAGCCTTCCCCTCCTGAACTGGGTCTGCCTTTTCCCAGGGGAGCTTTCCCAAAGCTCCTACAGCCTCTTCAGTGTGATTGAAGGCTCAGGGCACAGAAGAATCATTGGTGATCTCAAGTTACAGTGGAAATGCCAGTGTAGGACACACCAACCCCAGAGTCCTTGCAGGGCAGATCCCTGAAGGGGTCAGGAGAAGTGGTCGATGACCTATTAGACCAGCGGTAGTGGACATGACCCATCTGAAAGGACTTCTCTCTCACCACTCACAAATGGACAGTTTACTCCCAAGAATGGTGTTGGGGAGGGGCAGGCAGGGCTAGGAGGGTCTTAAAGGACTTGGAACAGGTAGACCCCATCTGTCCCTCCCTATTCTAAGGGCCACACACGACCCCACAGGTGGTTATAGGATTAACTACCAGTTCATTCTCGAAATGCTGCTTTGAACTCAGAGGGTTGATACTTTTCATTTGTAATTTTTTGTAAAACTTTTTACAAGATAGTAAAGTATTTCACCAGAATACCAGTTTCAATCCGTCCGTGGTCTGATTTTTATATAATTTAGTGGTGCTTTAGAAACTTTGTTTTGTGTTTCTGAGCTCAACAGCTCAATCCTCTCTTGCCTGTATCTACCTAAGACCAATGTGAACCTTTGTATTTTGCTCCTAATTTTGGACTCAGTGGAAGTGTACTGTTTACATGTACAGACGCCCCATCCCTGTGTGTTCTGCAAGATGCGCGCTCGAGGAGGAAGATGCACCTCACTAGCTCATCTGCTTAGCAAAGCCACAAAACAAAACCTCTCACTTTGTACCCGTTTCCACCTAAAAGATAAAAACTTATACCACCTGGAACTCAGATTGCCAACACACCCTACCTGGTAGATGCCCCTGTGCCTCTATCATGTGTTCCCCCTCAGGAGCGGAATCAAGATAGCACCTCCTGCCAGCTGGGTGGGGGACAGCACAGAGAGGAGACATTAAGGCAGGACTTTAATGCCCAGCTCTGGGAAGAAGTTCTCTTCAGGCAATAGGAAGGCCATGAGGACCCAGCCAGGCAGGAGGTCATCAATCTGCTGGCATAACTGAGACACATTTTGGAAGAGCATGAGTTCCGTGTCAGCTGAGACTGTGACTTTGAGTGCAGATGGTACAAGCACTTCTTCAGGGTTCCCACCACCTCTGGGGGAGGGTCAGGGGCTCCAGACAGTAAGCATAAGGCACTTACCGCAAGCAGTAGATGGCACCAACTTTTAAAGGTGACTTTATTAATCAATGGTTTCACCGCTAAATTATATTTTTTACAGATATGCACCTATGCAACTTAATGTGGCTCTTCTAAGCAGGTGAGGACCTTCTCCTCAATGCTCTATAAAGTGTTTGTGTTCTGTATAGTGAGTTTCCCAGTAAATGTGGCTTAATACTTTAATCCTTAGGATGTGTCTTTCTACGTGATGCAGCTACTAAATTCTGTTTTGTTTGTGGAATGACTAGTACAGGCCGATGCCCTCTTCCCCTCACTTACCAGACCAATGAGCTGTTAATGAGCGGTTATCTCCATGGTATTACTGCTAAATGCACTGATGTCATAAGTATGTGGAACCCTTTTCCTTTTGAAACTGTATATCATATACCAGACTGAATCTACTTAATAAACACTGAACAACAAACCCAAAGCTGCGCTTCAACTGTGTCCCATTACTACCAGCAGCACCGACAACCTGTCCTGGTCCTTCTGAATCTAGCTTGGAAACATCTTCCCACCAACAGAGTTCACCTTTCCCTAGCCAACAATCGACTCAGACACCCTTGCTACATTTTCTCGGACTAATAAGACTGCAATTTCATTTTGGCACCCAGCCTGTTAGGGAGGGAGGGAAAAGTACTCCTCCAGGGTGCCCAGCACTGGTGGCAGGTCTCCTGTGATGCAGCAAGAGTCACCTCACAGCGCCCTGAAGATTATGCAGCAGAGCTGTGTCACGCCTTGCCCAAGTCCAGTCACCAACCAACCAAGTATTTGGCTGCAGCTCTGCGACAATGAAGCCTGTACCCTCTTGTTATTCTGGTGCCTGACCAACTGACTGCATCTAAGCACCTACAGCAACCCCAAGAGCCTAGAAAACCAGTCCTCAACATTCAGTAGCTGACATCCAATTCTAGGCAAAGCTCTAATCCTACCTTGAAGAACAAAAGGCCACTTTCCCTACTATTTATTTGTAGTTTTCTCACACTAATGGTCATTTAGGTTAAGTTTTTAGAAAACTACATGAAGATGCCTGGAACAAGTTGATTATCATGACTTTGAAAAAGAAATTGAATGTAAAAGTTAAAATCAAACTTTTTACTATTCAAACTATATATGCAGATTCACGTATTAGCTGGGTTGGTGTTTTTTGTTTGTTCCTTTGTTTGGTTTTGTTTTTAAACAGAGTGTCTACATAGCCATGGCTGTCCTGGCACTCTATGTAGATCAGGCTGGCTTCAAAGTCACAGAGATCCACCTGCCTTTGCTTCCATAAAGGTGTGCCCACCACGCCAGGCTCCATTACCAGTTACTAAAGCCTCAAGAAAACATTCTGTAAAGCAGCCGAATGTTCTCACTAAAGGATGAGAGTTCTGCAGCCCTCGCTGTGCAGATGGGTTAGGTATGGCACAGTACAAAATGTGTCTCCACACCTCACTCTTATCAGGTCTGGGGTCAAGGGCAGCCTTTAAGAAAGTTCCCATCCTACCAAAACTACTGCCAAGATCCACTAAGGGATCACAAAAGCCACAACCTTGACAGTTCCCACAGAACAGAATCATGGGACCCTAGCAGCCTTTAAACAATCAGGAAACACCTCGTCAATGAGGCTGCTCCCCTGGAACACTGGAATCCCAGGGAGGTGGCTGGAGGACAGAGCACTGGACTGTTCTTGCTTCTTTAGGTGGTGCTTTTCAGACCACTGCTGTTAACAATTGGCACAAGACATCATCAATTGGGAAGTGTCATCTTAAAGCAGTGACAAGTTCACTCAACAAGCCTTCAATAAGGGGAGAACACATGTGTTGTCATTTTAAATCATTTGAAATGCCCTGACGCCATGACTCAGTAAAGCGTTCAGTATGCACAATGCCCCGGGCCCAGTGCCACATACAACCAGGTAGTGCATTCCCTAGCATCTGGAAATTAAGAGGCAGGATCAAACCTGGGATATAAGATCCTGTGAAAAATACAATACCACTAGGTAGTGTATGAATGCCTTTGATCTGGTCATACAGAGGGTCTTTATGAGACCCTATCTTAAAAAGAAAAAAGCCAAAACTTACCCCTTCCCCAACAAAACAAACACACTGGGATAACCTAGTACCAAATCTAAACCAGTAGTACCAACAATCTAAACCAATCTTTTCAAAAGTCTAGTTCCATCTTTTTTAATGAAGTCAGATGTTATTAGGCTTACTGTCCGGTCCATTGCATGAAGAACTTGCATGCATTCTGAAATAGAACAGCAGATGCACTTCCCAGAATGTGTCCCCAGAAAGGTGAACACCCACTTATTAAGGCAAGGCAGCACCCCAACAGGGCCGTGCCAGGCTTTCAAATTAATTTAATAAAGAAACACGAGTACTGGTTAATTTGGGGTACAAGTAGCAATCCCCAGGTCACAAGCTCCACCTTATCTTACAGCAGCACCTAACATGAGGGAAACCATATGGGCATATACCTTGAGACAGTCTGGTGTTGCCAATGTGTACACAGGCCCCACCCCTTCCAAACAAGGGTTTGTCTTGTCCTAGTACGGCCCACAGGACCCCCTCCCACTTACAGGTGCTATGCTTAGGTTTCCTTGTTTCATCAATTCCGCTTAGTTATGTTTTAATGCCATCATAAAACAGTGCACTAAGCACTCCTGAAAGTTGTCTCTGAAGCAACAGGCATCCACTCAAGGCTGTTCAAGCACACAGGAACAAGGCCAGATCTACTTGTTGCTGTCACTTCCGTGAATCCAGAGGCAGGGGGTGTGGTGAGTCCTAGGAGAAAGCAGCTTGCCCTTCCCAGTTCCCATCCCTCCTCATGAGGTTTCTGGCTACACTGTTTTACCCAGTAGAAATAATCACTCAATCAAGAGTCCAAAAGAGTTGCCAAATTCATTGTGCACAGGCCAACAGGACTTGTCCCAACTCCGCACTTAACCCCACCTCCCCATACTCACAGGCAGCCACAGAGGACAAAGAGACAAGTGCAGGTTGTACAGGTTTATTTTTCCAATACCAATGAGACATACAAGAGCAGCGCTTTTCTGAGCAGCCCCATGGACCAGACCACTGTCAAGCTTCACCCCTGAGACCTCAAAGGTTTCAGAAGAGGACTGGACATGCTTGGCTACCGCTCCTGGTCTTTGGTAAAGAAACTTATGAGCACACAACATGGACTTGGCCAATACTAAATTTAAATCACATCACTACTGACTCCTCACTCACATTTGATGGACCCCCCCCAACCCCTGCAAAAAAAAAAAAAAAAAAAAAAAAAAAGACAGCTACCTCAGATGAAATGGCGGGAGAGGAAGCTTACAGAGAAAAATGAGACTTGGTCAAGGCACACAAATTTTTGTACTTCATACAGAAACACACACACACACAGACCTAAATTAAACATGGACTCCTAACTATCAAGTAAAAAGACAAACAGGGCAGGAGCTGGGACAAGGTCAGACAAATACAAGAGTGTCTACTTGATGGAGCCGTAGTAGGAGAGGCAGGCAGCAGGCATGGCTTTGTTCCCCTGAAACCTGTCCAAATTAAGTCAAAAGGAGCCTAGGGATGCCCAATATTGCTTTGACAGGTGATGCCCCTGGAGCCCGACCCCGAAGGCCTGTCTGGGGGCCACCCAAGAAACTCACCCACGAACCCAGAAGCACTTAACACTGGTGGTGGCAATTCATCACATATGGCAGCGGAGCAGCCACGCAAGGCTGGAATAGACACAAGGAACCAAACAGGTCTGTTCAATGGTATGTGAACAACCGTCTTGGTGCTGCAGACTGGTAGATTCCCTGGTGACAGGAGACAGGTGACAAGGCCCAGGGCCGACCATAGGTCACAAGTCAGTAAGTACTTCCTTCTCACATCAGGCATCACAGCACTCAGTGGCTTTGACAATTGGTGCACAGAAGTAAATGACACCATTTTAATCAAGGGTGCTGAAGATGTAAAATAAGGAAGAGACATTCATATTCTCTGTACAATACATCCATTTACAGAATTGGCCAGTACTGTGTACAACATATAAATACAGGATAAAACATTAGAGGTGCATAGAGCATACTTACAGAAGCCAAAAAAGTTCACTTTATACATCCAAGAATAGAGTTAAAAATATAAAAATAAGAAACAGACTGCTTGGAAATGTAAAATGACTTTCACATACGCAGGTGCATGGGTGCCCACTCCCACTGAGTCAAATGTGACGGGGTGGGTGGCAAGCAGAAGTCACCTGCAAACATCTGTACAATTGACTCTCAAGGTCTACAGACAGCATTTCCATAGCAGACAGCCCTATTTCCAGACCCCACTGTCCAAAAAGGGCTATTCAAGCTTCCAAGAGAATCTGTGGATCCATGGGTTACAGACAAAGTTCCAAACTGGGTGAAGCACCAGAACCAAAGGTCAACTTGGCTCCATCAACTGGCAAATGACAAAAATATGACATCAAGGTCAGCAGGTGTTTGATCCCCTGGTGGGCAATGATGGAAGTTACTTTAACCCTGTGTGGCCTCCCTAACCATCAACTCCCCAAGCAGAGTAGCAGAAGATGGCAGGGAGGGGCAGTGGAAGACGGACATTCCTGCTCAGCTCAGGTAGGTGAGTTCCATCCATGGGGAACCCAACCTTCCCGCTTCAAATTCAAGTCCACTTGGGAGTGAGACAGGCTGCCCTACCACATTCTCCTGCCTGAGTGCAGGAGGGTTCAGGCTGGGTGGTCTTGGGCAACCACGGTCTTCCCTCCCCCCTCCGAATACCCTTCCAGCAAGACTAGAAGAGTCTCGAATGACAGAGGGCTTCAGCACTAAAAATTTTAGGAGGAGGCAAGATTTCTCACCTAGAGATAGAGTTCATTATATCAATGATATCCTGTATACAGATTTAAATCAACCATTATTAAAATACACACACTAAATGTACAATGTTTCCAATGGCCATAATTTATTATCTCACCACAAGGCACAATACACAGAGCTTTGAGGGTCCAATGCAGTCATCATGGCAGAACGCTCCACAGCCTTGGCACATGATCATGGCTTTCAGGCTGCATGCACACTGGAGAGAGATGCTTTCCACTGCACTGCTGTCAGTGAACATCTGCAGGGAGAGGGATGCAGTGTGGCCTGCACCAAAACTGGCTTTGTGGCTCAGCTGCACCACGCTGCCAGCAAGGCCTCTGGGAAAGCTGGCAGAGCTGGAGGAGTAATTAAAGCTAGTGGGACTCAGCTGGAGCTTAGACAACTTCCCATACAAAGCCTGCTTGATGTTGAGTTGGGAGGGGAAGGAAGGCGGCTCCAGGGGCTGGCTGAGCCCCTTCCCTGGCTCTCTGGGCAATTTCCAGAAAGGCAGGTCCACAATGAAAGGCATCCCTTGCAAGTGACCCACTAATTCCAGAGGACTGTACCCAGGAGCTTTTCCGTTGTCTGCTTCTGCCTTAATGGGACCCCTTGAAAATGTCTGCTCTGTCTTAATACTGCCAGCAGAGACAGGCGGTGGTTTGGGTGTCCAGTCTTTCCTTGCAGTCTGCCCTCCATTAGAGACAGAGTTTTTGCTTGGTTCTATCTTCCTAATGGGCAACACCGGAGGAACCTCAGCAGGTAGTGGTGTCTGCTCTTCAGACATGGGGCACTGAAGGGTGGCAACCGTATTCCTAGGACCAAATAGTTTCTTCTCTTGACCTCCAGCATTATTCTGATCACTCAGGGTCCTACCTGTCTGCTCAGGGCTAACGGAGAGGCTCACATTTGCAGAGGAGAAACTCGGCACTTTGGAGGTAGTGTGGCCGGAGGCAGCACCTGGAGCACTGCCTTGGGACAGGGCCTGGGCTGCTTGCTGCTCTTCACAAAGGAAGGAAGAGAACTGCTCTTTGGAATTTGTTTCTTCCAGGATGCCAGGGGAAGGCATCAGTCCTGTCACTGGATGCTGGGAATCTAAACTGGGAACCATCTTGGCAATCTTCTGGAGCACTCCAGGAGCCTGGGAGGTGTTTGCTCTGCCAAGACCAGCACTTGCTGCATAGCTCTGGACCAGAAGAGACTCTTCCGGTGCTTGTGCAGACTCAGGGTTGCTTCCGGCAACTAGGTGATTGTCTCCCCCCAAACCCTGCACAGTGCCTCTATCTTGGTTCTGCTCTCCCAGGGGCAACTGCGGGGATTCTGGCCTGCTGCCCCTGTGACCTGGAGGAAGAACCTTCTCCAAAGGCAAGTTACCGTGCAGCAGGTGCATCACAAGTGGATTGGTAACCTCTACTGAAGAGCCAGGCTTAGGTGGACACCCAGACCTGGGCTGGCACTCAGTACTGGACAGCAGCAGAGAGTCTGGGATCTTGTGGGGGACCGCGCATACTCGAGACACCCAGCTCTGAGACGCAGCTGTTCCTTCTGTCCTTGTAAGCACACTTAGGTCACTGCTCACCTTAGACATCGAGGTGGATGGGTCCCAGTCCCACTTTTCACTCCTGCCCAACAACCCCTTGGCCATTGTGGCTTCACTTGCATCAACCTCACTGCTGTCTTCAGTGAGGTGGACTTCAGAATCAGAGGCTGTCTCTGTGGATTCGCTGTGAGGACTCAGTACTTCAGAGATGCTGTTCATTTCCAGCCCTTCAAGGCCCACCTGCTCACTGTCACTGCCGGTGCCACCCATGACTGCCGGAGAAGGTGCTGTCCAGAGTGAAGTGCAGCTCTCAGGGTGGGGCACACCTTCTGTGGCTGCCAACTCCCCAGGCACGGCAGCAATGAGAGGAACAGCTCTCTCCCACTCTTCTCTATCCTGGGGCTCCAAACATCCTGCATTTTCTCTAGATTCTGGCTCAGACTCTTCCATTACCTGATAATTTGACAGAATGGGTACCCAGGAGGCAGCACTGCCAGATGCAAAACCCTCAGTTTTCAAAGTTTCTTGTCTACCATTTTCCCTTAGGAGGGGGCCCGTGGCACCAAGTCCTAATCCATCATCAGCAGGTCTATCCTGTAGGTAGTTAGCCAATGACAATTCAGATAAAAATGCAGGTGACACATTTACAGGATCTTTCATACTGGGGTTACCATGAAAGGCCTGGTCATTCCCTCCTCCTAATCCATCTCCCAGTGGAGACTGTATAGAACCACTCTCTGAGGGAATGGTGGATCCTTCATCCTCACTACCCTTCTCCCGGGAGGTGGAGGTGGTGCCAGACTCGCACTCAGTTATACCATCTAGAAGCAACTTCGGCTGCTCTGCTAATGTCTCAGCCACCGGAGTTTGGGAGGACAGAGGGGGCAAAGCCTGGCATGGCTGGTCTCCAGTGGGAGCAATGGGGGGTTGGGAGACATCTTCTAACCCACTTGAAAGCACACCTGGGGCCCTCTGCAACAGGCAGCTCTCTTCCTTTCTAAGAGAAGCTAAGTCCTCTCCTCTGGCTCTGGGCATGGCAGCTTCAGCTGGAGTGTGCTCTCCATTCAGAGGACAAGACGGCAGTAGTTGTGCTCGCTGTAGATCTGACGCGCTCTCTCCAGGGGTACTTGGGGTTCCCGTGGGCTCAGAGTGGCCACAGGCCTCACCACCATCACCACTGCTGCTGTCTCTGCCACCTCCCTCATCGATGGCCCCACTGCCACCTCCACCCGGGCCACCCCCGCCTCCGATGGCAGTGGTGGCTGCCTCTCGATGGCAGTGGTGGCCTCTCGCCCCTCGGGCCTGCAAAGCACGGGCTTTAATGTCTGCGAGGGTCCTGGCACCAGTCCAAGCCCGGCAGGAGGACTCCGTGATGGGGACGATCCGGGGGCATATCTGGTAAGTGGGCCGACCTTTAGCCACCCAGGGTGGTTTGATACGTGAAAGTTGAATCTGCAAGGAAAGCATAAATAGTTTTAACAGGGTGACCTGACCTATGAACTACAGAGCAAAGCTAGAATATAAGTTATCTTAGAGGTTATGGCCTAGAAACTAATTTTTCTAAAACGAATCATAGTAAAATAGCTACCACCTATGACACCATTATATGCTGCATGAAAATCTCCCCACCATTTTCTCTCCTTGAAAAAAATAAATTAGATTCATGTGTCGTGTATGTGATGCACACATGCCATAACATCCGTGGAGGTCAGAGGACAACTTGATGGAAGGAGAGTCCTAAATTCAGGTCATTAAAGTTTGGCAGCAAGCTCTTTTATCCACCGATACAAGGTTTTTACACTGTTAACCCATGTTGACTTTGAACTGATGGCAACCCCCCTTCCTGCCTTAACCCTGAATGTATGGGTAAGCCACCAAATCTACCTTTCAAATTTAATTAATGCCCCCTGAAACAGAGTTTTCTCTGTGTAGCCCAGGCTGGCCTTGAACTTACAGAGATCCACCTGCCTCTGCCTCTCGAGTGCTGGGATTAAAGGCACCACCCAGATCAAACTTAATATTTAATTGGACCTTGTGGGTCATGAAACAAATAATATAATACCTAATATTAAAGTAAAACCCCAAGAGGATTTTTATTTCAAGATAATTTAACAAAAAAAGTATGTCATCTGCCAGGCGGTGGTGTCACATGCCTTCAATTCTAGCACTTGGGATGCAGAGGCAGGCAGATCTCTGATCTGAAGAACAGCCTGGTCTATAGAGTGAGTTCCAGGACAGCCAGGGCTACACAGAGAAATACTGTCTCAAAAAACAAAAACAAACAAACAACAACAAAAACCAACCAACAAGATAAGACAAAAAGAAGTGCATAATCCTAAATTGGTTTTTTAAAAAAGCTTTCTTACAGAACGTTCTGTACCTCATGTAATTCAAAGGGCTTCTGCTCTTGCCCCAGCCAAAAAGCTCAGAAAGAAACCTGACACCTGAGAAATTAGGTACCAAAGTTTCTTACCCGGATGGGCGGGACTTTGGGCTCCTCTTTAGTGGGCTGTGGCTTTTCTGTGTGAACACTTTCAATTGTGTTACGAAAGGACTGATGATCTTCAAGCCGGGGCTTCTTTTCGGGAAAGGATGCAGAGGCTGCCTGCTCAAAGGATTTCCTCTTCTGATCTTTTGTCTCTTGATCCACAGTGTCCTGAGGTAAGGTAGGGATTCTGTCTGGAGATGCAGAGGCACATGCCAAGTTGTCTGTTTCCGCTCGAATCCGGGCAGGCTCGTTGGGACACTTGGGACCCTCCTGTCCAGATGCTGCAGAGGACACAGCTGGCCCAGGGGGACTGCTCACCCCTGCTGTGTCGGTCTTAGCACCCCCATCTTTGGAGAGTAAAACATCTGATGCAGAATTTGCATCCTTAGCAACCCCTGCTTGTTCTGGCTCCTGTTTTTTGTGCAGATTCCTTCTGGATCTGGTTCGGAGATCTGGCCGAGAACGTTTCTTAAAATGTCCATCCCGCTGACGGGTGGTGGGCCCACGCTGTGGCCGTACAGACTCTCCTGGGACACACAAGTCACTCTTGATTTTGGCCTCCTCCTGCTGCAGTGATTCTTCTTTGGTCAAACCCAGTCTGCAAATTAAACTCACACCATCAACCATAGGCCAGACAGTAACAATATGCATTCAGCTAACTTAGGCAAAATGGCATGTTTGTAACGTAACCTATTTATATACTCCTATATACTTTCTTTTTCTGTTTTGTGATGCTAGGGATCCAACCCACAGCCTCCCACATGTCAAATAAGCAAGCATTCTACCACATCTCCCCAAAGACTTAAAAAAAAAAAAAAAAAAAAAAAAAAAAAAAGGCTTTCTTGGTATTGCCCAGGCTTGCCTCGCATGCTTGGATTTAAGTCCACCTCAGTGTTGGGTCTCCTAAGCCTCTGCAGAGCCAGTCTTGCTAGGTATGACAAGCAGCAATTGTTCGTCTGTGCTGATTAGTACCCACAGAGCCATGGTTCCCTCCTTAAATAATCTGGAGCTCGTTAGTTCAACCTCTGCCTACAGAACTATAGACACGAATGGCCAACTGTATCTGGACGCCAGCTGCCTTGGTCCCCACAAAACGCCCAGACCAGAACTCATAGTGCCCAGCGCCTTACTTCTGTCCATAGTAGTCTTCAAAGAACTTCTCCTTCCATTGTTCCACCTTCTTCTCCTTTTCCATTTCCTGTCTTATTCTGACTTGCATCTCATGAGTGAATTCACCTAAAAAGGAAAATGACTGCTAATTAATGTCTTTTGGTTCTCTAACAGGCATTTTACTATTTTGTGCATATGTACACACGTACCATACCTACCTATGTGCCCATGCATGCATGTGGAGGGTAGAAGACAACCCTGGGAGTTATCAAAGGTGATTTGTTTGCTTTAAAGATTTACTTTTATTTACGTGTCTGTGACTATGCCACGTGGGCATGCACAGATGCCTGCTGAGGCTAGGAGAGAGTGATAGACCCCCAGGAGCTGGAAAATTCAACATGGGTGCCCCAAACCAAATGTGTCCTCTGGATGAGCAGGGCATACTCTTAACTGCTGAGCCATCTCTATCCAAATGCAGGGTATTTCACTGGCCCAGGACTCTCCCCTTAGGCTAGGATATCTGGTCAGTGAGCCCCAGGAACCTACCTATCTTCACTTCCTTGGTGCTGCACTGATTACTGCCACTAAGCTGCAACAGGTTACCACACAGATGTTTTTGTGTGTAGGTTCTGGGATCAAAGTCAGATCTTCGTGTTTATACGGTAAACACATTACCAATGGGGCCACCTCCTCCAGCTCCTGCCATGCAGGGTTAGAAGGTACACAACTCCTGTCTCTACCAGTGGACTTCTCAGAACATGGTCTTAACTCAGGACACAACTAACATTTCTCCTATAAAAAAGATGGATTCTTCCATAATCAGTCAAGAACAAGCAACACACTGATCAAGACAACAAACAAACAAAAGATCATTCTTACTCCCTATGTAGAAAAGGCCACCACCACAAACCACAGTCTACCTGAATGTTTTGTCTTTGAGGCTGCCCATTTGGTGACACCTGGGAACTTGGATTTCAAGTACTCTCCCCACCCTAACCGATGAGTGGCTCACTGTGCTGATCTTGAGACCAACAATATTAGTCACGCTAAAGATACCTGACTTCTTTTTAGGAACCAATGCCTTATATTAATACCTCCTAATAAAGAAACTGGTGAAAAATGAATGTCAGGTTTCCTTTTAGGACTAGCAATGGTTTCTAACAGAATCAGACCACAATAAAATCCTGGGTACCAGGGCTCAGTTGTTAAGAATTTGATTTCAGGAATCCATGTCAGGTAGCTTTCAACCGCCTGTAACTCCAGCTCTGGGGGATCTAACACCTCTGACGTCTGCAGGCACCTGAACTTGTGTGCACATATCCACTAATTTAAAAACAAAAACAAAAACACCAAACCCTGGGTGCTAAGCCCTTACCAAACTTTCCTGGTAGACATTTTCACATTCATTTCTGCTTGGCTCCACAGAAAGGACTTCAGAAACCAGTGCCTGGCTGTCCCTTGGATCTTACCTGCGTCTTCTCCCATTGCTGAATTTACTTTATATTATTTTGCTGTAATAAACTCTAACTCTGTATATAAACTGCCAATACTAATGAAGCCCAGTCTTGGGCAGTCTTGGGATTCTCTCCACACGTTTATCATAAGCTACTACGGAAGACTAAACTCAAAAAAGCTGGCATTTACTCTAAGTGATTATTGGGGGGGAGAACATGGTGGCACTGAATATGTCATCTTGGGGTGCTTTCTTTCACAGATCCACACAATGCCATCATTGAAAGGTATAGGCATATAGTTTTAGTAATAAAAAGAATATGTAGACTGGATATCCCTAAGAACAGTGTGTCCTATCAATAACTACTGTAACTTCCATGAGCAAAGCCTGCCTTACGTCCTTGAGAAAGAGAGTTGTAAAAATGAGCACCTGGAACTTACACTTGATCACAGTAAAGGCCTGAGAAGCAGGACATGCTTAGATGGTTTTTTCCTTGATGTGTATGAGTGTTTGCCTACGTGGAAGACCACGCACCATGTGCATGCCTGGTGCCCTAGAAGGCCAGAAAAGGACATCAGATCCCCTAGAACTAGAGTAATAAGACAACTGTGAGTTCCTATGTAGGTGCTGAGAATTGAACCTGGGTCCTCTGTAAGAGCAGGCAATGTTCTTAATCTCAGAACTACAAAACACCACATATAACAGGCATCTCAAGCCCTGTGTGATGAAGTCTACTCACCATCAGCAAGGCGTTCCCGCCAGCTCTGAGCTGCATGGGTGAAAAACTCATTATTGAGTGCACTGCTGCTGAGGCGCAGCAGGCCATCTGTCCCCACCTAGGAGGGGTAAGGGATAAAATGAAAACAATAAAGCAACTTGAGAGACCAGGAGCCCGCCTAGACAGAGACCAAGAGGAGTCGTGCACTGGCACCTGTCTATCCACTTCAGGCAGGAGGAGGAGGAGCTGCTGCTGGAAGTGTGACGGCAGGGCATGGAAGGTCCGAGAGTTTATCAGAGCACGGAGGTTGGTGTTAACAAGAATGGACCCAGGAGTCTCAAAGTCTACCTCTTCCCCTCTGTTGCGCTTCATTTGACCTGTGGTTTTTGGAAGCAAGAAGAAGTAAGGATATAGATTTTTCAGCTTGGGGGGGGGGGTGGTGGAAAAGTCCTGAGAGAACATTTAGGCTTGCTTGCCTCCCCTACATTAACACCTATGCACAAGGCCTTTGTGATGGAGTGCGTTCTGCAGGCAGGCATGCACTAAGGGTTATTAAAGGCCAAGGAAAGCCTGGCGGTGGTGGTGCACTCCTATAATCCCAGGACCCAGGAAACAGAGGGTGGATCTCTGAGTTCAAGGCTACCCTGGTCTACAGATCAAGCAAGTTCCAAAACACGAGGGCTATACATACATAGACACCCCCAACCCCAAAGAAACCAATTCTGAAATGGCAAACAGCATACTAGGCTTGCACAAAGTTCTACTGAGTTTGTTTTCATGCCCCAAATTCAACACATGCTCCCAACTCAACACACTGCCTAGATTAAAACAATGGAACGTAGCTGACTATTTATGTTGAGTATAAGCATACCGGGATGCTGCAGCCCCCAAAATGGACATGGGAATCCTTTATGGAGAACAGAGAAATTCTCACTCAGTCATTCAGACACTTGTGAAACAAAGCCAAGGCAGGTACAGACCAGGCCCCACAGGGATGTACAAGAAGCAATGTGATACCATTTCTACCTATAAGTGCTTATTCTCATGAAATAATCAAAACAGAGGAAAAACAAACAAAATACAGCAGTTCACCCAAGAAGTAAAAATAAACTGAAAAAAGAACTGGAAAAGAAGAAACCGTATTTTCAACTTTAGTCCTGTAGGGGGCCCTTTTACAAGCAGAGAAGTTAAGTGCCATCCACTCACCTGTGGCAGGCTTCCGGAAGCCTCTCAAGAGAGGGGCAGGGTCCCTGGTGACCTCAGTCTGGCTTCGAATAGCAGTGCTGCCCAAGGCCAGAGAGCCACTGCTGTTGCTGGATGGACTGCCACTCTCACCATCAGCATGGCGGCCTGAGAACCCTGCAGGCACAGCATTCCACTGGTCAAAGCAGGACAAGCTGCAGCCACGCCTCTCCCTGATATGCTGCCATCAATAGTGGGTGCTTCTGGATCCCGCCCGTTGGCTGGCAAAACCACCATGTCATGGGTTTGGTTTAAAAATATCACTAAAGAATACCAAACCACAGCTTTTATGCCAAACTACACTGTTTACAAAGCACTGGCAGAGTCACCATCAGATTCTCACAGGTGACCCTGGGGGGCATAAGGAGGGTGGATGGTAGAACCCAGCACAAAGTCCTCACCATCACAATATACTGCCTTCCTAGGTTCTCACGGCTCTTGGATTCAACAATTCTACTGCTATCACACTGCTAAGTCAAAGGCTGCTAACAAGAGCCAGGTCCCCAGGACCCTAAGTACTATAACCACTGAGTCTATACATACCTGAGGCCGACTCCACGTGGGCCCCGTTTACCTTCAAAGGAGTCAGGACAACACGAGGCAGCATGACCCCAGTCCTTTTCTTTTGTTTGCTTGCCTGTGTTCCAGGGAGGGATTTAAAAAAAGAAAGCAGTCATCTGCAAGGCCAGTACAGCACTGCTTTAGCTCTGCCCTGTTCATTTGATCCTCAGCGTTCTTGTTAAGGGTTAGTACTGTGGCTCAATGGCTAAGGGTACTTGCTGCGCAAACCTTATGATCTTTGTTCAATCCTAAAATCCAATAGGGGAAGAGGAACACAGACTCTCCTTTGATCTCCACAACAACGGCAAACAAACGTACATAGACACAAACAATCTTTTAAAAGCTCACGCAGGGTCTGTAGAGATGGCTCAGCAGTTAACACTGGCTACCATCCAAAGGACCTGGGTTTGAATCCCTGCATTTATGAGGTACCTTTCAACTACCTGTAATTCCAGTTCCAAGGGACTTGATCCCTTTTCCAGGCTTACTCCAGACCATGTATTACAGTAAACATACAAACATACAAGCAAAAACTTTTTTTTGGTTTTTTGAGACAGGGTTTCTCTGTGTAGCCCTGGCTGTCCTGGACTCACTTTGCAGACCAGGCTAGCCTCCAACTCATTGAGTTCTGCCTGTCTCTGCTGGGATTAGGGCATGTGCTACCACGCCCAGCTAAAATGTTCTTATAGATAAAAGAATAAGATGCCTGGTGGTGGTGGTGGTGGTGGCGGCGGCGGTGGTGGTGGTGGTGGTGGTGGTGGCGGCGGCGGCGGCGGCGGCGGCGCATGCCTTTAATCCTAGCTCTTGGGAGGCAGAGGCAGGTGGATCACTGTGAGTTCAAGGCCAGCCTGGTCCACAAAGCGAGTCCAGACAGCCAAGGCTACACAGAGAAACCCTGTCTCGAAAAACAAAAGATAAAAAGAATAAGAAATAAATCTTTAAAAAGAATTTACATGCACAGAGATCTCCAAGGCAATGACAGTATAGGTAAGGACCGGCGTCAATGCACTAAGTATTCCTCTCAGCTGGCAAAGTAAGGCTCACACACCTCTGTCCCATCCTATGATAAGGAAGTGAGGTATGGGGGGCTGGGAATATAGCTCAATGGAAGAGTGTTTGTCTAGACTGCACAAAGTCCTGGATTCAGTGCCCAGTATTGTAAAAGAAAAGGGAGGTAGCGGGATCATCATTTAAGCTGCTGCTTTCCAAGTTCATGTTTTCATACTCTGAACGCAATGAAATTCCTTCCTGGGCATTTGCATATGTGGTGTAAGAACAAGAGTGAGGCAAGTGTGGTGGCGCATACCAACAGTCAAAGCACCTAACATCTAGGAGACAGAGACACGAGGATCAGGAGTTCAAGACCATCTTTAGCTACACAACAAGTTAGAGGCTAGGCTGGGCAATATGAGGTCTGAGGAAAATAAAGGAGAAATGAAGGGAGGAAAAACAATTAACTAGGCACAAAAGCAGACACCAAAAACAAAACCTTTATGTTCTCAAGCCTAATATGCAGTTTCATACAGCTTGCTTCTAAAAATGTTACCACAGGTAGGGTATGGTAGTACGTATCTTTAAGTCTAGCACTGGGAAGGCAGAAGCAGCACATCACTCTAAGTTCAAGATTGGCCTGGTCTACATAGTAAGTTCTAGGCTAGCCAGAACTGTCTCAAAATAAATAAATAAAATACGAATGTTATGAGAGACAGATGATCAAACCCTGTCTGTGCCTGCTCTCACCCACCACTCTCCTATCTTGTCACTAGCGAGTCTCGTTACCTGTGAGGAAGCCCTGTGGCTGTCCCTGGGATTGGAGAGAGGCCGGCTCTGAGACTCTGTAGAACAGGATGCATTCGAAGATGTTTCATCTAGAGACACTGGAAGACAAAAACCCAAATGTTTAGTCCCTAGGAACAGCCTGGTCTCTCTGCACCTCTCATTCCAGCACTTACCGTCATTTTCAGCACTCACAGCACTGGCTTCATTGGACCCACAGCTTTCCACATCAGCCGAGTCCTCTGGCTCTTCTCCATCCACTGCAGCTGCATTTCTAGACCACTGCACAGCATCCTTCTGTGACACGAAGTTAAAAGTCAGGTGAACAAAACCGTTCAAACCCAACAAGCACAGACATTCCTAAATAACGCTTTTTTTTTAAAAACCCTCAAATCCAACAAAGAGATCTACACAAGAGTTTCCGAGGACCTTGACCTTTCAAGCACTGCTATGTTCACTGAAGTCAGCTTGTTTCTGAATCTGTGGGCTTCTGAGAAGCTAAGGGGATTCACATATGCTCATTTCCTCTCATGTTTCTCAGCATTTACAATCACTATAGAATGCAGAAGCAAAAGAAAGAAAAACCCAAAAATTTCTCCATAGGCTTAGAGAGATAAGCCCCATTGCCAATCCAATGCTGTATCCTGCCCAGCTTGAAGGTAACCAGTTTTTCTCCATTACTGTTGAACAGTGGATCACAGGAAACTAATTGTTCCTTGAAGCAGCCACCTATGGTAGGTACACTGTCAACAACCAGAATGTGGTCAAAGGACATTTTTTAAAATGCCCAACAAGGATGGGATGCTGGCCAGTGGTAGATCCTGGGTTTCAAATGCAGCACAGTTAGGAGGGTGATACAACATCTTTAGTAATACATACATGAAGATCAAAATTAAAACCATGAAGTGCCACTGCCCTGCCCATAGGATAGCAACCCCAAATCCTGGGGACTGTGGGGGACTGGAGGGCTTATACAGTGAGTGCTGTGAGGGGTGTGCAGGACAGCTAGGCAACCCTCTGTTGCTGTTTTTGGTTTTCCAAGACAGGGTTTCTCTGTGTAGCCCTGGTTGTCTTATGGGCCATGTGGGTTTCTTAATAATATTTGCTGTATTTTTGTCTCTTAGAATGATAAAAGCTACAGCATGAAGTCTCACCAACATAACTGCCTAAACATGACTTGAACAAAGATGACAGTAAGACTATCTAAAATAATAAAATGGAGACGGGAAAGCTCAGCAGGCCTCAGCCTTTGATAAAGGACTACAGGCAACTAAGAAATAGTCTTTCCCAGAGCAGAACACATTCACTGGTTACCAAGTGGTCAGCTCTGAAAGTATATATGCAAGTAATGTTATAGCGACCCAGCAGTGTTATGTATTTGGGAACACACATACACACACACACACACACACACACACACACACACACACACACACACA
>OU015742.1:81862288-81907868 GCA_907169655.1 Acomys percivali
GAAGAAGAAGAGGAAGAGGAGGAGGAGGAGGAGGAGGAGGGGGGGGGAGGGGGAGGGGGGGGGGAGGGGGAGGGGGAGGGGGAGGGAAGGGAAATGAGGACAGTTACAACCCCTGGAAACACTGGGCTTCAGCCCTTCACCATGTAACCTAGTTCCCACCTGCCTCTGCCTCCTGAGTTTGGTATTTTATTTTTAAGCAGAAGAGTGTCAGATAATAACAACCAAGGCTTTATCTGGAGAAGTGATGGTGGTCTCTTTCCATTTTCATCATCTCACTCCAGTACTTCATCTGACCCATCTCCTGCATCCTGTCTTTTCCTTGCACTTCTTTGTACATAGATGATAATATATGCATCTATTTTATTCTCTCTTCAGTCTTAGTCACACACTCCCAAAAATGTCTACCACAGATAATCTGTATTTTTGCTTCACATTATGATTTCATTTGCAGCTTCCTAATTTTCTTCTCAGTTGCATAATACTCAATGATGTGGAGCTGGAGAGATGGCTCGGAGGTTAAGAGCACTGGCTACTCTTCCAGAGGTCCTGAGTTCAGTTCCCAGAAGCCACATGGTGGCTCGTAACTGTCTATAGTGAGATATGTGGCCTCTTAGGGTGGGCAGGCAGAACAGTGTATACATAATAAAATAAATCTAAAAAACAAAACAAAACAAAAAACCTCCATGATGTGAATGATAGCCCACGTTTATATAACCACTCCCCAGTACAATGGCACTGAAATGACTGTTAATGTTTTACAAACAGAAACACTATTATATGCTTTGGGCTTCAACAGCTCAGTAGGTAAGAGCATTTGTGTAATCATGGGGACCTGAGTTGAAACCCCATGTGTGTGCCTGTAACCCAGGCATTGGGAGAAGGTGACAAAGAATAGATTGCTGTAGCTTGCTGGCCTCCAGCCTAGCTCCTAGCTCAGTGACCGGCCATGTCTCAAGGGTTAAACAGAGCAAGAAGTCACCCAACTTCTCTTGAGAGCCACAGACTGAACACAATCTCAGTCAAACTCTGCACAATACAACTCAGAGTATGAGTGTGTATAAATTCCATTTCCACAAACAAACAAAAAAAAATCAAAATTTAAATTGAGAACACTCACTTGCTATTTTCTTCCCTAAGCTAATCCTCACTTCTACTGGGTGACACAGAGTAAAGGCATGTGCGAACGTGACACCATGAGGAATTCAGCCCAAGAAGGATGGGCAAGGTAGGAACAGGATGCACAGACAAACATGTGAACAAATGCTCACAACAAAATAAAATAAAATTTCAGAAAAAACTGTTGCATATTCTTACTTAACTTATTTAACTGGAAATAGGAAAATACAGTTGTGACTCTAAATTTCTTTTCTGTTTCTAGTATTTGTGTCCTTTCTGGGCTGATTTTTTTTTTTTAAATCCTAGTAAGAGTAGTTTTTTTTTAATACATCTCTTTATATGCCTGATGATCCCTACCTTGCCCAAGGAAGGGAGCCAGCAGAGGACAACAGATCTGTTGACACTGGGAGTTAGAGAGGATTTACCATGTGGGTGCTGGGAAACGTACCCTAATTCTCTGTAGGAGTAACAAGTGCTCTTAACTGCTAAGCCACCTCTCCAGCCCCTGGTTTTTGTTTTTGAGACAGTTTCCCAAGATAGCCCAAGCTGGCTTTAAACTCACAACTTTCTTTCTATGTTGGTCTCCTTTTCAGCTGGCATTAAGGCATGCATCACACTAAGGTTTAGAAGCTATTTAAATAAAGGGCAAATCAAAATTCTAAGGATACGCTAGGCTGGTGGTGCACGTCTTTAATCCCAGCACTAAGGAGGCAGAGGCAGGTGGATCTCTGTGAGTTTGCAGCCAGCCTGGTCTACCAAGAGAGTTCCAGAACAGCCAGGGATATATAGGAAAATCCTCTCTTGGGGTGGGGTGGGGAGAGGGGGAACCACAACAACAAAAATTATTTTTATTTTCAAGTATGTGTTTGTGCATGAGAATACACAAGGAGGCAAGAGGAGGATGTCAGATCCCTTGGAACTATACTTATAGGCAATGGGTATTAGGAACCTAACTCAGGCCCTTTACAATAATAGAACGCATTCTTAACTGTCTCTCTAGTACCAACCTCTACCTAGCCACCTACCCAATCTATTTAAAGGAACAAAAATCTTCACACAACATGAATCCATTTGTTTTGATGTGAAACAAATGTGAAATGTCTGTTAAGATAGGATGGGTCTTGCTACATAGACCAGGCTAGCCTGCAGTTCACTATGTAGCGACCTCTCAAGAACTGGGATTACATGGGTGCACGTTCACTCTAACCTACAAGTGAATCATAAAAGTATTTTTGTAAGTAAGAAACCAGACACAAATCCTAACAGTAAAGTTAAAGGATGGTTTTGAGAGCCAGTGAGATAGCTGAGGAAGTAGAGGCACCTGCCAACCAAGCCTGACAAGGTGAGTTAATTCCCAGGTTCCACATAGTAAAGAGACTCAAGCTTTCTTCTGACTTTCACAAGCACACTGGGGCACACTGAAGTGCCCCATAATAAAATATATATTTTTTTAATTTTGCCCTCCTGCTGCTACTGGGAACCTTTCCATGACTCACGTGACAGTCTCTTAGTACTCCAGTCAACAGCATACAAAGAAAGAGGGCCATCTTATGCAACCTGGTATATTTGTTTTATTTTGCTGCATGACACATTACCACAGACTCATTGGCTTAAAGATAACACTTATTATCTCAGTTTTCTAGGGGTAAGAATTATGGGCACAAGCACAGCTGGGCTGCTGCTGAGGAGTACACAAAGTTCAAATCAGGTGTCAGACACCCCCCTCCTGGAGCTCAGGCCCTCTTGGAATGTACAGTTACTGTAGAAAACTTTCTATTGTAGGACTGAGGTCACTCCCAGCACTGTCAGCTCCAGTGCTACTCACAGTCCCTGCCGCTTGACCTCACACATGCCAATACCCGTCTTCAGAGCCAGAAGACTTGCTCTATCTTGCATCTCTGAACATCAGACCTACATCTAACTGAGTCAGGCCTACCCAGAAAAGTATCTTTTACGTTACCAGATCTGAAAACAATCTCTTCAACTTTGCTTATCCTACTGCTAAGAATGAATTACAACTGCCACCCCCACATAGGAGATTACACAAAGACAAGGGTTATCAGAGATCATCTGCGTTTTCTGACACACTAGCCTCCAGCTAATCTGTGCTGATAGGAACCAGACCATGCAACCGAAGAACTGTAAGTAAAGTAACAGGCTGTTCTATGGCATCAAACTGTACAGTTAACACTAAGTGTGAAGTATGGTGGCGTGTGCCTGTACTGTACCCTACACTAGAGAAGTTGAGGCAGGAGGATCTTTAATCCTATACTAATTTGGGCTAGATAGCTTTAAACTGTCTCAAAACACACACCAAAACAACCCGCCCTGCCCCCAACAAGGGTATAGAGGGCTGGGAAACTCCCACGACCCCTCAACTGTCTCAAAGCACACACCAAAACAACACCCCCAACAAGGGTGTAGACACAGACACAGACACACAGACACACACCTTTTTTTTTTAACCACTTACAGACTCAAGAGAGTCAAGCAAGCATCAGGCTAGTTTTCTCTAGCAGTGGACCAACAATTTCCAAATAAAGGGCACAGATAGCACATTTTAAATCTAAAGATAAAACATGAAGCTTCAATTAGCAGATGCACATTTCCAATGCCTATATCAATCCTACACCACAGCTAACATTCTGAAGTCAGTTTTCCTTTTACAGAAAGTTTACAAAGTTAAGACAGATGAACAGACTTTAGTTTTAGCCAGACTTAGAAACACAAGCATAGAGGGCTGGAGAGATGCCTCAGAGGCTAAGAGCACTTCTAGAGGTCCTGAGTGCAATTCCCAGCAACCATCTATAATGAGATCTGATGCCCTCTTCTGGTGTGCAGGTGAGCATGCAGGCAGAGCACTGTATACATAATAGATAAGTCTTAAAACAAAACAAAACAAAACAAAAACATGAGCATAAAGGCAATTTGGTTTTACCAGAGAAGGCAAATGCAAAGAACACCAAGGAAACAGCAGAGCTGACATTTTTAAAGCGAATGCAAAATTCTTCAAACACACTGCAAAAAATGTATGATACAATTTTAGGGGTGGGGTGGGGTTCAGTTGGCAAGGTACTCGCCTAGCACGCACAGCCCTTACATATCAGCACCACATACACCAGCCAGGGCAGTGTGTTCAAAATCCCAGCGCTCTAGAACCGGCAGGAAAATCTGAAGCTCAAGGTCATTCTCAACTATGTAGTGACTTAGAGGCCAGCCTGGGATACCTGAGATCGCACCTCACCTATGCAACTCTGCTGCCAAACGGAAAGAGTGGAAGGAGAGGAGTAAACGGTACAACTATAACTGTATTTCAGGTTTTTCGCAGTGACCCGTTAAACAGAGACAAGTAAATAATAAAAATTTCTAGGGAAAAGTTATTTTTTAAAAAACTGGGGATTTGGGAAAAGAGCTCAGTCAAATCCTGCATCCTATCACAAAGACACATGTTAAAACAAAAAACAAGGGGCTAGAGAGATGGTTCAGAGGTTAAGAGCACTGGCTACTCTTCCAAAGGTTGAGAGTTCAAGTCCCAGCAACCACATGGTGGCTCACAACCATCTATAATAAGATCTGGTGCTCTCTTCTGGCCTGAAGGCATAACACTGTATACATGATAGATAAAAAAAATTTAAAAATTAATGGCTGAACATTTACCAAATGTGATCCAAAGAGAGAAACAAAACCTAGCACAAAAAATAGAAAGCAAACTACACTAATGCATTGCAACCAAATTGTAAGGGAAAAAGAAAAAAATCTTGTAAGGTGGGGTGAAATAGCTGAGCCTCCATAAAAGTCATCTGCCACTGTGCATGACAACCTGAGCTCCATATTCTGGAACGCATAGCACGGAGACACACAAATCTCCCAAGCTGTCTCTAACATGCCAAGTGGTATGCCATGTGCCACACATACTTTAAATTTTTATTATTTTATGTGTATGAGTGTTTTATTTGTATGTACACCTGGGTCCCAAAAATATACCTGTTGCTTAGGTATATACCTGGAGGATAGGAGTGGCAAGCTTCCTGGAACTGGAATTACAGATGGTTATGAACTACCACATGGGTGCTGGGAACTGAACCCAAGTCCTCTACAAGAGCAGCCAGTGCTCTTCACTGCCAGGCCTTTTTTTTTTTTTAATCCTAAAATTAACCAGGAAGGGTGAGAAGATATGTTACTCGTTGAGAGCAATTAAAATGACAGCAGATTGCTCATTAGACATTATGGAAGCCAGAGACAATGGTGCAAAGTCTTAAAAAATTTAATCCCAGCACTCAGGCAGAGGCTGGTGGACTGATATGAGTTCAAGGCAAGCCTGGTCTACAAAGTGAGTCCAGGTCAGCCAAGGCTACACAAAGAAACCCTGTCTTGGGTCTTAGGGGGGTGGGGTTGGAGAGAAGGAGAGAGGGAGAGGGAGAGAGAGAGAGAAACTGCCAGTCTCTGTACTTTAGAGGCAGAAAAATCATTAGTTCAAGGTCACTCTCAACTACAAACTTGAAACCAGCCTGACCTACATGAGACCTTGTCTTATAAGAACCAAAACTGTCAAAAAAAATTTGAGTAAAAAGAAATTCTAACAATACATGGTATCTGTAGATACATTAATCTTAAACATAAAGTAAACGGATAGAAAACTATATACCTACGAAACTCTTACTGTATAAAAGCAGGAGTGCTGGTTTCAGGCTTATTGGAAAAAGTATAGATTTGGTAAACTGCCCACTACACAAGCATGAAAACCTGAGTTCAGATGGCCTGGCCCCATGAAAAAGCCTGCCAAGGCCAGAGCCTTGGAACTAGCTGGTCAGCCATTCTAGACAGTGTGTGAGCAGCAGGTTCAATGGGACTCTGGCCTACAGAGTGAGTTCCAGGACAGCAGGGCTACACAAAGAAACCTGTTGCAAAAGAGAAAAAAGGAATGACTCTTTACATAAATTGATTGTCCTTGAACCTAGATCTATAAATTTATTATAGGTAATAGTTAACTGAACTGTTACCAGGATTAAACTTAGCTTCCTAGGTATTGTTACTTTTAAAAAACATATTCAATTTGGAAATAGTTCTAAGCTTAAAAAAAAGAGAAGTGGTATCTTTGTATTTCTATGACAAAACTCAATTCATTTTGACCTATTTTCCTTTTATATGTTGCTGGATGGAGCTGCCAAAATCAGTTAACAGTTTCTGTGTCCATCTTATGAGACATATTGGCCCAAAGATTGTGTGATGTACTTTTCTGATTTTCAGATTAAACCATGATATTCTTGTTGAAGAATTGGGAAGTATTTCCTCCCTCAGTGTTAGTTTTTGTTTATTAGATAGGCTCATGTAACCCAAGCTGGTGTGAAATTCACTTTGTAATTGAAGATGACCTTGAATTTCTGGGTATCAAACCAAGAGCTTTATATTATGTATGTTAGGCAGGCACTCTAAAACGGTGCTACAACCACAACACATTAAAATTTTTATTTTTAGACAATCTTTCATTATATTCTTGGTGGCCTCTCACTCTGTATATAGAGCAACCTGCTTGAGAGCCTGAAGACTTACTGAGGAGTTTGCCTCTGAGCTAGACATGCTGGCATTGCCTGTAACATCAGTATTCGGAAGGCTGAGCAGTAGTATTCAAGAGTTTAAGGTCATCTGTGTGTGGCTGTGTGTGTTGGGGAAGGGGGCTTGCTAATATTGGTGATTTGTCCACTCTGACAACTCAAGCTAATCCCAGTGGTTCTTCTATTTCAGTGCTCTTCCCACAGAATGAGCAGTTGGATTCATTGTTTCACTTCTTTTGTTGTGTGGCTGACTTTTCTCATTTTTATTTCTTACTTAGGCTTGGTTTGAATTTAGCTTATTCTTCTCCCTTCCCTGGTGTTTTATGGTGGAAATTCGATCATTTATTTAAGAATTTACCTTTTTCCTAAGAAAGGTATTTAATGATAGATAATATGTAACTTCCTTTGATTTAACTTAACTTAGAAGTGTGGTGTTCAGTTTCCTGATCTTTGGGGAGGGTCCAGAGATCTCTTGACGGGGATGTGCAGTCACATTGTGCTATGAGAGCACGTCATGCATGTTTCGATTCTTTTCAGTGTACTGAGGCTTGTCTGTGGTTGCCAGTGTCTGTTGTGACAAGTGCCTCATGGTCACTTCCATATGTGTGCCACTTTTACAGTGTTCTGTAAATGTTTACAAGTTTTGAGTTAACAGTTTTGCTCAGGTCTTTTTTATTGTCACAGATCATACAATTTATATGATATATGGTGATTTGAATTACAGAGTCGGGACCAGTAATACATGCCTGAGGTTGAGGCCAGAAGGTTGTGAGTTAAAGACCTGGGTTACATAGTGAATTCGAAGCTTCCCTGGGAACCATAAAGGAAAACACAAAAGAACTGCCACGAAGGTCAGCGGTACAGTGCTTACCTAGCATTCGAGACCCTAGATTCAATCTCTAGTGTGCAAAAATAAATTAACAAAAATAAAATTCACTGCTGGGCGAGGTGGCACATGCCTTTAATCCCAACACTTGAGAGGCAGAGGCAGGTGGATCTTTTTGAGTTCAAGGCCAGCCTGATCTGCCAGTGAATCCAGGACAGCCAAGGCTACACAGAGAAACTCTGTCTCAAAAAGCAAACAACAGAACAATAAATAGAAAAAAATTAATTTCATTATGAGTCTGTGTTTCTTTGGGGTACTTTTGAATGAATCTCTTGCTGTGTAGATTTTGAAATTTGCTTATAATACACATAAATACTTTCTGGCAAATTGCCATTTTGAAGAATCTGGCAATAGTATAGTGTTTGATCTAAAATGTGTGTGTGCTCGAAAAAACAAAGTAAAGTGTGTGTGTGCACATACACACATTCATGAGAACTGTCAGGGGTCAATACTGGGTATCTAAATGTTACCAATGATGGAGGTCCAGTTTGGGTGTTTCTAGGTTCTTGGCCTCTCACCCAGGAAAGTAAAAAGAAGGGTTCACACTGATTTCGGTGGGGGGGAGCAAGATAATTTTATTAGGAGCAAAATTAAAGCACAGAGTAAAGAGGGAGACCTATCAAGACAGCGAACCATGAATGACTGAATCAGTGGCTTGGGTGATTGTTGGGATTTTCTTTTATGGAGTTCAAGAAAAGGAGGAGCTAATTGCTATGGAGTTTGGATAGTTGTATTTTGAGTGATTATATGATAATTTCTCTACTATGAATTCCCCCTCCTAGTAATTATATGCACACCCAGTTATGCATGTAAGGTAGTGTACCTAGGATTCTCCCAGTAAGCATACGAGAGGACATGATTTTGTCTTACTATGCATGTACTAGAAACTGGTTCAGGCCAGATTGGCCTTTCTCTTCTTTATATTCCAGTATTCTGGAAATGCACCTGCTTAGAAACTGTCCAAATGTGATTGTTAGGGGGTATGGGAAAACTCAATACTGCTTAGAGGTGGGAGTAGGGGTAGGCTGATGCAAACTGAGGGTTGAGAGGTTCAGAGTTTGCTGGGTATATTGTGTGGAGAAGTGTGTGTGCAGGTGAATGAACTAGCTGCCAAGTGCATTATTGGTTAAGAGGTGGGCACGCACAAACTAATCAAGTGGACTAAACTGTCTCCTAGGCTTAACTTCCCTATCCCATGATTGCTGTCCACATTAGCTTTTGAAACAAGTTGGGATTAAAGGCATGCGCTACCACCCGACCATTCTGTCAAATTTAGACTAAACAAAGTTTCTAAAGCAACCATACATGAATGTAATAATAGTTCCACTTAAAACAGAACCAAAACAGCATATATACTTCTGATTCTCCCACAAGTTGTGCCTAAAGAAAAGTACCCATCTCACCCCCTGATAAAAATCACATCAAGACACAGACACATACACGAAGGCCAGGAATTGGCTTAATAAGGGTGCCAAGCCAGGCATGGTGGTGCATACCTGTGATCCCAGCACTCTGGGAGGCAGAGGCAGGCAGATCACTGTGAGTTCAAGGCCAGCCTGGACTACAGAGCAAGCCCAGGACAGCTAGGACTACACAGAAACTGTCTTGAAAAGCAACCAATTCATTCATTCAAAAACGTAATGTCTTATGAAAAACTAACTATTAATAATCTGTTCAGGAAGATCGGAGATAAAAGTTGATATTTAGTTACCTATAAATCTTACTAGATACTAACTTACTTTGTCATAGACCAGGTTTGTTTAATTTCTTGTATATGTCTTCAAAGGAATAGACTGATAACTGTAAGAATAAATAAAGAGTTGGTCTTCAAACTCTTCAAAGATCCACAAAATATGACATTTAATGATAAGGGCTTTCCTGACAGAGAGAGACATCTGCTCCTGGCCGCATCTCCGTATACATCATTAAAGATGGGGCATCAAGAGACGAGGGTGACAGAATGGCCACTGGACTGAAAAACTGCTTTTATCTCTACTGCTGATGACAGGCAGACTGACTGCTATGCTAACAGTGATGCTAAAAGTTGACTGTACAGCTTTAAAGAGACTAGATGGACCAAACCATCAAAATTCCTGCTTCAAAAAACAGTTTGTTAGATGTTTTGGGCCAAAAAGGCTAAAGACTGATTGCCCCAATGAAGGAGAGAATCCGGTGACTGTCCAAGAGGTCTGCTCTCTCTGTCCTATTCACATTTGAAAGTTGCCAGCCAGCACTTCCTTTATTAGATAAAATTTCCTTCTTGGGTCTCTGATGGGATTAAAGACTAGATAGCCGCAGTGTTACTAGAAGCTTTAGTTTAAGAATTAAAAACACATTTATAGATTGATAATTACAATTTCTCAAAGAAAAAGGACTCTCTTTGGTAGGACAGTGAAATACTTTCTCTCAGGTTAACAAATATAAAAGGACTTGGTTATGTACTTGATACCTGATGATTCTGTATATATGTATATTTGTGTATATAGTTCTTAATTATTTTTTTTAAAGAGAAGGGGGATGTGTGGGAAGGATTGTAAGCTTTGTTACAGGTGAAAGCAGCGGGCTTTGCCAAGGTTAATCTCAGTCAGGCAGAGAGGAGAGAGGAGAGAGAAGCAACAAGGTGAGACCGGGCTTGAATACACAGGCCGGAATAGCACACAGGTTCTGGAGACTGTGGAAACCACATTGTATTGCTTTTCGTTTTTTTAATATAAGACACGAGCGAGGCGGTTCTGTCCTGCCAACATGCAAAGATGTGCCTCATCACTGGCCCAAAGAACAGGACTAACCAATGCTGGCAGATCTGCGTACTGAGTTTACAGGCACATACCACCACACATATCTGCCATGATAACTGTTTGTGCATATGCCACCTGTAATGGAAGTTTTGGTTTCTTTCTAAACTTAGTAAATATGTTTTTGTTTTACTCTCAAGTGTGACATTTTAGTTTGGGCTTTAGTTTGTCCCCGGCTGATAAAGGTCTTGTGCAGGGAGTGGTCTTTGCCAGCTGGTAACAGTCTGCCTCCTGCAGCATGGGATGGGGCACGGTCCTCGAGATAGAAGAGCCCAGAGAAAATTTGGCCTGTGGCATGCAGTAGTTTGGAGAGACCAGAGATGGAAGGTGTGGCAGATGGGAGAGAACATTTCAACAGTGGCTCAGAGGAGACTGCTTGCTGCATTTGCTGTTGATAAGACCGGTGTTGCCCCAAAAGAACCCAATTGACCCTAAACAGCCAGAAGCAAAGGGTCTGTGCTCCCTCTCCTCACTAACCTCCTCTCTTATCCAGGATTAAGGGGTTGGTGGAAGGGAGACAGAGACTACAATACTTAAAATAAAACAGAGTTTAAAAACAAGTGTCAATAGCCATCACTGTCTTTTCAATAAATCCCAGAGTTCTCATACATGTAAGCAGCTGCTAAGTCATAAGCATTTTGTCTTTATAAGTTGACTGATTTGAGTATTTTACTATACTGACAGAAACCTGGCAAACACACATGTGAAAACTGTACTACTGACGTAGTAGCAGCTACAAAAACTCTCCGTGACATACAATGTGCTGCTACCCACAACTCATAAGCCTATATAACTCAGAAACTTTCCTGCCTTGGTGAGTCACACTAGTTTTATAAGATGTGAACAGATGTGGAACAGATCATATACTGAATATAGCAGACAGGCCTGACATAAAGTTTCCTATGCTCCAAATATATAGAAAAGCTATGCAAAATATATACACAGAGGCAGGCCTCAAAGCAAAGCAAAAAAGTTCTTGTATGCTAAAACCAAAGAAGTTACTCAAAGCCAAATACCTCAAAGAGCTATTAGAGCTAGACAGGGAGGGCTCAGGCGGTGGCAGAGCTATCCTAATACTTGCCAGGGAACGAGAGACAAACTGAAATGCATTAGAATCATACACTACCCGAAGCCACTGGGGCTGGAGAGAAAGTTCAGCAGTTAAGAGCACTTGCTGCACTTTCAGAGGACCTAAGTTCAACTTCTAGGACCCACACAGTGGCTCACAATGATCTCTAGCCTTGGAGGGCACACATGCAGACATACATACTAGTAAAACATACATAAAGATTTTTAAAAGTGCTCCCCCACAAATATCTCAGAAGCAAAAACAAACAAACAAACAAACAAAAAACAGGCCCACAACTACACAGGAAAAAAATGAATGCCAATCTACAGCCCACAAAAAACCTGTTTGCTGTCTGCTAGAAGTCAAGGTTTTACAATCTCTAAAAACTAAACTTCCATTTCAAACATATGGATTCTAAGGTCACTCTACCCAAGTGGTTCAGGAAGATGACACAGATTAGGTGAATGGAAGGTGGAACACAAGCAAACCTGAGAGGCTCTGTTGAAACTTAAACCACTATGTAGTGTAAAACTTTCAGTGTGACTCAGAAAAACAAATCCCAAGGACACAGATGCAGTTCAAGTGATACATGTTTGCTTAAAATGCAGTGTCCTCGATTTGAGCCCTAGCACTACATAATGGGGAGTGGTGGTGCACATCTGCAATCCAGTACTCTTAAGGCAGAGGTATGGGTATCTCAGAGTTTGATGCCAACCTATTCAACATAAATCAGTCAGGGAAAGAGAAACACTATCTCAAATAAATAAATGAACAATTCTTAAAAACAAACAAACAGCAAAAAACTCAGACTGTGACATGTTGCAGGATATTTGATCCCATTGCAAACTCTGATGTAAACAGTAAAAAAATCTGTTTTTTTGTTTGGTGTGGTTCAGCCCTAACACACATTTTTAATCCAAGAACTTTCTGTTTACTGCAAACAGATGACTATGTGGTTCAGCCAACCCTAACAGACACCTTTAATCCAAGAGCTTTCTGGACACAGGATTTAACAAAGCTAACCCTACGTCAAGAGGTGGAGCAAGAAGCCAGCTGACAAGGACTAAGTAGAAAGGAGGGGGCTTTGAGTTGAAGGGTATTTAAGACAGCTGCTGAGCTCCTAGCTTTTCCTTCAGAAACATGAGCGGAATAAGAAGGTCATCTGGGTGCTTTCTCTGACTCTGTGAGCTAGCAAGTTTTCCCAGCATCTGGCTCCTGAATCTTCATTGGTAAAAATGGAGTGATTTGGGATTTACTTTCATTAAAACAAGACACACATACACAAACACACAGAGAGCAAGAGCAAAAGAGCAAGAGAGCGAGAGAGCGAGAGAGAGCGCTAGTGTGTGTACACTAGGCATGGTAGTACACTGCCTGTAAATCCCACCACATGAGAAGTAAAGGGTCAAAATCATTTTTGGCTACATAGCAAGTTTAGACCAGCTAGAGCTATATAAGGTCCTCTCTCCAAACATAGGCCAAGGGGCTGGGGAGGTGGCTCAGAGGTTAAGAGCATTGTCTGTTCTTCCAAAGGTCACAAGTTCAATTCCCAGCAACCACATGGTGGCTTACAACCATCTATAATGAGATCTGGTGCTCTCTTCTGGCATGCAGGCTCACACATGGGGACAGAATATTGTATAAAAAAATAAATCTTAAAAACAAACAAAAAACCCCAACAAATCCCTCCTTATGGTTTGAATAATAATGTCCCCATAAGCCCATATATTTGAATGCTGTCACCAGAGAGCGGACATTTTGAAAGGATTAGAAAAATTAGGAGGTATAGCTTTGTTAGATAAAGTGTGTCACTAGGGGGCAGGCTGTGAGGTTTCTTTTGTTGTTGTTGTTTTAAGACAAGGTTTTACTATTTTCTTTCTCTAGCTGTCCTGGAATTCACTATGTAGACCAGGCTGGCCTCAAACTCAAAGAAATCCACTTGCCTCTGTCTTCTGCATGCACCAGCATGGCTGCCCCCAAGGCTTTGAAGTTTCAAAAGCCCAAGCCAGGTTGCTTCTCTGCCTATGGTGGATCAGGATATAAAGCTCATTTCAGCTACTACTCCGGCACCTTCCACCATGCTCCCTACCATGATGATAATAGACTAAATCTCTAAAATTGTAAGCAAGCCCCCAATTAAATGTTTTCTCTTACAAGATTTGCCTTGGTCTCTTCAAAGCAATAAAACAGTGCCTAAGATCTTATGGAGGTTTCTGCGTTAGTCAAAGGAGATCACCAATAACAGTAAATAAAATCTATGCATAACATACAGCCCATCAGATTGTGATGAATACCTAGGAAAAACTGCAGGCAGAATGTTTGGCTGTCCAGCTCTTTTTTGGAAGGTAAATGGAAATGGAAGCTGAGTGGATCTGGGTGGGGGAAGGATGTGGGGAAGAAGGACCGGGAGGAGGAGGGGAGATTGCAGTCAGGGTGTAACGTATGAGAGAATAGACAAATACGCAGACAAAAACAGAGGACTAGGGCATGAGACAATGCAATGGAAGTGAAGACCTGAAGGGGGGTAGTGCTTGACATAAAAGAATAGGGCATTTGAGAGATGGCTCAGAGGTTAAGGGCACTCACTGACTGCTCTTCCAAAGGTCCTGAGTTCAATTCCCAGCAACCACATGGTGCCTCACAACCATCTATAATGTGATCTAATGCCCTCTTCTGGCCTGCAGTGCATACGCAGGCAGAGCACTGTATACTTAATAATAAATAAATCTTTAAAAAGAAAGAACTAAGGAAAAGGTCCTGAGAGGAAGAATGCCAGCATGTTCAAGGATCATGGATCCCCAAGGAGCCCAGGGCATTTGGAGAGCAGTGAACCAGAGGGAGAAGTTAAGAGGCTAATGGAATTAGGGTACTGACTTTTATTATGAGTGACACAGAAAACAGGACAGGAAAGGTTTGAGAAGACTGGTATAATATGACCAACAGCTTTGTAACATCTCTTTTGTGCTTGCTGGGTAAGGTAATGCATGCCTGTGATCCCAGTATTCAAGAGGCCGCTCAAGGACAGCTTGATATCCTGTCTCAAAACAACAAAAGTTCTCCCTGTGGAAGTACATTAATGGAAAGCTGGGTGTGGTGCATGCTTTTAATCCCAGCACTTGGAAGGCAGAGGCAGGCCTCTGTGAGCTGGAGGCCAGCCTGGTCTACAAAGTGAGTCCAGGACAGCCAAGGCTACACAGAGAGACCCTGTCTTGAACCACCCCACCACCACCAAAAATGTTGCTGTAGACCAGAGCAAAACTATTTTTTTTTTTTTTTTTTTTTGAGACAGGGTTTCTCTGTGTAGCCTTGGCTGTCCTGGACTTACTTTGTAGACCAGGCTGGCCTTCAACTCACAGTGATTCACCTCCCTCTGCCTCCCAAGTGCTGGGATTAAAGGCGTGCACCACCACGCCAGGCTTGCAGCCACATTTTAACTGTCCATAATCACAAAATTCAGCTATTTGGCCTTAAAGAATCTTTAATACAGGTGTCCTAGTGTTCTACTGCTGTGAAGAGATAGCAAGACCAAGGCAACTTCTTATAAAACAAAATATTTAATTGGGGACTTGCTTATGTTTTAGAGGGTTAGTCTTTGACCATCATGGCAGGAAACAGGCTTTTTAAACCTCAAGGCTGACCCCCAGTGGTACATCTCCTCCACAAGGGTCACATTTCCTATTCCTTTCCAAACAGTTCCACTCCTTGGAGACTAAGCATTCCAATATATGAGCCTTTCGGGGCCATTTTCATTCATAACAAGAGGAAGAGATCATGATGAGTAGGAGAACTGAGAAAAGCTAGATAGTACCCAGCAGAAATGACAGTAACTTAAGCCAGGGTCATGACAGACAGAATGCCAAAATGCTACGCATTCTGAAGGCAGATGCAGCAAGAATTCCTGCTCAGGCCCCTCCTTGCTCCCCTTGAGGTCTTGATTGGCCTGTTCCTCCTACTGGGGGTCAATAATGTTTGAAGGTATAGCCCCTCCCCTGGCACTCTAACCACCCTATTAAGAATTCTCTACTTTAACTGAAAGTTAATTCTATAAGACCCAGCTAGGCAAGGTGGCCCACACCTCTAAACCTGACACTCAGGGAGGCAGAGGCAGGCGGATTGCTCTGAGTTCCAGGCCAGCCTGGTCTACAAAAATGAGTCCAGGACAGCCAAGGCTACACAGAGAAACCCTGTCTCAGGAAAAAAAAAGAAAAGGAAAGAAAAAAAAACTTTTTGCTCTTGCACAGGACCAGAGTTAATTCCTAGCACCAACATGGTGGTTTCCATCCATTCATAGTAACTCCAGCTCCAGGGAATGTGCTATCCCCTTTCTGATCTCAGAGGGCACCAAGCACAGATGTGGTACATACATATGCATTCTGGTAAAACATTCACACATAAAATAAAATGAATAAATCTCTTTTTTAGCCAGGCAAAATGAAGAGCTTGAAATGGGAAAGCCTAAAACAGGAAGTTTGAGACATCCTGAGAACTGAAAGAAAGCCAGGGGGTGTTGAGTGGGGTTTGGATATTCATCAAGGATGCCATGGGAACCACTGACAAGTGTCAAACAAAATCTTGTCATGACCACAAGATGGATGGGGGTTGGGGGGTAGGGGGAGAAGCATCACTTCAACTGTCATGTGGCTTAAAAAGGAGCAAAGTGGTAGCCTACACAGGAGCTACCTTAGTATTTAGTATATAACAATAAGATTTTGTTTCCTTTTAGTTTTTAGAGGGTTTTTGTTGTTGTTGTTGTTGTTATTTGTAAGTTGTTTTTTGTTTTGTTTCTTCAGACACGGTTTCACTACATAGCTCTGGCAAGCCTGCAACTCACTGTGAGTTCGAGGCCAGCCTGGTCTACGAGGGGGCGTCCAGGACAGCCAAGGCTATACAGAGAGACCCTGTCTTGAAAAATAAACAAAACAAAAAAGTGAGTTTTTGGAGCTGGAGAGACGGCTGAGCGGTTAAGGGCACTTAGAGAATGCTTTTTTAGTAAGAGGGAAGGACTACAGAAGCTCCGAGCTATAAAAAGAGCAGAGAAATTACTGGAGAAGGGGGCATACAACAAAGCGGAAGATAGAAGACAGTGGAGGAGAGTTGCATTCTCACATAATGCGGTGGCATTTTCCTTTCTCCTTTTTTCTTAAGATTTACTCTTGCTGGGCAGCGGTGGCACACATCTTTAAGGCCAGCACATGGGAGATTTACTCTTATTTTGGATCACAGTTGATCATGGCAGCAGAACACAAGGCAGCAGTATGAAGCAGCTGGTCACACTGCCTCCAGTCAGGAGAGAACAGAGAATGTTGGTGCTCAGCTAGCTTCCCCTCCACCCACTCCCTTCAAAAGGAGTTGGTTCTCACCTCCCCTTGGTTTCTGGGGATCAAACTCAAGTCCTCAGGGTTAGTGGCAAGGGCCTTAACTGACAAGAGTGAATGCTGGCATAAGGCTATTATGTAATTCAGCTGATTACTGTACTCCCCATATCTGGTTGCAATCCTTGTTCTGAGAATTTTCTGTCTCAATGTTGTATAAACTCTGCTCCCCAATTACTTCCCTGATATGTCAATAAAGCAGCTTACAGCCAATTGATCAGCAGGGGAAAGAATAGGGCTGGACTGCCTGCCAGCAAGGGGAGGAGGAGTTAGAAGAAAGAGCAGGAGGAAGGAGCTGGAGCAGAGGAAAGCTACTGGGGTGTTTGCTGGGAGTAAGACAAAATAACATAGAGGGTAGGAATAGACATAAACTAGCCGGGCGGTGGTGGCGCACGCCTTTAATCCCAGCACTCGGGAGGCAGAGGCAGGCGAATCACTGTGAGTTCGAGGCCAGCCTGGTCTACAAAGCGAGTCCAGGACAGCCAAGGCTACACAGAGAAACCGTGTCTTGAAAAACAAAACAAAACAAACAAACAAACAACAACAAAAAGACTAGACATAAACTGCTCAAAGCCCCCCGCATCCCCCCCAGACTGGGTTTCTCTGTGTAGCCTTGGCTGTTTTGGACTCCCTCTGTAGACCAGGCTGGCCTTGAGAGTCTCAATTATTTGTGTAAAAGATGGATGAAGAAATAAGCTAAAAGAAACAAACACAATTTTATAAAAATAACTTCAACAAGCCACTGTGCTGGCAGTTTAGGACCCAGACCCAACAAAGGATGGAATCTACTTTTAGGGTAGCTCTTCCCACCTCAGTTAACCCATTTAACATAATCCCTCATAATATGTCCAGATGTAAAAAATAATCTTTTGCAGATGTGCCTGAAGTTTGTCTTTGAGGAAATTCCAAACCCTGTCAAATTAACAACACTAACCACCATACCTTACTTCTCTGGTACCAATTTTCTATGTGAGCTGGGTTTTCATCATTGTGTCCAAACTATCTGATACAAACTTAAGGATTTTGGCTCTAAGTTTCAGAGGGCTCACGCATGGTTGCACTTGGGCAGAGCAGTATGGTGCTTTGTAAACTCAGTTGTGTTATGTAAATATGGTTTTGTTTTAATACCAAGTGTGGAATTTTAGTTTGAGCTTTAGCTTGTCCACACCTGTTAATTATCTTGTGAGGGGCGTGGTCTAGGGCTCTGAGGATATAAAGAAGAGCACAGAGAGTGTGTTGCATGGTGTGTAGTGTTGGCTTGAGGCGTGTAGCAGTTTGAAAAGACCAGAGATGGACAGCATTGAGTTTTAGAGTAGACAGATGGAGAGAAAAGCTTCCGGGAGCAGCAGCTTGGAGACTGCTGACTGGTGATGTTGGAGGTGACAGGTATAGCCCCAAATAACTCAACTGACCATAAATAGCTGGGAGAAGTAAAGGGGCCCTGCTCCCCCACTAAGCATCTCTCTCCTATGTAAGGTTGGGAGGCCTAAACACCCCAAATAAAGTAAGAGTTTAAAAGAAAGAGCGCTACAGAAAGCTGCTCATTTCATGCCAGTGCAAAATTAGCCCCACAAAGCAGATGCCCCATTACCTCCCCCAGTTACTTCCCTGTGCCTACCACTGACTACATCCCAATACCACCTGTTATCAATACATCAAATAACCCATTCATTTGGCCAAGCTCTCATGACCTAACTACCTCTGGAAATACCCTAACAAATACCTCCCCCAAAGTGTGCTTTACTGAAACCCTTCCTAAAACATCTCTCAAAGCTATCAAGTTGATATTAACTATCACTGTTAAAATAAATCTCTGATTTAACAGCAAAAAAAATATGACCGTAACACTCAAAGCTGTGTGTCACAAGAACCTCTCTGAAGAACACGATACTTCTCTGGACTTTGGGTAAATATATCAGGCACCATCTTTCCTTCAGATTTGGCTAAGCAAGAAACAACTATGCCGGGTGTGGTGGCGCACGCCTTTAATCCCAGCACTCGAGAGGCAGAGGCAAGCAGATCTCTGTGAGTTCGAGGCCAGCCTGGTCTACAAAATGAGCCCAGGACAGCCAAGGCTACACAGAGAAACCCTGTCTCGAAAAACAACAACAACAAAAAAGCAGCGGTCATTTTCTCAAAATAAACAAATGTTTCTTCCTAATGTCTGATGGGAAGAATGGAGACATCAAAAACAGTTTCTACACTTGCTGATTTCAAGAAAATTTTAAACACTTTCCCAAACGCAATCTTTTTTGGTTTTGGTTTTTAAAGACAGAGTTTCTCTGTGTAGCCCTAGCTGTCCTGGACTCACTTTGTAGAGCAAGATGGCCTCGAACTCATGGACATCTGCCTGCTCCTGCCTCCTGAGTACTGGGATAACAGGCATGCGCCACTGTGCCCAGTTCACAAACACGATCTTAAGGAAGCACAGACTACACAGAATCTTTCTCCAAGAACCTGGTACTTTAGAAAATAGTCAAAACAGAACTATAGTCTTTTATTTTTTTCTTTTACAAATAAGCATCACTTTAAGCAACTTAGACATAACTAACCCATTTCTACCTCAAACTACCACCAAACCACTCCACATCAATGTTTTCCTGTTATCTTGTGGAACTTTGACCTTTATCATCTTATTTCCCAACAAAATTCAGTTCTTTTCTGGGGTTCCAAGTGCAATTTAGTATATATAGCACTTGTACAGTATGAATGGAGTCCTGGGTTCTACCCCTAGTACAACATAAACATGATATGGCACTGCATAGCTATAATCACAGCATTCTGGAGGCAGAGGCAGGAGAATCAACAGTTCAAGACCATCCTTGGCTGATAGTATGGTTCATGATCAGCCTACACTATGAGACTCAAACTAAAAAAGATAAAAAATAAAAAAGGCGTCCAGTGAGATGGTTCAGCAGTTAAAGGTACCTGCCACCCAAGCCTGACAACATAAATTTGAGTCCCAGAATCTCCAAATTCCACCTACACAGTGCAAGGAGTGAACCAATTCCCTACAAGTTATCTTCTGACATCCACACATGCACCCTGTGGTATGTCCAATCCTACACACATACCTGGCACCTGGGACTCATGAGGCATACACACACACACACACACACACACACTAGCCGGGCTTGGTGGCACACACCTTTAGTTCTAGCTCTCAGAGAGGCAGAAACAGTGGATCGCTGTGAGTTCGAGGCCAACCTGATCTACATAGTGAGTCCAGGAGAGGCAGGGCTACACAGAAAAACCCTGTCTCAACAAACAAAAGCAGTAATAACAATAAGGGCTGGAGAGATGGTTCAGAGGTCAAGAGCACTGTCTGCTCTTCCAAAGGTCCTGAGTTTAATTCCCAGCAACCACGTAGTGGCTCATAATCAGCTATAATGAGATCTGGTGCCATCCTCTAGCATGCAGGAACACTGTATACATACTTTTATTTTTTAATCTTAAATAAATAAATAAATAAAAGCAGTTCATCTTTTAGGCATAAAATAGATTCAGACCAAAGCTCTGAAAACAGTCTTGCTATTAGAGAAGGCTGAAAATCCAGATAATTGTACATGCCCCCTTTTAAAGGTAGATATTCACTTGAGAAGAACTCAAATGTTGTACCAACTGAGGAGGGGGTCAAAACCTCCATCAAAACTGAGCTGTGCCAGGCATGGTGGCATGCGCCTTTAATCCCAGCACTTGGGAGGCAGAGACAGGTGGATCGCTGTGAGTTCAAGGTCAGTCTGGTCTACAAAGCAAGTCTAGGACAGCCAAGGCTACACAAAGAAACCTTGTCTCGAAAAAAACAAAACAAAACAAAAACAGCTGCTACTTCAGCTAACCAGAGCAAATGGTACTGATCTAAACAGCACTCTAAACAGACCTCCCACAGCAGAGTAGGTAGGGCTGGTGAGATGGCTAAGCAAGTTGAAAGTATTTGCTGTACAGGCCCAACTGCGGTGGCATGAATGAGAACAATTTCCATAGTCTCAGCTGTTTGAATCCTTGGCCAACAGCTGGTAGAACTATCTGGGAAGGACTAGGGGGTGTGGTCTTGTTGGAGGAGGTAAGTGGGAGGTGGGCAGGGGTGGGGGGGTCTTTGAGTTTCGAAAGATTCAATTCATGCTGTTTTCAAAATGTCTGTCTCCCTCACTTGTGAATGAAGACATGAGCTTTCCACTACTGCTCCAGCACCATGCCTGCCTGCCTACCTGCTGCAATGCTCACTGCCACAATGGTCATGGACTCTAACCCTCTGAAACTTAGGCCACATATAGTCTTTTTCCTATAAGGTCATGGTGTCTTATCATAGCAAAAGAAAAACAACTAAGACACCAACCACCTAGGTTTGACCCCCAGAACCCACGTAAAAACGGGAAGGAAAACCAACTCCACAAAATTATCTTTTTACCTCTACAAGTATCTCTCTCTTAAATAACTACAACAATTGAATAAAAGTTAGTAGCCAATAATGCCAAATACATCACAAGAACAGGAAAGAAAATACTCATAGCTAGCTTACTTTTCATACAGAATGGCCTATTCTAGATGCTAAAATGGCAGTCAGTCTTACTGGTGTTTAACCCAGAAAGTATTCAAAAGAGCTCTAAGGTTCACCAAAGATGCCTTAGGAGCTTAAGCCATTGCTTACGTGGCAGTGATAGGAACCACAAGAGAAGACGCCAGTCGCTCGCTCAGTACTGTTTCAATCACAGCAACTTAAGTCTTCATTTGTATATCCATTTTATGATATAAAAGGGCTTTCTTCTACCTTCTGTAAGCACCAGGCATAAATGTGGTGTCCTTACATACACTTAGGCAAATGCTCATACCCATACAATAAAAATAAATCTTAAAAGAAAAACCAGCACAGTGGTGGCGGCTTGCAGGACTTGGGAGGCAGAGGCAGGTGGGCCTCTGTGAGTTTATGGTCACAGAGTAAGTTCCAGGCCAGCCAGGGCTACATGGAGGAACCCTGTCTTTTTTTTTTTTTTTTTTAAATTGCATATGAGTGCTTTATCTGCAGAAGAGGGTTATCAGATTACATTATAGATGGTGGTAAGCCACCATGTGGTTGGTTGGGAATTGAACTCAGGACCTCTGGAAGAGCAGGCGGCGCTCTTAACCACTGAGCCATCTCTCCAGCCCCGTGGAACCCTGTCTTGAGAGAGGTGGAGAGAAAAGAAGAGGAGGAGGAGGAGGAAATAAAAAGTAGAAAAGAAAAAGAAAGAAGAAAAAAGAACAGGAATCTTTGCATTTTAAATAAAATTGACATTTTGAGAAACATCAAGGAACTCAAGACACTTCAAAAAATGAAGTGGCTGAAGATTAAAAATCCCAAATAAAGCCGGGCATGGTGGCACAAACCTTTAATCCCAGCACTTGGGAGGCTGAGGCAGGTGGATCTCTGTGAGTTTGAGACCAGCCTGGTCTACAGAGTGAGTTCTAAGACAGCCAGAGCTAGACAGAGAAACCCTGTCTGGAAAACCAAAACCAACCAACCAATCAAAGAAGACACACCCCGAAACAAACAAACAACCCCAAACAAAAACTCTTTCTTTTAAAGTGGCAGATGAGACCTGGATTCTAATCCCTAACTCAGCTTTATAAGTTTGGTCATACAGAGAGATGACTACAGATCTAGTATTCTATCTGCTGGGTGCTCCATTTTCAATTTGTAAAGTGAAAATAGACTGGATGACTTGACATTTCTTCCTTCGTTAGAAAATTTACGTGTGCCCACAGGGAGGCCAAAGGAGAGCAGCGAGTGCTCTGTTCTGTCACGCTTCACCTTATTCTCGTGAGATCCAGTCTCCAGGCCAACAAGCCTCCCCCATCTATCTTCCTGCCTCTAACCCAACAAAGCACTGGGGCTGCAGGCAGGCATTCAAGCCACGCTTCGCTTTTTTCATTTCATGTGTGAATTTTACATCATATACCACAATCCCACTCATCTCCCCCTCCCTTCTACCCTTGCAACTTTCCCCCAGAGAAGAAAACAAAAATAAAAACCATCTTGTGGAAGCTGCAGTGTGTCACACAGTACATCCTTTTGTCCACACATCTTTACTTGCAAATGTTCATTGCAATGACTCATTGTTCTGGTCCGGGGCCTCTGGCTTCTGTTTTACATCAATACTGGATCCTCACTGGGACTCCGCTAGGATATCCTATTATTACCCTTCATAATGGAGACCCTGCAGGACGGGCCCCTTCACAAGCTTCAGCAGTTCACGGATGGGGTAGATGTTAGGATGGGCCAACTCAAAGCCCTGGGTCTGGGCATGGGTGGTAGTTGCGTTGGTCACCCCATCAGCACTCCTGTACCCTGTGCACCGGGGCCAACTTTCCTACTTTGCCCAGGCAAGGGGCGAGACAGGCTTTCCCTCTCTCTCCTGCACAGGCCTGGCTAGCTCATCCAAGTGCTGCAGCAGGAAAAGGGGTAGGGCCAGCTCTTCTGGTCTCAGGCTCTTGGGGTACCTCAGCATCCATCCCACCAGAGCCAGCTCTCTCCACCACCACACACATGCCTAGCTTTTTACATGAGTGCTGGGCAACTGAACTCAGGACTTCCTGATTGCACAGCAATTGCTCTTGCCTTCTGAGCTATCTCCTCAGATCCCCAAACAGGTGCTTTTTTTAAATGTAAGGACATGTTAGTGTATTCCTCTGTTTTTTTAATGCTTTAGTATTATTTATTTATCTTATTTTGTGTCCACTTACTGTTTGTTTGTCCGTGCACATGTTATATGCATGCTTAGCGCCCATGAAGGTCAGAAAAAGGCACTAAAACCCCTGGAACTGAGTTGCAGAGCTGCTGAGAATCAAACCTTGGTCCTCTGCAAGAGCAGCCACTGTTCTTAACCACTGAGCCACCCATCCAGTCCCTTTTCCTTACCAAGGTGTTTTTCCATATTTGCAACATTATAAAGACTGGTATGGCTACAATCTGTTATAATAAAATGTATCTGTTCGGCCTATGAAGACAATAACTGACACAAAAGAGAGTGAAACGTAATTCAAAGCTGCAAGCACTACGCCAGGCAGAATCTAAACTGCTACTTTTTTTGGGGGGGTGGGGGATGGCAATAAACTACTCTAATCCTCACAATTTACATAAATACTTGCCAATCTGATCCTCGGCAGTTCCTCTTTCTTCACCAGTCCACTGTCAACAGTCCTCCCTAACTGTCCACTCCTGACTCCTCCCCCTCTTCAGGAAGTCCCGCCTTCCACTTCCTGTCCTTCTGCCCAGCTGATTAGCTAAACAGAGCTTTATTAACAGTTGTTACATCCACTGAAGACATTCCTCCACAACAACCCCATGTAATCCCAGCACTTGTATGGAAAAAGCAGAAGGATCACATGTTCCAGGCCAGGTTGAACAATTGAGTAAGTTCAGGGCCAGCATGGACTACAAAGAAAGACACTGGCTCCAAAACAAGAATATTCTATGAAACAGAAGACAAAGCAATAAAAACTACTATACATTAAAACTTTTAGAAAAGATAAATGTATGTATGTATGCATGTACGTACACACACACACACACAGAGCACAAAATCTACTAACTGAATTACACAAGAAGCAGGAGTCTAAGTATACGCCACAGCTTTTAGGTTCTTTGTTCCTGTTTTTTTAAAGACAGGGTCTCATGTAACCCAGGCTCAGCATGGGATTACTATGAAGCCAAGGACAACCACCCCAGCTCCTAATTCCTACCTCCACTTTTACTGTACTTGAATTACAAGCACTCATCACCACAAGGGGCTCATCTGCTTTCAATTAATATAAATTGTTTGGGTTACAAGAAGAATTTCACCTACTTTGTTGCGTTTCTACATAGTTGTTTCAGACTAGCCAGAACTACACAGTGAGAGCCTTCCTCAAATTTTTAAAAAAAGGAGGGAGTAGAGAGAGAAAAAAGGGGAAAACAGTTATTTATTATCACATGTCAAAAAAGGATATTTCATTTTTTCACATATGTGCCTGTGGGGACCAAACATAGAACCTTCAGCAAACTAGCTCAGTGTCATACCTCTAAATTATACTCATGGGGAGACCTCTATCTTAAAAATAAATAAATACACACATAAATAAAAGCAGCTAAACAACAGAGTTCACCTCTGTAAGCCCAGCACTTAAAAGGCTGAGACAGGTGTATCCCCACAACTTCAAGGCAGGCCTGGGCTTCATCCTACCCTAAAAATAAAACCAGCAAACACAAAGCCAAGAGCCCACAAGATTGCTCAGAGGGTAAAGGCTAGCCACCCAGCAACCTGACTCTATGAAAGTCCTCTGACCTCCATATGTGTGCTGTATGAGCATACATACCTTTAATACTGGTAGAAATAAGCAGATATCTGGGAGAGATCAGAAACTACATAATGAGACCCTGACTCATAAAAAATAAATAAATAAAAGGCTTCAATACCAGCCTAGACTATGTATTGAGTTCCAGCCCAGCAGGAAACTACACAATAAGAATCTGCTTCAGAGACAGACAGATAGATGGACGGATGGATAGATGCATGGTATGACTCAAGAAAAGTCTTCTATAGCCAGCAAAAGGTCCTGGGATCAATCCCCAGCACCAGAAGAGAGGGAAACAAACAAAACAACAGCAACAAAAGCCCAAAACATAATAAAAAGAGAAAGCAGTAAACAACCAGAATGCAGAAAAAAAGGTCTAAGTCACAAAATGGTGCTATAATCCTAACATTCAGGAACTAAAGGCAAAAGGATGTGGCATGGGCTAGAAATCTATACTCTTTCTCAAAAACAAAACGAAGACCAAAAGTCAAAACTAGGGCTGGAGAGATGGTTCAAGAGGTTAAGAGCACTGACTGCTCCTCCAGAGGTTCTGAGTTCAATTCCCAGCAACCACAGGTGGGTCCATCTATAATGTGATCTGATGCCCTCTTCTGGTATGCAGGTATTTGTGCAGACAGAGCACTGTATATATAATTTAAAAAAAATTTTTTTAAAAGAAAATCAAAACTATAGGTAGTAAAATATTTAGAAAACAACAAAAGTCTAAACATAAAAACTACCAGGGCTAGGGGTATATAGCTCAGGTAGAGCATACCTGCCATGTTACAGAAGGTCCCTGGGTCAATTATCAGCCTCATAGAATCAAACAAAACAAAAGTTGCCTAGCTGCTTAGAAGGCTGAACAGAGATCACTTGAAGGAGGATCACAGGAGCCTCTAAGTTTGAGGCTGAGCACAAAGCAAGCCCCTACCCTCAATGGATGTTTTGCTTTGTTTTGTTTTTTGTTTTTCAAGACAGAGTTTCTTTCTTTGTGTGTAGCCTGGCTGTCCTGGACTCTCTTTGTAGACCAGGCTGATCTCGAAATCACTCACAGAGATCTGCCTGCCTCTGCTTCCCAAGTGCTGGGATTAAAGATGCACACCACTACCACCTGGCAAATAGCTTATGTAAACAAACCTACTGAAATAATAGATTACATAGTTTATATTTATTCAGATATTTAACTTTTTAATTAACTGCTTATCATGTAAATAAAACTCATAGGAAGAAAACTTGTATATATGCACTTTTAAATACAATATGGAGAGCCAAGTGTGGTGGCACACACCTTTAATCCCAGCACTCAGGAGGCAGAGACAAGAGGATCACTGTGAGTTCCAGGCCAGCCTGGCCTACAAGTCAAGTCCAGGATAGAATAGCCCAAGCTACACAGCGAAACCCTGTCCCAAAAATCTATTATGGAACACTAAAAGGATCGGCATTAAATTTTTAGTTTCTCTACAGTCACCAAGCCATCTTATGTCTAAATCAGGTCACTCAACTAAGTACTACTACAATAAACCTGGCCTATCACCTGTTTTTGTAAATAAACATTTGTAAGTAAAATAAGTACTTAAAGTTTGAAGACAGGCAAGAGAGATGGCTCAAAACTTAAAGAGCACTTTAGCATCCACACAGCAGATGACAACAATCTGTAACTTTAGTTCCAGTGCTATCTTCTGGCCTCTGCCAGCACTAGACAAACATAATGCATATACATATATGCAAACAAACCTTGCAAGATATGGTGATGCACTCCTTTAATCCCAGCCTAATCTACACAGTGAGTTTGAGGTCAGGAAGGCTACGGAAAAGGAGAAGCAGCAGCCCGCTAGTGCCTTTAATCCCAGCACTCAGGAGGCAGAGGCAGGCAGATCTCTGAGTTCGAGGCCATCCTGGTCTATATTGAGTTCCAGGACAGCCAGGGCTACACAGAGAAAACCCTGTCTCAATAAACAAACAAACAAACAAAAAAGGAAAATAGCTTGTCAATTTGTGTATAGTCCATGGCTACTTTCCTGCTACCATTGTAGAGCCAAATAGTTATAACAGAGCCACTAGGCCAACAAAATCTAAATTATTTATTACCAGCCCTTTATACAAAAGTTTTCAGACTGTGATCTAAGTGATAGCCAAATATATCAGAAATGATAGAAAAATAACCTCTTGTTCATTTCAACCCAATTACTTAAGGTTTACTATGAGCTCCTCCTCCTTTGTAATTAGCATCACTTAGTAATCGCTGATATTCACATTCCAGTCACTTCCCATAGAGTAGGTGCATTAGTCACCCAGTAATTTATCTTTCACAATATTATTACAAACAAAATCCTCACTAAGGCACATTGTAATTATCACTACATATACTTATCTTTCAATTGTATATAATCTACTAATGTATAGATAAGCAAAGCTGAACACAAAAACAAAACTTGATATAAAGTATCTCAGACTACCATTAAGGACCAAAACACCCGTGCTGCCTGATATTAGGAAAGACTATCAATCCCTCAGCACCATTCCAAACCCACCAGGTTTCTCTTATGCACATTCAAAGTCTTGAGGACTACTGCACTGAAAGATAATTTTACCTTGAGTGTGAAAAGACTAATTCGGCCAGGCAATTTATAAAATAGCCCTTCTCCTCCTCTCGAGTTGGAATGTAGCATAGCATTGAGGCACGCTAGAGGGGAAGTCCCACTGTAAAAGATGAAAGGATAAAATTGGGTCACAAAAATCTGTGTCTACTTACCAAATATCCAGCTCCTCTAACTCATTTCCAAATCAAGAAGCAAAGCAAGCAATGCAAAAGCAACGATTTCACAAATGTTTTATGAAACAAAGCAGTAGACTATAAGCAATCTAAGTTCCTGACGTCCTACCCACAGGGTCTAGACTGTGGTGCATAATAACTTGGAATACCTATCAAGTCAGGGTTAGTGTTTCCTGACATTACAAACCAAATACTCAAAAAAATATTAGTGTGACAGAGTTCAGCTGTGAGCCAGATATGGTGGCCCACACCTTTAATCCCAGCACTTGGAAGGAAGAGGCAGGCAGAGTTCTGAATTTGAGGTAGCCTGGTCTACAAAGAGAAGAAACCTGTCTCCCATCTTAAATACAAAAACGAAAAACAGAAACAGTAAGAGTCGGCTGGCTGCTTTCCAGAGGACCAGAGTTTGGTTCCCAGTGCCCATGCTGGGTGGTCACAACCTGCTGCACTAAGCTACAGGGGATCCTATGCTCTCTTCTGGACCGCAAGCGCAACCACATATACGTGCCATACACACCAACTAAAGATGAAAACGTTTCCAAGCCATACGTTAATGAAATTTAAAGCACATACTTTAGCCAGGTATGCTGGCTCATTCTTATAACCTCAGCATTCAGGAAGTTGAGCTAGGAGGCCTACCTCCAAGTCTGGGCTACATAGTCAGTTCCAAGCCATTTTGACCTATATTACGAATTTCTATCAAAAACAGAATTGAAATACATCTTAATAAAATTTTACACCATGTGATGGTGGTGCATGTCTTTAATCCCAGCACTTGGGAGGCGAAGCCAGCCTGGTCTACAGAGAGAGTTCCAGGACAGCCAAGCACAGAGAAACACTATCTTGAAAAACAAAACAACAAATTTTCCCTCTACTATTACAAGTTTTCTCACCTAAGAGGAGTGGTACATGTCTTTAACTTTCAGCATATGAGAGGCAAAAGCAGGGTGAATCTCTTGAAGTTTAAGGTCAGCCTGGTGCTCCAGGGCAGCCAGAGCTACATTAACAGAGTTCCCAGATTATAAAAATAATAAAAATTAATTTTAAAAACTAAATAAATATTTTGGTTATTGGGACTAGAGAGATAACTCAGCAGTTAACAGTACTTGCTATTACTGCAGAGGAATAAGGTTCAGTTTCCAGCACCCACATTAGGCAGCTCAGAGCTGTTGTAAGTTCCAGGAGATCTAACACGTTCTTCTTCTGGTCTCCATGAGTAAGGACACGTGTGTGTGACACACACACACTATTGTTTAAATATCCAACTACATAGTATATGAAGTTCCATAATCTCTGACACAACAGTAAGTTACAAAAATGACACTACAGCTGGTCTCCGTGGTGCATGCCTTTAATCCCTTTAATGCCTTTAATCCCAGCACTCAGGAGGCAGAGGCAGGCGGATCGCTGCGAGTTCGAGGCTAGCCTGGTCTACAAAGCGAGTCCAGGACAGCCAGGGCTACACAGAGAAACCCTGTCTCGAAAAAGCAAAAAGAAAAAAAGTGGCAACTTCATGACACAAGAGGACATTTACTAATCTTAAAACAGAAAAAGGTGTTAAAAACATAAAAATGTCTATTTCCATTAAATTTATTATTAGAATGTTAGTGCTGGGATCCACCTGTGCAAGTTTTCTTCACTCTCCTTTGTTTTTGGGGTTTGGCTTTTTTGTTTTTTGGAGACAGGGTTTCTCTGTGTAGCCCTGGCTGTCCTGGACTCGTTTTGTAGACCAGCCTGGCCTCGAACTCACAGCGATCCACCTGCCTCTGCCTCCCAAGTGCTAGAATTAAAGGCATGCACCACCACACCCGGATTCATTCTTCTTTGTATGTTAAGATAAAATGTATCTTAAGTCATTTTTTTTTTTTTTACAAAACTAGCAGCCCTAATTTACATAGTGTTAAAAATAAATTGAGTGTAAAAAGCCATTAAAAAAAAAGCAATTCTACTTTGACACACACTGCATACTAAAAATATTTTCAACAAAAAGCAGTCACTAAAAGCACGCAGGTACATCATCTAAACGAACATCAAGCATGTGCTAGCATCTCCTACCAGGGAGATAACGTGCTGTCAAGTCCTTCTGTGACTCCTACACAGGACAGCTGTCTACACTAACAGAGATGCACACTCATACTGAGTGCTACAATTCCTAGAGCAGCAAAAAGCAGAAACATGGACTAATTTACCTTCTATGGGCATTGTGATCCAACAGCAGGGCAGACAGCAACATGATGGGGTATCGCCCATGGAAACAAAAATAAAGCACAATTATCACACCGCAAAGTGCATAGGTACAAGTCAAACAGATGAAATGTAGGGAATCCTAAGCATCCCTCCCCATACAACATTAACTAAAGACTATGTGATCTGAGGAGAGTGAAAAGCTTTAATCACTTCAAATGGCTACAGCTTGATTAGTCACATAATATAATAACTGCTTAGGGCTGGGAGGAAAACTCATTCAATAAAGTACTTGAAAAGCAAGGACTCAGATTAGACTTCACACCCCAAAAACCACGTTTAAAAAAAAAATGGAGGCATGGTAGACAGGCACTTGTAATCCCAGTGCTGGGGAGACAGAAACAGGCTTGGTAGCAAACCACAAGTAGTAGGTCCCATTGAGAGACCCTTTTTCTCAAAAACAGCAAGGTAGAACAGCATCCAAGCTTGTCCTCTCATCACACACACCATGAACCTTCACATACACAAACGTGTACATTATCCCCCATAGACAAAATGTTTGTTCCAAGTCCCAAAATAGGACTGCTGTTAGAGACGCAACTTTACTTAGTTAAATTAAAAGGGGGGCGGGGGGCCCCAAGGCAGTTAGGGCTGGAAGTGGCTCAGCAGCTAAGAGCACTAGCTGCTCTTCCAAGAAGACCTGGGTTTAATTTCCAGCACCAACATAGCAGCTTACAACTGTAACTCCAGTTCCTGTGGTTCCAATGCCCTCTTCTGGTCTCCACAGGCACTAATGTACACCATGCAGACACCCACTAGTGTAAAACACACACACACACACACACACACACACACACACACACACACCAATTAAATTGTTTTTAGTCAGGCACTGGCGGCACAGATCTGAATTTGAGGGCAGCCTGGTCTACAGAGCAAGTTCCAGGTCAGCCACAGCTACACAGGCAGAGAAACCCTGTCTCAAAAACACTAGCAGTAATTATAACAACAACAAATGGAGAGGCTGAGAGAGCGGTAAGACAGGAAAATTAAAGACAGCCCCTGGTATTCATTCCTCCAATTATTTCTGTTACTTGTTTCTCTAGAAAAACTACATTATAACAAATTGTAACAAAATTAGTACATTTGTATCAAAGCTGACTACACCAGCTGGCTGTGGATAGCATGTGCCTATAAGCCCAGCACTTAAGCGGTGAAAACATGAGGATCAGAGTTCAAGGTAAGCCCTCCGCAATGCAGTAAGTTGGAAGCCACCCTGGGCTGCAAGAAACTGTCTTTAAAAAAACAAGGGGGAAAAAAAAGGCAATCAGTGGGTTGTTGGAGGGTTTTACGTCACTGAGACCATTTTTCTTGGATCTGAAAGGAAAAGCTTTTCAGTCCTGTGGTGACAGAGAAAGTAGAGGAAAGAGCATCTACAGCCACATACATGTATGCGCTTGCTCCTTCGTCATCACTAGACCATGTGAAACAAGACTGTAGGAGAAGCCAGGGCTGCAGCAAGACCTTATCTTTAAAAAACAAAAGTATACTAGAAAATTTATCTGATTCCATTAAAGATATAAAATAAGAACCGAATTCTAGCTGCAGTTTAAGATCTTAGAGAGGTCTTCTGAAGATTAAAAAAAAAAAAGACACTGTATTTCTGATAAAAATAAATGGATACTCACCCACTCCACTTCCACCCTCAGCATACACACCACCACCATCAGAAACACAACCACAGACTACAAGGATTTGCTACTGCACACCACAGATAGATGCCATGTGAAGCCCTCGCTTAAGCAACAAGCGCAATACAAACCTCATTTCCTTTAGTCCTTCTGCCTCTATGACCTGCAGAATCTGTTTCGGTGTCATTGGAGCATCCGAGTAGTTTTCTAACACCTGAAGAAACAGAAACGTCCCAACTTCAGTGTGAAAACTTTTATTACCACAATCAAAATGACTTTGGGGCTGGGGCTATGGCTCAGTGGCAGAAGTGCAAGGCCCCAGGATATGTAAGACCTTAGCAGTTCTGATAGCTGCATAACTTAATACTGTTAAAATACAGAATATAGCCAGGTGATGGTGGCGCACACCTTTAATCTCAGCACTCAAGAGGCAGAGGCAGATGTCTCTGAGTCTGAGGACAGCCAGGGCTACACAGAAAAACCCTCTCTGGAAAGACAAAACTATATATAGAATATAGACTAGGTATGATGACAAAGCCTTTAATCCAGTGCTCAGGAGGCAGGTGAGCCTCTTGTGATGCCCGTCTCAAAAAATAAAAACCACCACCACCAACAAAAAAAAACTGCTGCAAAATACTCATAAGATGGAAATACACTCAAGGAACTTTTAGACCAAGTATGGTGGCACAGGCCTTTAATTCCAATAGAAGCAGACAGATTTCTGTGGGTTCAAGGCCAGCCTGGTTTATATTTTGAATTCGAGACCAGGCAAGCTACATGAAACCGGCTCAAAAAAAAGAAAAGAAAATTTTTGACTAGTGCCCATGAGTGTGTAAGTGTGTGTGTGCGCGCGCGCATGCATGTGTTAATGTTTGCTAACACGCACTATGTAGATCAGGCCAGTCTCAAATTTACAAAGACTGGCCTGCCTCTGTGTACCAAGTGTTGGGATTAAGGGTGTGCTTGACGCCTGGCTGTGTGTTCAGTTTTGTTCTGAGACAGCCTAGGCTACCTCTGAACTTCCCATGTAGCTAAGGATGTCCTGGGACTCCTGACCCCATTGTCTCCACCTCCCAATGCTGGGATTACTAATGTGCGCCATGCAGTTCTTTTCCATTATATCGTGAAATTCTGGGGTTAACCACCGCAATACATTTTGCCACTTGACAACACGATGCTACAATTCTAGGTGTAACTGACATAAGCAGTGAGGAAGGAAGCCAATGTCCTGCGTGTGAGTTCACCTGTAACTAAGTCAGCACTTCCTCAGCAACTGCAAGACTCACTCTAAGAAGTTGAACTGCTTCCTCTTCTAGGAAGGAAAAGAAAGACGTCATTATCTTACTTTCTACACCTGTGCAGCTGCTGCGGGTACTCCAAGCTAGCAAGTCTAACACTCAAGGTCTCCCTGTCATTAAAAAAAAAAAAAAAGGCAGCAGAAATTCCCAAAGGAAGGTTACAAATAGACCTTGTCACAAAAGGAAATCAAAATTTGGAAAAGGGAATACTAAAACAAAACTCCCATTTTCCCTCCTTAGTCTGTTAATTTTTACACTGCTCTATTACAAACATGCTTCTACTTCTGATGATTTGGATCTTATCTACCTCTAAGCCGTGACTTCTCTAGCTTCAGATTCAAGCAGTTCTGTAGGACTCACCTAACTGTCCATTCAATTTATTCTACTCTAATGCAGCTCAGCAAGTCTAGTGTATCTCCCCTCCAGCCCTATCCTTCCCCCCTATATAGCCTACTTGGCACTTGAAGCCTTTCTAACCACCTAATTCAGCTACACACGTGTGGCAGCCTTCGCTCTCATGTACCTGGTTCACTCCCACAGGCAGTGACCCAACACAACAGCCTTCTCAATTATAACCTTAAGTCGGTCCAGCCCTGTTCTCCTCAAACCCATTCCCATCTGTGGGGATCCCTCATTTTAAAAAACCACTGGGAACACCTGCCTTGTGCCAAGCCCAATTCTAGGGATTCAGGGTCTACTTCAAAACCATGCTCAGCAACTCTGCCTGTCTCGCCACAGGCAGCAGAAGGCAAGTTTCCAGAACCCACCTAGCCACTAAAGCGCAGCCTTCAGAGTCAGTTAGGACAAGATTTCAATTCTACTCTTCCAAACTGAGGCAAGTGTCCACGCAACCTGAGCTAAGGGCTCTTCCTCTCCAGGTCACTTCTCGGATGAATGAGAACATAAGTAAGCACCTGTAGGCACTGCAGAAGCTGCCACCCAGGCCTCTCAGTCACCTGTCTCCCCACGAGACTGCCTCACGGCCACCACATGCTTGTGACCCAGCAATTACTCGTTGTTCCACGCCATTAGCACACTTTGCAAATATGTTCATCTCTATGTCCTCTCCTCCCTCAGCCATTCTTTCTTCATCAGCTTCTGCAGGCATGGCGTCCTCTGTGACAGGCCTCCCTACATGCCACTGACCCTTCAAGTCTCAGCTCGGAAAGGCCCTTCCTTCCGGAAGCTCTCCCTGACCTACACCAGGCAGAGGCAAAGCGCTCTTTTTCAGTGCTCCCACTGTTCCACAGCACAAGTAATCATCTCCTAGGGCAGGGTACTTCAAAGACATGTGAACTAATCCCTCATATTTATTCCTAAACAAAAGACAGAAACCACAGAGCATGGTGGCACACATCTTTAATCCCAGCACTCGGGAGGCAGAGGCAGGTGGATCGCTGTGAGTTCAAGGCCAGCCTAGTCTAGTCTAGTCTACAAAAGCAAGGCATGACTGTTACACAGACAAGCTGTCTCAAAAACAAAACAACACAACCATACCTGTTTAAATCTATGCATCTCCAGTAACATGTAAGCTCACAGTTCTGTCCATGTATCTGAAGCCCCCACCCCCGAGAAGACTAGAAATTCCTCCTCCTCTTTACAGTCTAAGATTACCCTAATGCCAAGACAGGCAAGGGTAGCCAATCTTGTTAGTCAATAACCCTATAATAAGCCTTACTTAGTATAAATTCCTGATGTTCACTATCACAAGACACCATCTCTCAAGACACCAGATGAGCCAGGAAATCTCCTACAAAAGCAAAGCATGACTCTGAAAAAATATCTACTAATTATTTAAAGAGTAGCCAGAAAGAGCTGAAGAAATTTTTTTACTTTTTTGTGTTTGTTTTTTCGAGACAGGGTTTCTCTATGTAGCCTTGGCTGTCCTAGACTCACTTTGTAGACCAGGCCTGCCTCTGCCTCCCGAGTGCCGGGATTAAAGGCGTGGGCCACCACCCCCAGCTTGAGCTGGAGAATCTTAACACAAGAAAATAAAGAGAAGTTATATCTAAAGATACAAAGTACTGAGGGCTACAGAGATGGCTCAGAGGTTAAGAGCACTGCCTGTTCTTCCAAAGGTCCTGAGTTCAATTCCAGGCAACCACATGGTGGCTCACAGCCATCTATAATGAGATCTAATGCCCTCTTCTGGTGTGCAGGCATACATGCAGGCAGAAGACTGAATAAATAATAAATAAGTAAATCTTTTTTAAAAACCTCATTTTTATTGAAATTGTATATAAACTGCTAGCTTTCAGAACAATCCAGCACTGTTCTATTCCTTGTCTTTCAAGATCGCACATTTCTGAAAGAAGTTATCTCTCCTACTAGAAAGGACCAAAAAAAAAGACGTAAGAATGTGTGACAGGACTCTTTTTTTTTCCGAGACAGGGTTTCTCTGTGTAGCCTTGACTGTCCTGGGCTCATCTGTAGACCAGGCTGGCATCAAACTCACAGCAATCCGCCTGCCGCTGTCTCCCAAGTGCTGGGATTAAAGGCGTGCACCACACCTGGCTGACTGGACTTTTTTTTAAAAAATGGGAAGAAGTCTTAAGTCTCCCACCCCCACAAAAGCACAGAAAATTCTAAAACACAAACCACATGAAAGATATGCAAAATTGCATACCATGTTCCCACAAGTCCTCTTTCAAATGTACAACTACAGATTACTATTTTTAACTGAAGAGCCACAGAAGAAAAAGAAAGAACTTAGACAATTAAGCGTGAGGGTGAGCCAATGATGAAATAGAAACAGCAACCGTAACGTTGGAATTCAAACCACAGTAAATTTAAGAACCTAAAGAGGCTTAAAATAACGGTGGATTCCAATTTGCTAGAACCTTTCAACTAATAAGAGCCAAAGAGCTCTGAGATGAGAAGACTTTACAACTGTCAGGACATAAGTAACACAGGACTTGAAGGTGCTTTAACCTACCTCTAACAGAGGTGCCCAGAGTCATAAACACCTGCACACAGAAACTCAGAATTTCAATGAAGAACAGTCAAGACTCAACAACCTCCACAATATATGAAACGCGCCTCACTTCAGCTTCCTCCTAGGCTCCTTCAGACCTCAAGCTGTCTCCAGGTGAAGCATCATTGGAGAAATTCTAAATTCCAAGATCATAAAAGCTAGCCAAAGGTTCTAATTTTGATTGACTCAGAAGGAAAAATAGGCCACCTAGGAGTTTCAATTTTCATATGCCAAACAAAAAACAAACCCAGCTACAAGCTTCAGACAAACAGTCCCGGTTTCTGTTCCCAGGGTAACAAGAGAAGACATGATGGGGTATGCCAGTGGAAATTCAAACCGCGGTAGCTCAAACAGCCCGGGTCAATCAGTAACAGGCTTTCACAGGGTCCAAGAAAAGAACGCACTCTAGATTTTTATCAGCCACCAACACTTTTGAGGCAGAACTCCCTTTCCAGTAAGACTACAATTAGAAAGCTGAGCTTTACTCCATCCTTCAAACCGAATTACTACTAATTATAAATACAGGACATCAACAGACAAGAAAGATGAACCACAATCCTGCACTGTGACAGCCTGAGGACGTGACATTTCCCAGAGAAGTATAACCTATTAGGATTGTCATCAGCAACATTTTATAAGAGCATGCCTCAAGCCTTTTGGCTTTGCACTTCTTGAATCCAAAAGGCGGCTACCTCACAAGCCCACTGAAGCTGGGAAAACAGAAAATCCACAAATCCTTTGGGCAGGCAGCTAGATTTTTCCCTCTTTTCCCCCCTAAACCCTCTGAAAAGGAGCCTCAAAAGACATGATTGCAAACTATACTCAATTCCTCTGCAAAAATGCCTACCTCTACTGCAGTCACAGAGGTTCAGTGTGATTGGAATGTCCATGGGGCACCTACATAACAATCACTTAAGCAGATGGCAAAAGTACTGTTTCTAAGACAGAATCTCGGGTTCAATGTGTTTAAAATGAGCCCTGGAAACAGTGTTTTAAACAAAGTCCCCAGAGTGCCCCCACCCCACTGGGCACTCAAGTTTGAGAACCACTTACTCAGGGTTCAGATTGGTCCTTAGCAATTGCTTCCCGACACACACCTGGTTTAAATTGCCAAAGCTCCAAATGCTTCCCTTGTCCTTGAAACCAGGGGCGCTTTGCCACCCCCGCGATGCCCAGTGAGGGAAGCACTTCCGACCCTTCCCGGAAACCTAACTTCCTCAGACGAATAAATGGCGCTTCCCGGGACCCCCTGCTGAGGCCAGCGTGGGGGAGGGGGGAACTGGAGCACGGGAGCTCCAAGCAGCTTGCCAGCTCGCCCCTCCGTAGGAATTCGGGGGGGGGGGTGTCCAGAAAAAAGGCGACCCAGCCTACCGGGGCCGGGGACCTCCCGCGTTCGCCACCCAGGTGGCCCCGCCCCCTGCTGCGGTGGGCAGGGCCTCGCCCCTCCCCCGCCCCGGGAGCCGGGCGGGAGCTCACCCCCCCGGACCCCCCCCGCGCCGTCCGCGCCCCCCGGGCAGCTCGCCTCACCAGGCGCGCGGCCTCGGCCCACGTGCGCTCCTTCTTCCTTTTCTGTTTGTCCTTCATCCTCCTCCTCCGCGGCGGCGGTGGCAGCGGCGGCTCCACGCGGGGCCTCCGGGCGGGGCGGGCTGGGGCGGCGGCGCCGGGCTGGGGCGGAGGCGGCAGCGGCGGGGAGCGCGTGGCGGCGGCGCGTGAGAGGACTCGGGTGGAGCCGGAGAGGGCGGACGCACCGGGACCGGCTAGCGCGAGACCCGGCGCGAGGCCCGCGGTGGGGGGAGGGGCGGCGGCTGCACGCGCCCGCGCTGCGTCAGTCGCCCACGGGGGTGGCGGCGGTAGCGGCAGCAGCAGCCCCGCGGTGGCTAAGGAATGCGGCGGCTCCGCATAACCACGGGGTCAGAGGTCACGCCTCGTCAGGCCTCCGCTTTCCCGCGCTGCTGGTTCCCAGGACGGACTAGTGGCGGGCCGGGATGGCCAGATGAGGGTTCCCCTTCGACGCTCGGATGCGTGCGTGTCTGCCGTGGGTATGTGTGTGTATGTGTGTGCCCGCGTGTGTGTGTGAGAAAGAAGAGTGAGGAGGGGGAGTGTGGGGTTTTTTTTTTTTTTTTGAACAAAAACAAACCGAAAGGGTCGTTGGGATTTGTAGTCCTTACTGGCTATTTGGCCTCTCCCGCTCCGGAAGAAAATGGCTACCTGAAGAGCTTGGACTACATTTCCCGGCGTGCGTGGGGACCGTGTTTTCCGCCCACTCTCTTCCGTACCCCGCTGCGCTCTGAGCTCGGTAAAGAAGGGGGCGGGAAGTCGGTCAGGAAGGGATGGGGCGGGGTCTCGCGAGGTTCGGGAACTAGCGGAGGCCGTGGGTTTCTGGGAGGTGTTGCTGGGAAGGGGCGGTGGCTGGACTCCCCCAGGCGGCGGTTAACCCGTTCGGTGCTTTTTAGGTACTAGAGGCTGGTCCAGTGATGGGGAGGAGCCGGAGTTGGTTGTCCCTACCCTGCTAACACTTTGGGCATTAAGTAAACAGTTTTCATCTGCACTTCTGGTGGGTGACAAAAAAACAGGATTTTCCCTTTTGGCCCACCCCTAAATGACTCAACTGGCGCATAGTCATAAGCAAAGAGACACTCTTATCAGTAAAAACGGTTATTGCACGATTGACCGACCTGGACGGTTACCCATTTCCTCTTGTACTTTCATACCGCTATGTATTTGCAGAGGATGCACCTGCAGCCTGCAGCAGCATTGGTACCAGGTGAATTTGGTAATCCGGTGGTTGGTAAAGACTTAAGGGCCATCCATTTAAATCAAAACGCGCCTGAGTGTATTTTTAGAAGCAGTACGCTGGCGAGAGGTCAAGTCCTCAAGTCACTCCCTGACACCTCTAGACCCCACTGAGCCTCGGTTTGATCTATGTTAGCGTTAGTACCCCACAACATTGATGGGGTACAAATTAGCATGAAGTATCTAGAAGCTTGGAGAGAGAATGTGGAGGGTCCTGATATTTTTAGGCGCATGTTAATTTGGCTTCTGGTATAGAATGATAGCTGTTACTAGAAGCTCACAGACAAGGGGCAGTGGAGCCTCTCAGAGCCTTGATTGCAGTGTTAAATGGGATGAGGTTTGGGGCACCCAGAACATAAAAGTATTTTTCTGTATGTATTTATTGAGTCAAGGTCCAGAAACATTTCTACAGTCAGTCTTGACCTGGATTAATGACCGGTTTTTGGTTGGTTGGTTGGTTGGCTGGTTTTGGTTTTTCGGGTTTTCGAGACCAGGTTTCTCTCTGTTAGCATAAATGGTGCCAGTGCTGAGACAAAGCAATCACTGAGCAGTCCGACCCTTTCACCTCAGGGGCTCAGCAGTCCTTATTATTGGTCACCCAAGACTAAAATCCAGTAAGCAAGTCTTCAGTGAACAAACTACAGAAGGTGAAATGTAGACATTTTTACACCACCACCACTCTCTTCTGATTTCATCTCAACAGGGAGAGGAGGATTAACTTCTAAAGTCATCTTACTGTTTTTGACGTTTTAGGTTCTGAATTCTGAGACAGGAACTCACTGTGTAGAGTAGGTTAGCCCAGAACTCAGAGAGATTCACCTGCCACTGCCTTCCCAGTGCTGAAATGAAAGGTGGGCTGGGGTGGGTTGTAGTGCCAGGGATTGAACTGAGGGTCTCACACAATCACTGGGCTATGTCCTAGCACTATTTATTTATTTAGGGTTTCCTCTGTGTAGCCTTGGCTGTCCTGTACTCACTTTGTAGACCAGGCTGTCCTCGAACTCACAGTGATCCTCCTGCCTCTGCCTCCCACAATGCTGGGATTACAGGCATGCACTACCGTGCCCCCTCCTTTTTTTAAAACAAAATCTCACAGGTTAGACAGGTTGGCCTTAAACAAGCTATTCTTTCCTGTGCCATTCGTACATGAGGGATTAAATACATGCCCCGCTGCCCTAGCCTTTCTGCAGCTGAAATAGTCACCTCTATGAGGACAATGAAACTTGTTTCAGACCTTTTGAATTGCTCCATATCCCCAACACATACACATGCCTGGAGGACTAATAGGGAAGATCCACTCTAAAAATGCAGACTTTGTGTTTTGCTATGCTGGGAATCGAGCTCAGGACTGTATATATGTTAGATGCTTTACCACTTCCAAGCCCTTTTTACCTTTTGAGACAGGTTCTTAATAAGTCACACAGGCTGGCTTGACCAGGCACTCACTCTGCCCCAACCTCCAGAATAGATGGGATTACAGGCCTGTACCACCAGATCTGACTGAAATGTCCATGTTTAGACTGTGGACACTGGAAAGCAGTTCATACCCAAAAGTTACCCAGCGTTTCATCCATAAGCACTACCCTACCCCGAACTCCTTTATGTTCACTGAGGAAAGGAGATTTGCAGATCAAATGTAGGAGCACAGGAAGATCATCCTAGACTTCCTGGTGGGTCACTGTAATTACATGGCTGCCTAAACACATAGGCGTTTTGGAGATATGACCCACTGGCTTTGCAGTGGCAGGAAGCAAAGGTCTGTAAGCAGCCTCTGGACTAAGCAGCCTGCTAACAGCAGCAAGGAATTGGGGACCTTGCTTATTTACCCCGTTGGAACTGAACTCTGCTAGTGCAGATGAGCTCAGAGAGAAGAGTTTCCACAGTTGAAGAACACACACCTTGACTTCAGCCTCAGATTGAAGCAAGGAACCCCTGGCCCCCACTCAGTATTTGGGTTCAGAGAAGTGTGAGGTATTTTAAATGTGTGTTTCAAGCTACTATGCCTGTGTTTGCTTCTTACAGTAAACAAAGACTAATACACTGCAGTGACCCCTTTCATTTGTCTCAGCAAGCACTGCCGACTTCTCACAAGTGAGGCAGGCTGTGGGAAAATCCACACGTAACTATTTCAAGATGTGTTCCCTTGTAGAATCAAACTAACGATAGTGTCATCATTAAGCATGAGGAGAAAGTAGTTCAGAAGGCTGCTTAAGGGAATTGGAAATGGCTGAGGCAGCTCATGTCTAATTTCATCACTTGGGAGGTGAAAGCAGGAGGATTTTGAGCTCAAAGACAGGTTGGGCTACATAATGAGTTTGAAGCCAGTCTAAGATACACAATTAGACTTCCTCTACAAAAGACGAAAGTATTTGAAAGTTAGATTTGATTATTAAGCCTTAAGAGGTTTTGGTGGTGGTGGTGGTTGGTTTTTTTGTTTTGTTTTGTTTTTTGTTTTCCCTCCCAAGTTAATAGGAATCATGAGTTTTTCTTGCCGGAAGCAGCAAGCACATCTATGCTCTGTTTTAGTGTGTTTTAAAGTTGTTTTTATCACAGTACTTTTATTTCAAGTCACTTTTGAAAGTTAATACAGGTACCATGAGCTTAGTAAGATAAACAGAACTGCTATTCAACCCTGCCCAGTTGGGGGATGAGTAATTGTTTTTACATTAATGAACAAAGCACACAAGAATAATTCAAGCGACAAACCCAAGAGATACACAGAAGGACATAGCATCGCTGCTCCTCAATGTAACAGCAACACTAGCTCTGGGGCTGCAGAGATGCTCAGAGATTAAGAGTGCTAAATACTCTTACAGAGGACCTGGGTTCAATTCCCAGAACCCACATGGTAGCTTACAACTGTCTATCTCATACATGTGGTGTATAGACATATGCAGGTAGAAGGCAATACACATTTTTTTAATTGAAAAAACATATTGGAGCCAGGCGTGGTGGCACATGCCTTTAATCCCAGCACCAAGGAGGCAGATGCAAGTGGATCTCTGTGAGTTCTAAGGCCAGTCTAGTCTACAAAGCAAGTCCAGGACAACCAGGATTGTTACACAGAGAAACCCTGTCTCAAAAAAAACCAAAATAAAGCCGGGCGTGGTGGCGCACGCCTTTAATCCCAGCACTTGGGAGGCAGAGGCAGGTGGATCACTGTGAGTTCGAGGCCAGCCTCGACTACAAAGTGACTCCAGGACAGTCAAGGCTACACAGAGAAACCCTGTCTCGAAAAACCAAAAACAGAAAACAGAAAAAAGGACAACAACAAAAAACCCATATTGGTTCTGGACTCCAGTGGACCTGGGTGGCTTTGAGCAAATATGAAACTTCTCTAATCCAGCACTGTCACTGGACACCGGCATACAGGACAAACTTCAGAGAGTTATCGAGACAGAGTGGCACGTGCTTGCTTGCTTGGGAGGCTGAGGCAGGGGAAGCATTTGAACCCAGAGGTTTGAGAACAGCCTGGGTGACACAGGGAAACCTCGTCACAAAGAATAAATGAGATCACAGTTGTTCAGCTTCAGCATTACGATGATCAGCTAATGTCGCGCTCTCCCACGCTTTCACACATCACATGTCTTTGCATGACTTATTTGGTAACTGCATTTGGTGTCTGTTTGGATTTGTTTCCATTTGTATCCCCCAAATGCCAGCCATAGTCTTTGGCATGCAGTAGATAACCAAACTGTTGGTGTAAGAGCCAAGCTTAATAGTTCCTGTGCTGTAGAAAATGTCTGAGAAATGATCTCCTCTTGAATGCTTTCATAACAGTTCCTGGAACCTACTCATACAGGGGGAAAAAAAACAAGACAAGATCATACCCAACAGATCACTACAAGTGCTAAGTAGAGACTTTAGGGATTCCATTGTCACTGAGTTGTCAAACCTGCCCTCGTTATAGATGACGTAACTCATAACTCGGGTGCTAGTTACTATCACTTAAATTCTACTGTTCAGTCTCCCATGACTCTAGGAAAGGTAATTAAATTACCAAAATGTTTAGAGTAGTTATCTTTAGCTTGTGTAAGACCAGGAAGTTTATTGGTAATTTTTCCATACAAAACATTACATTATTTTAATTTAAAAGGTTTTGTTTTTGTTTTTGTTTTTGTTTTTCGAGACAGGGTCTCTCTGTGTAGCCTTGGCTGTCCTAGACTCACTTTGTAGACCGGGCTGGCCTCGAACTCACAACGATCCACCTGCCTCTGCCTCCCGAGTGCTGGGATTAAAGGCGTGCGCCACCACCGCCCAGCTAAAAGGTTTTTTTTTTCATTTCAAAAACAAAATAGAACATTAATTTATATTAAGGTGGCAGTTATAATAATCATTATATCATAGTGAACATGATTTTTTTTTACATCTTCCAAATCTAGAATGTGTGTTCCTTTATTATGGAAAAGTAAAATTAATATCAGTCAATAGTGAAAGAACATCTTTAATAATAAGTTCCTTTTCCCACATTGGTTACCATTGTAGGACTCCTTACATTAGCCTCTAAGAGACATTTAATCTAATTTTTTTTTTTTATCAAAATTGTGGGAAATGACAGTTCCCTGACTGCTTGAGGTTTTCTGGAAGAGATTCTTCATTAAAGACTCATTCCAAAGCTAGGCAGGTGGTGGTGGCGCACGCCTTTAATCCTAGCACTTAGAAGGCAGAGGCAGGCAGATCTCTGTGAGTTTGAGCTTGCCAAAAAAAAAAACAAAATAAAGACTCGTTCCAATGTTTTTTTTCTGAGACAGGGTTTCTCTGTGTTGCCTTGGCTGTCCTGGACTCACTTTGTAGACCAGGCTGGCCTCAAACTCTCTGCCTGCTTCTGCCTCCTGAGTGCTGGGATTAGAGGCTTGCGCCACCATGCCCAGTTTGATTGCAATTTTTAATCTCGTAATGCTAGAAAAAGACATTCAGAGTTACCATAGATCCTTTTGATCTAAATTTAGGCCCTTTCCTCTATAATGATGGGGGGAAAGTTAAGAGCACTTAAATTGACTTGTTGTTTGGGGCTGCTTACATTATTGTTTTGCCTCTTTTGTTGTGTGTTTTTTGAGACAGGGTTTCTCTGTGTATCCCTGGCTGCCCTGGATCTCACTCTGCAAACTCATGTGAGGTACAGCAGAGAACAGAATCCCCAAACAAGCTGGGTCCCAAGCCCACAGAATCAGAGATAATAAATTAATGTCATTCCGGAGATAATGTTTTCAATGTCATGGATGTATCGAAGTAATTTGTTACATACAAGCTGATTCCTAATAATGAATGTGCCTCCCTTCTAGGTGGTTGTTACTGTGACTGCCCTCTTGACAAAAGTACTTTCACACAATTCTGTAACAGAGTCCAGGGTGTTCCCAGACCCTCTGGAGCTCCTGTGGATGACAGTAGTAGCCACAGCAGTGGTGCTCAATTTTATCTTGGAGTTCCGGGAAGAAAAAACGCTGTCCAGGTCTAGGGCAGAGGCAGAACATTTATTTGCATTTGCCTGTACAAGGCCCTGGCTTTGATCCCTAGTACTATAACAATAAATATCCCACTTGTCTCTGTTCCTGGAGTCAATCCTGAACCAGGATTCAAACTAATGCAGTTTGCCCGCTTTCCCACTCTGCTTCTATAGATAAAAGGTCCAAACCACTGTTCTCAGATGAGTAATCTGTACTCCTTTCTTCTCTCAGCCATGTTGAGTTTTTTTCTTTTTTTTTTTTTTTTTCTTTTTTCAGTTGTTGAAACAGGGTCTCATCAGGTAGCCCTGGCTGGCCTGGAATTTGCTATAAAGGCCAAGGTAGTCCTCAACTCAGTGACATCTGTCTGTTTCCAGAGTGCTATGATTAAAAGGTCTGTACTGTGAGCCGGGTGTGGTGGCATACACCTTTAATCCCAGCACTCCTCGGGAGGCAGAGGCAGGTGGATCGCTGTGAGTTCGAGGCCAGCCTGATCTACAAAGTGAGTCTAGGACAGCCAAGGCTAACACAACAAACAAACAAACAAAGGGTCTGCACTGTACTGCCACTTTAAATCATATAATCTACATTTCTGTGGCCCCATTTTGATTGTAAGTTCTATGGGCTCACAAAGACAAGAAAATAAGAGTACTACTTCAGTGGCCTCCTAGTCTAATGAGATCCTAAGAGGTGGAACCTGGTAACTCTACACATGATTGATAGCACATGTGCTAGGACTTTGGCGGCTGAGGTAGGGAGACTGCCATGACTTTGAGGCCATCCTTGCCTACATAGTGAAAATATCACAAAAAGCCAGATGTGGTAACACAGACCTGTAAGGCCAGCACTTGGGACGTAGAGACAGGATGAATTCAGGGTCATTCTTGGGTACATAATAGCTGTGCTAGCCGGGCATGGTGGCGCACACCTTTAATCCCAGCACTCGGGAGGCAGAGGCAGGGGGATCACTGTGAGTTCGAGGCCAGCCTGGTCTACAAAGTGAGTCCAGGACAGGCAAGGCTACACAGAGAGACAGCTGTGCTACAAGAAACCCTGTCTCAAAACATAACTATGTCTCTTTAGAGAACAGCAAAAAGGAAGTGGTGACAAACATGGGGACTTTCATGAGGAGCTGCTACTTTATCTGGGCTGTGTAAGTTCCATAAGAGTGACTTGGCAGAGTCTAGGGAGAGCAGGAGCACAGTGTCCTGCCTGCAGTGTATCTGTGAAAGTGCGAATGTTGGGTCAGGGCCAACAGTCCAGTGGAAGGAGTGTGGCTAGAGAGAGAGAGAGAGAGAGAGAGAGAGAGAGAGAGAGAGAGAGAGA
>OU015742.1:81940149-81958839 GCA_907169655.1 Acomys percivali
GTTTACACAACTGAGCTACGTCTCCAGCCCCTAGCAGTGTCATAATAAAAGACAAAATTAACACCTACACATACATTTATAGGAACAAAGAATTATAATATAGCACATCCACACTGCAGACAGTGCAGTCCAGCAGTCAATAAAGCGATAAATAAGAGGTCTGTAAGATAGCCACGGCCCACATCTAGGCCACGCCCATCTCTGTAGATACCATTTCACTGAAACAGAGCTGTCACCCTTTTTGCATATGCCTAGAGCTAAGTGACGATAAAATAAAAGAGTGCTGTGGCTATAACAGAGAAAATAATGCCCCCTCCCAAATCCAAAGTTAGCCAGTCCTTAAATTGACAAGGGTTTTGGGGGAAGTTTTGTTTGTTTGTTTGTTTAATTGGTTGGTTGGTTTTCGTTTTTCGAGACAGGGTCTCTCTGTGTGTAGCCCTGGCTGTCCTGGACTCACTTTTGTAGACCAGGCTGGCCTCGAACTCACAGGGATTCACCTGCCTCTGCCTCCCGAATGCTGGGATTAAAGGCGTGTGCCACGATGCCCAGCTTGAGTTGACAAGTTTTAGTCCAGACTCACCTACAAAATGGGACCCTGTCTCTAAAAACCAAGCAAACAACATCAGGTTGAAGAGAAGGATGCACACCAGATGGCGCCATCAGCTTTCCAAACTGGACAATGGAGGAAACAAGTGAGACAATGTCATTAGAAAGGGAAACAGATTCAACCGAAAATGCAACATTTTATCATTTCTCTTTTAAAACTAAAGTGAGCAAATAAGACATTAGTGTTTAAGCCCAGCACTGGGAGGGATCACTGTGAGTTCCAGGCCAGCCTGATCTACGTAGTAAATTCTAAGATAGCCAGGGCAGGAAGAAAAGCTCACCACACTGGGGCTGCCTTAGTTCATCCACAGCTGACAATTGCCTCATGAGGCTCAGAGACGGGCGTGGTCTTTGGCAGCTGGAGATAGTTGAATTCTGCAGACTTGGAGAGGGTATAAATACAACAGCCCAGAGAGAGAAGGCGAGGGCTTTGAGGAGATGGACAAAGAAGGTGAGGCTGTTCTCAGCTGTGGATAAACTAAGGCAGTCCCATATCCCACACTTAGGATTAAAACAAAAATATTTACATAACTAAGTTGTTAATGAAACAAAAACTTCTACTACACCAACACTATTTCTTTTTTTTTTTTCTCCTCGAGACAGGGTCTCTCTGTGTTAGTCTTGGCTGTCCTGGACTCACTTTGTAGACCAGGCTGGCCTTTAACTCACAGAGATCCACCTGCCTCTGCCTCCTGAGTTCTAGGATTAAAAGCCAGTACCACCACCCCTGGCTTTTTTTTTTTTTTTTTTTTTTTTTTTTTGGTTTTTCGAGACAGGGTTTCTCTGTGTATCCTTGGCTGTCCTGGACTCGCTTTTTACACCAGGCTGGCCTCGAACTCACAGCGATCCTCCTGCCTCTGCCTCCCGAGTGCTGGGATTATAGGCGTGCGCCACCACGCGGCTATCCCTGGCTCTTTTTATTTATTTATTTTTAAGATTTGTTTATTTATCTTATATGTGAGTGTTCTATCTGCATGTACTCCTGCAGGCCAGAAGAGGCCATCATGTGGTTGCTGGGAATTGAACTGAGGACTTCTGGAAGAGCAAACAGTGCTCTTAACTGCTTGGCCATCTCTTCAGCCCCTTCCCTGTTCTTTCAACATATATCTATATTTTCCAAATCCTCCTCTCAGGGGTGTGTGGCCTCTTCAAATGCGGATAAAAATAAATGCCTGGCAGTTCCACAGGAGCAGCCCTGGAAAAAGCAGCTGCGGACACACAGAGCACACACTAATTCATCTCTAATCAATATGCTGCAACTCTGGCCCTCTAAGAGCCCAGGGAACCTCCTGCCAACTGCCTGGCCCAGAGTTGAAGGAGGGAGTGTCTAAAACACAGCCTGTGCCATAGGCTACGTGCACCATTGGAAGATAAAAGCAGTACTGTCAACCAGCCTAAGCTACCTCCTTGTACAGACTTCACCTAGGGGAGCCTTAGTCTCTGTATCTAGACCCCAAAATCCTGAAGCACACCAGTTGGCAACTACACTCTTTACCCTGGTTCCTAAGGTGACACCATCACAATGGGAGTTGCACGGTTTGCAGATAAGCGCCGCTGGTCACACCTCTGACTACAGCACTAGGGCGGTACAGTGGGAGGTCCACCAAGGCCCAGGGGTTAGAGACTAGCATAACATAGTGAGACTCAAGGAAAGTAAAGGTTTGAGTCCCACCCCACCCCCACGTGTGCATGCACACACACACACACACACACACACACACACACACACACACGAATGTATTCATCTCTAGTTATGAAACATCACTACCTTACAGAGTATTTATAAAGAACATGGTATTATGCCATTTGCATTGAAGGAGTAGTTCTGCATTCTCTCATATTCATATCTGCCCCCCCCTCTCTGACAGGGTTTCTTTGTGTAGCACCAGCTGTCCTGGACCTCAAACTCAGAGATCAGCCTGTCTGTGGCTCCTGAGTACTGAGATTACAGGTGTACACCACCATCACCTGGCTAGTTCTGCACTTTCTCTAGAGTGAACAAAACACCTGGAGGGTATCCAGGTGTAGTATCACACACCTGCAATCGAAACATCCAAAGGGCCGAGGCAAAAAGGATGGTGACTTGAAGGCCAGCCTGGACTACACCTCATGATCTTGTCTCAAAATTCCAAAAATAAGCACAAATCCAACCCCCAAATGTAGAGATACAAGAGCCAGAGAGCAATAATGATCGTCAGGTAAGGCTGGCTTTCCCTGAGAAAGCTAGTGGCTGTGGGCCCAGGTCACTTTTATACCATGTGGGACATGTTATCTATCTAGTCTGCCTTATAAATCATGAGTTCGGGATGCAGCTCAGTTGGTAGGAGCTTGCTGACCATAAAAGAAACCCTGGGTTTGATCCCCAACACCAAATAAACCCAGACACGGAGCACAGCTGTAATGCCAGCACTAGGGAGGTAGAGGCAAGGTGGCTGAGAATTCTGACTCGTCCTCAGTTACACAGGGTTGGAAGCTGGCCCAAGATGCATCAGATACAAAACCATTTTTGAATAATGTTAATCTATTACCTAGTTAGAACAATTAAATCAAGAGGCTGAAGAGGGGTTTAGAGTACTGCTTGTTCTTGCAGAGGGAAAAGGTTCAGTTCCCAAGACCCAAATGTCAACTTACAATGGTCTATAACTGTAGCTTCAGGACCCAACTTGTGGCCTCTTTAGGTAATTAAACATACATGGCATATGCTCACAAATACACACAAATAAAAATAAAAATAGTCTGGGCGGTAGTGGCACACACCTTTAATCCCAGCACTTGGGAGGCAGAAGCAAGTGGATCACTGTGAGTTCGAGGCCAGCCTGGTCTACAAAGCAAGTCTAGGACAGGCAAGGATACACAGAGAAACCCTGTCTCGAAAAACTAAAAAATAAAAAGTTATTTTTAGCAGGACGTGGTGGCGCACACCTGTAATCCCAGCACTGAGGAGGTAGAAGCAGGCGGATCGCTGTGAGTTGGAGGCCAGCCTGGTCTACAAAGTGACTCTAGGACAGCCAAGGCTACACAGAGAGACCTTGTCTCAAAAAAAAAAAAAAAAAAGTCAGTTTTTTAATGTAGGTAAGATTTTGAAGAAATGGCTCAGCAGTTAAGAGCACTTGTTTTGCAGATGACCTGAGTTAGTTTCCAGCAGCTACATGGCAACTGACAGCCATCTGTAACCCCAGTTCCAGGGGATACAACACCCTTTTCTGATCTCTGCAGGCACCAAGCATGCACATGGTATATACAATCTTACATGTAGGCAAAATAGTCAAACACATAAAAATCTTTAAAAATGCTTACTATAATTTTTAAAAAATCAAAAAATGAGTGTTAGAGTTCACTAGGTATGAGTTTGAGTGCCTGCACTAGCCATTTTAGGAATCTTATGTAGCAGCCGGGCATGGTGGCACAGCCTATAATCCCAGCACTCCAAGAGACAGAGGCAAGCAGATTACAGTGAGTTCGAGCCTGATTTACAAAGCAAGTCCAGGACAGCCAAGGCTACGCAGAAACCTTGTCTTGAAAAAGCACACACCTACATGCCACATACACATGTTTACCTACACACACAATCACCATACACAGACACACATACAAAATACATACACATACACAACATATACACACATACAAATAAAATAAAACAAAATGAAAGTAAAAGTAAAATAAAATATTTTTTAAAAGAGGAACTGGAGAGCTAGCTGCGCAGTTAGAGTACTTGCTGCTCTTCGCAAGACCCAGGCTTAGTCCTACCATCCATCTCAGGAAGCTCAGAACCACCCGTCACTCCAGTTCCAGGAGGCAACATCTTCGGGCCTCCACAGGCACCTGTAGGCACATGCTGCACATAACTACACATAAAATAATTTATTTTAATAAGTTTATTTTATTAAGACAAATACAAGCATTTTCAGATAAAGTTATAAAGTTATGATCTGTAATTTTTTTCAGAATAATGAGGATGTGGCATATGGGGCTACGGCAGTGGCTATACTTTCCTAACACTGTGACCCTTTAATATAGTTCCTCGTGTTATGGTGACCCCAACCATAAAATTCTTTTCATTGCTACTTGGTAACTGTAATTTTGCTACTTTTATGAATCATAATGTAAATATCTGATGTGCAGGCAATCTGATATGTGACCCTTGTGAAAGGGTCGTTGGCCCTCAAAGGGGTCGTGACCCACAGGTTGAGAACTGCTAGGAGGAGGTGAAAGGGACTATACCAATGCTGGGTCAGGCTGGCAGTGACAGGTCATGGTTCTACCTTCTGTGCCTGAGGTTTCCAAAATATGAAGGAGGTAAACACTCTCTAATAGCTTTTCACTAACTTCTTTTAACTATAGTGGAAAATATAAACACTAGCAGCTACAGCAAAGCCCACTCGGCTCCTGGGGAGGCTGAGGCAAGAACGTTGGGAAGTCAAAGCCAGCTAGTGTTCAAGGGCAATTTAGAGACACCCTGTCTCAGAATGAAGTAAGAAGCAGGCTGGGGACAGAGCTCAGTGGGCCACCATGCAAGAGGCACTAATTTCAGTCCCCAATGCCATAGCAAACAAGCAACAACCTGACATGTGAACCGACAAAGCTGTGCATGAGGGTGCCCACCTCTGCCTCATCCTCTCCGCAGCACTGTCTACAGTCTCTAAACCCTGGAAACAGCCTTATGGACAGCGGAGGCAACAGGCAGGACCTGCACATCCCAAGCTAAAACATGCTTCAGAACACATTTGCACATGGACAGTAACCTGCTGGTGGCTATTTTTAGGTCTTAAGTCTTGGGGTGTGGGCTGGAGAGATGGCTCAGAGGTTAAGAGCACAGGCTGCTCTTCCAGAGGTCCCGAGTTCAATTCCCAGCAACCACATGGTGGCTCATAACCATCAATAATGAGAGCTGGTGCCCTCTTCTGGCGGCTATATGAAATAAATAAATCTTAAAAAAAAAAAAAAGACTTGGGGTGAAACTTACTTTGATCTTTTTCAAAAATTTCTTGATTTTTCCTTAATGTAAATTTGTTTTCTTTCATTCTTTTTGTTTTTTAGAGTTTTCTGTTTGTTTTGAGACAGGGTTTCTCCTGTCTCCTGTAGCCCTGGTTATCCTGGAACTCACTCTGTAGACCAGGCTGGCCTCAAACTCAGAGATCCACCTGCCTTTGCCTCCCAAATGCTGGGACTAAAGGCATGTGCCACCACTGCCCTAAAATTTTATTTATTTATTTATTTATTTATTTATTTATTTTTGTATGTTTGGTTGGTTGGTTGGTTGGTTTTGTTTTGTTTTTGTTTTTCGAGCAGGGTTTCTCTATGTAGCCTTGACTGTCCTGGACTCGCTTATGCAGACCAGGCTGGCCTCGAACTCACAGCAATCCACCTGCCTCTGCCTCCCAAGTGCTGGGATTAAAGGAGTGTGCCACCACCACCCTGCTGTTTGTTTTTCAAGACAGGGTTTCTCTGTGTAGCCTTGCTTTCCTGGACTTCCTTTGTAGATCAGGCTGGCCTTGAACTCACAGTGATCCTCTTGTCTCTGCCTCCTGAGTGCTGGGATTAAAGATGTGCATCACCACACCTGGCAATTTTTATTTTTCTTAAACAGAAAAAAATGTTCCCTTTGGGCTGGAGACATGGCTCAGAGGTTAAGAGCACTGACTGCTCTTCTGGAGGTCCTGAGTTCAATTCCCAGCAACCACATGGTGGCTCACAGCCATCTACAATGTGATCTGCTGCCCTCTTCTAGCCTGCAGGTGTACATGCAGACAGAGCACTGTATACATAATAAATAAATTAATTTTAAAAAAAAGTTCCCTTTTTAAAAAGGCTGCGGAGGGAGCAACCACAAGGAGAGACACCATTTCTCAGAGGGTCTGCAACTCCTTACTGCTCACTTAGACACCATTTCTCAGAGGGTCTCCAACTCCTCACTGCTCACTTAGACACCATTCAGAGGGTCTACAACTCCTCACTGCTGAACTGATGACGACCTTCCTGCAGCCACCTTAGTCACCTAGGCTAACACTTTATGTCCAGCAAGCTTTGCACTCAGGTTCCTGAATCATCAACAGAGCAATGACTATTGCCACCTCTGGGCTGCTACAGACTGGGTTCTGAGCTCCTATTCTGTCCAGCTTGTCTGCTACACAAAACCCACAAAGCCCCACCGAAACCAGTGCTGAAGGTGCTATGAAGACTCTCTTATTTATTTATTTATTTATTTATTTAGAGACAGGGTTTCTCTATGTAGCCTTAGCTGTCCTGGACTAACTTTGTAGACCAGGCTGGCCTCGAACTCACAGCGATCCGCCTGCCTCTGCCTCCTGAGTGCTGGGATTAAAGGCGTGCACCACCATGCCTGGCTCCTCAGTCATCTATTTCACCCAGATCATGTCTACTGCCTATACTGTACTGTATGTAGTTTAAGCAAATGAAAGTATTGTAAATACTCACCCAAAGTTTAAAAACAAACCAATCCCATTATCACCAGTGGGAGAGAGATTGCTAATGCAAATTATGATTTAAATACATGAGTATACTAAAGATAGATCTGCCAGCAGTGAAGAGCTCAGTGTCTGCAATCAGGTGACAAAGTGAGGAGACACAATGTGTCATCAGGATTAAATGATCCTCAAACATCCCCACCTTAAGATGCAATGCAGATGGGTGGTACTGACAAGAAGAGCTGACTGTATATTCTAAGAAATGTGCCCTGAAAGTCCTACCCAGAAGATCTGGGAGAAAGCCTAGCATAGAGGCACCAAGAGAAAGGAAAATGTCTACCTCAAGGCCCAGTCATATGTCTGTGTATGCAGCTATGGACATACATAAACATACAGGGAGAAAGACAGACAATGAGGTCCACATAGGGACTTATTTACCCATGTTACAATGTAAGAGGCAGAGTTCCTACTAAAATCCTGCCAGATTTTCTGTGATACCATAGACTTGGCCAATAGATCTTTTTAAGTAGTTTTAAGTTTGGAGGGATGAGTTTGAGACAGGACCTTACCATTTAGTCCTGGCTGGCCTAAAGCTTACTATGTAGACCAGGATGGCCTTAAACTCACAAGCAATCCACCTGCCTCAGCCTCCTGAGTGCTGGGTTAAAAGTGTGTGCCACCACAGCATTTTTTTAAAATATTGTGTTGATCTATTCTGTGTGTGCACACGTGAGTGAATGCCACAGTGCGCTTGGGGAGGCTGGAAGACAACTTGTAGGAGCTGGTTCTCTCTGTTCACCATGTGTCTTTGGACTTGAACTCAGGTCATCAGGTACCTTTATCTGCTGAGCCCTGGACACAGCACCTTCCAGAGGTACTGAACGACTTTGCGGCCCTCCTCTCTCCTGTGGACATGTAATTGGCAGGACTAAGAGTGAGTTGAGGGTTAAATGACTCAGAAGAGAAGTTCAAGGCTCCAGCTTTGGCTGTGTGGGGCCTGCAAAGCATGAGAGCTAGCCTATCTAGCCCACTGTTGGGTCTGTCTGGAGCCTCACCCATCAAATGATGTGACTCATCATTACCCTAAAGCAGCCCAAGGAGCTTCCACCTCTTTGAAGTAACATTTGGTCTGTTTGTTGAGATGCAGTCTATTAGAATGCCTGATGACCTCAAAGGAATTGTGTAGCTGAGCCTTCTGCCTCTACTTCCTGAATGCCTGGATTAGAACCAAGTACACTGCACCTGGTTCCTGTTAGCATTTCAAGTGAGTTACCAAAGTACAGAAGAGAAAGGCCTCTACAAACCTCATGGAGGTTGTGGTCACTGCTTACCTGAAAAACAGATGGGGCCAAGGATGTAGCTCCGCAGTAAAACATGTGCTTAGCATGTAAGAGGCTCTGGGTTCTATGGGAGGGAGCGGTGGCGGGCCAGCCCCACGGTTCAGTGAATAGCAGAGTTTGACCCCCAAAACCCATATGAAGGTGAAAAGAGAGAACTGATTGCACAAAGTTGTCCTCTGAGCCGGGCGTGGTGGCCCACGCCTGTAATCCCAGCACTCAGGAGGCAAAGGCAGGCAGATCACTATGTGTTCAAGGCCAGCCTGGTCTACAAAGTAAGTCCAGGACAGCCAAGGCTACACAGAGAAACCCTGTCTCCAAAAACCAAAAAAGAAAAAATGTCCTCTGACTGCCACAGGTGCACCATAGCATACATGCCCACATATATACACACCATACACATATGAACACACACACTAATAAACAAAGGGTTTTTAGAGAGAAGCAGGTACTAGGCTGAGCAGTGGAGACGGAGACACACACACACACACACTGAAAAACAAACAGGTTTTTAGAGAGAAGCAGGTAGTGGGCCCAGCAGTGGAGTTGAGATCTGCTCATATGGGGAAGTATTTGACTCTTGCTGTCTCTACTTCCCTCTTCTGGGACCTGGGAGGGACAGTTCCTACACAAGGCTGCTGTGAGGACCAAATGAAAGCAGGGTTTGCAAGCGCTGGGCTCTGCAAACCACAGCAGTATTAGCTAATGCTACATATTGTCAGCTTACTGTTATCACCACCAAGTGCTAGGGGGTTTTGTTTGGTGGGTGGGTTTTTGTTTAGTTTTGTTTTCAGCTAGCTTTGTGTTTTACCGTTAGGGTGATCTCAGGCCTTGACTGTATCCTTCGTCCTTGTGCAGGCACAGTCATTCCTTCTGTAGCTGGTGCTTGTCTTCAGCTCTGCATGGTCAAGGGGTGGGGGTTATGAGTGCATGGCTCTTGTCTTCTAGGGCCTTAGAGGTCAGGGCTTGTACTTCTTGCCCTTATAGGGTTTTCCCTCTGAGTCTGGTAATTAAGGTGACACTGGAGATGGATCTTAGATACACAGATGATGGTGACAAACTATAGTTACTTAGCAACCCACAGCTGGGACAACTCTACCTTCAGATCATCCAGCTGTTTAAACAGCTCCGCCCTCAATTCATCCAGCTGTTTGGGGGGCTCCACCCTCAGATTTCCCAGTAGCAATTCTTAGCATGGCTGCACTGCTTTTGGCTACAGGAGCCTGGCTGGAAGGAAATGGAAATAGACACTAGTTTTGCTTCCAGTCACCTAAGTGAGCGGACCTACGGACCATGTTGAAATCCAGACCCTGATTTTTCCAATGTAGTCCTAGAATATATATTTTGTTTTGTCTTGTTTTGTTTTGTTTTGTTTTGACAGCCTTGGCTGTCCTGGACTTGCTTTGTAGACCAGGCTGGCCTCAAATTCACAGAGATCCACCTGCCTCCGCCTCCCAAGTGCTGGGATTAAAGGTGTGCACCACTACTGCCTGGCTTTAGAATATGCATTTTTAAGAAGCACCCAGTAACAAGAGTGCTTCTGCCATGCATAACACACTTAGACTAGCAAGAATCTACCTGCTTCAACATTTAGCAGGTACCTAACACACTCGCAGACAGCAATGACTTCTCAGTATCTCAATGTCCTTACCTGAAAACTGAGGACAACCCACATTCCACATGAACACCACTGACTGAGAATCAGCTGACGAGAAGACGGAGAAGGTGCACCAACCATAAATACCAGAGCTACGCAGAGCAGGTAATGCAGTCTTCAGTCCCACGACGCTGAACATGCACCACTGAACACCAAATTTACAAAGGCCTTTACTGATGCAAGCGAAATGAGGCCTGGATCCCTTGCTTGGACAAGCTACTGCTTTCAAGAGTCCTCTAGGAATTCTGGCAGAATACAGCAGCTTTTCAAAGCCTTCCCCCTGTCTAAAAAGCACTGAACCTTTCAGCTGTTTGGCAGCCAGGAAAAAGGCATGTTGGCAGGGAGAGCATGAGCTTCTGAGGTGCTGGACGTGAGGTATGCAGTGCTGGCCAGGCTCCTTCCAACCTCCATCAGCCAAGATCCTCAAGTCAGGGCAGCAACACTAACAGCCGAAGACAGGTGAGCAGAACCCTAGCAGAGAGCCAGCCAAGGAAACGCCTTCTGAGTGCCCAAGGTAGAGCTCTGTCAGCCCCTCCAGCTGACTTCCATCAGCAGAAGCTCAGGGTTCCTTCCCACGGACCTAAGGTACTGCTCGTACCTTGAGTGGAGTAATTCAGTTGTTGCTCTTAGGGCACCTCAGCAAAAAGTCCTCTTAATCCTTTTAGAGCAGATGGCACCTCTAACATCTACCTAACTGCTCAGGCCAGCAACCTGGGAGTCCTCTTTAATCATCCCACTCCACTGGCCACCTCCAAAGCAAGGCCACCCCCCACGATCTTACCAACCTCCCAGCCAATCTTCCAGCTACCATTTAAAGCTCTCCCAAAATCACAGCCACAGAGGCCAGAATGACTTCACCTCCTGGAGACAGAACAAAGCACATGAGCACACTATGCTGAACCTCACCATCAGCCTTCGAGTGATTTAAAAACAATACAGAAAGCTAGGGGCCAGGGATATGGCTCAGTAGAGGACTTATCCAGTGTACTTGAGATTCTGAATTCAGTCCCTACCCCGACATGAGCTGGTATGGTGGCATACACCTATAACCCCAGTACACAGGAGATACACAAAAGAAGTTTGAGTCCATCCTTAGTGGACTACACAGAAAGTTTAAGGTTAGCTTAGGCTACATGAGACCCTGTCTCAAACAAAACAAAACAAAAACAAACAAACTTCATTAGAACAGCAATGAGGGGCTAGAGAGATGACTCAGTAAGTCCTCTTCTAGATGGCCCACATGGTGGCTCACAACCCTCCGTAACTCCAGTTCCAAGAGATCCAACAGTCTCCTCTGGCCCTGTGGGCACCAGGCGTGCCAAAAGTGGCCCACAGCATTCATGCAGGCAAACAGCCACAGATCTTAAAAAAACACCACCCACATAGACACCTAGATCATGACACCTTCTTCTCAGAAGCTGCCAATGATTCCATGGCATTTAGACCACTCTAGCCTCTAAGGAAAGACTCCCGCTGCACCCCCAGCCACCTCTCCACTCACCCCATCACAGCCACTTCTTGTAGCTTCTGCAACTTACCAAGCTTGTTCCCATACCTTCAGTGAGCCCCTTCCTGAGAGTAAACCTCAACAAAAATGTCACCACCTCACTGATGACTTTTCTGATCACGCAATTAAAGCAGCAGTGCCCCTCCCCCACCACTGTGGTACTGTTTCCATAGTGCTTACCTTGTTCAAATTCCCAGCTCTGTCTACTTTTTGGGTTTTGGTTTGCACGTGCTGAACTCTGACTGTAAGGCCACGGACCTCACTCTTCTCTGTGCTGTCATGGCGCCAGGGCTGCCACGTACCAGCTGTTGAGCAAATGTCACACAAATCTGAACCAAAGAAGCACAGCAACAAGAGCACTGCGCCTGGAGTCCGAAGACCTGGACACCATATGAGGTGGGCTATGTCCCAGCAGCATGGCTTCTCTTCCTAGGGGTTCCCCACAGTCCGCTGGAGAGCTTAATGTGTTCTTCCTCAGTGAGACCAAATAAACACCCATTTCAGAACTCAAACACACCAAGATCTACACAAACAGCAGTGTGTCAACTATAAGACAAGGTTCCCCCTCAGTGACCTGAAAATGCACAGATGAAATGTGTATGAACCTGGCACGCAGGAGGACTACAAGCGCAGGGCCAGCCTGGGCTACATAACAGCATCCTGGAAAGACAAGAAGAAATGGAAAGGAAAAGAGGAGAAAGGAAAGGGAAAAGGGGGTGGGGGAGATAACAAGGAAGGAAAGAGGTGGAAGAGCAACCTGAGGCTCCACATTCCCACCCACTCCTGCCAGCTCCCACCTCCAGGTACCCAACAGACACCTCAGGACACAGCAGAACATAGCTGTGGCTTTCCTCTGTGACCAGTGCAAACACAACACATGAATCCATTTACACAAGTCAAGGCAGGTATGTGGACATACTCATTTGCTAAGGTAAGCTCATTCACCTGAGCTAACCAGAGCACCAAGGTGACCTTAAATAAAAACCAAGAGAAGCCTGGGTGTGGTGCCTTTAATCCCAGCAATCGGGAGGCAGGTAGATTGCTGTGAGTTCAAGGCCAGCATGGTCTACAGAGTCTGGGACAGCCAAGGTTACACAGAGAAACCCTGTCTGGAAAAGAAAAAACAAAAAACAAAACAAAACAAAAAACAAGAGAATGGAGCTAGGCTGGTTAGTAGAGTGCTTGCCTGCCATGCACAAGGCTCTGGTAAACCCCTAACACAGAATGGGTATAGAGATCACATTCTGCCAAAGGGCAGTTATTTGCAAATTAAGCTTTCCTTGAAAGCCATTGAGGTACAACATCCTGCACATCCCTGGGATAGAGAGATGTAATAAATATTTACTGAAGACCAGTTTCCTTCTTAAAATAAACAAAAAACAGGGCCTTTCTGTGGCTTAGACTGACCTCAAACTACAGCCAGCGTGGCCTTGAACTTCTCATCTTTCTGCCTTCAGCATCAGAGCTCTGGGATTACAGACATGCGCCACCATGCCACTGTGTATGTGGCACTAGAGGTGAAAGCCAGGGTTCGTGCATGCTCAGTGAGCATTCAAGCAAGCAAGCTACCCACCCTGCCCAGAGTTCTCCTTCTTTCATAGCCCATCCTGTCGTGGGAATCCTTGTTCCTAGAGAAAGCCTGCAATAATACCAACATTTACATAATGCCATGGTTGTTTCATGGTCTTGTAATCGTGACAGGCCTGAGCTTATAACCACATACTGTACTTAGTCACCAACCACAAACAGAATATGAAACAGTGAACGTTCTAGGTTAAACCCAAATGGTGACAACTAACATTTACCAAACGTGTCAGGTAGTTCACATGGATCAGGCTCCAGTCAATCTTCCTAACAGCCCTGCATGATGGTAATCTGCTCTGCAGGTGAGGAAGCTATGACACACGGTAAAACAACTGCTGGGTGTCATACAGTGAAGGTGGCTGGCCAAGATTTTAACCCAGCAGCCTAACTGCATACCCAACCAAAACAGCACTGATGGGGCAGCTCGCTAAGATTCCTCACTAAGGGGATCAAGAGATATAAAATGCCACTTTTAAGCATTCTAGAGGCTGGGTGTGGTGGCACACACCTTTGATTCCAGCACTCAGGGGGCAGAGGCAGGTGGATCGCTGTGAGTTCAAGGCCAGCTTGGTCTACAAAGTGGGCCTGGGACAGCCAAGGTTACACAGAGAAACCCTGTCTCAAAACAAAACAAAAAACAAAATTCTAGCATTTTGGAGGAATTCACACTTTCAATGCTATCAATTTCAGTAATGATTTCCCCAGAAAAGTCCTTAATTATTACAGGAAAACGTTAGTGCCAGGGATTGGCTACCTTACCATGCACTGTTGGCAAATGATACGCTATTGGTCTGGGTTTCCTAAATGAACAGAACTGAGATTCACTGTTTATTAAAGGGGGATTACGTACTAAAGGGAGTCCCGCAATGGTGGTCCCTCACTGTAGAGGCCAAGAAATAAGTGGCTGTTCAATCCACAGGGCTGGATGTCTCAGTGGTCCTATTCAAATGACCAGAGATGCCTTGGAGGCTAATGTCACTGCTGTTGGTTGCCCATCAGACTAAGATGGTAAGGACTTTTCTTTTCTTTCTTTCTTTCTTTCTTTTTTTTTTTTTTGCTTTTTTGAGACAGGGTTTCTCTGTGTAGCCTTGGCTATTGTGGACTCACTTTGTAGATCAGGCTGGCCTCGAACTCACAGCGATCCACCTGCCTCTGCCTCCCGAGTGCTGGCATTAAAGGCGTGTGCCACCACGCCCGGCCCCTAAGGACTTCTTAAGACACCACAAGCTTTGTTTTCATGACACAGAGAAACTAAGGTAAAACTGAGCTGGGAGCTTCTTGATGCTGGCTGTGGTTCATAGGGCTGACAGGTGCTATGCAGCCTGCTAGGGAAGAATTGTCATCAACAGTGTCACTCAGCTATGTATGCTTTGCCCTACAATAATGACCTGTCCAGCAAGATGTCCTCACTGGTGCAATAGTGGCGTGACTATTACAGGATAACCAACAGCTTTCCACTCCAAGCTGGGGTCTTCTCCACAGAAAGGAACTTCCATCTGGTACTGCAATCTAGTCAAAAGCCCATGTCTGAGAGGACATCGGCCTGAGGGGGATCCGCTGCTGTTGTACGGGTAGATGGACATGATGTTTCTGTCAAACCACTTTCTAAATATTTAGGTTTATGCCTATAGTTGGTGATGGAGTCAGTCTTACTCAGAGAAGCTTCTTTTGCACGTGGGCAATGGTTCCTGCGGCTCAGAACTCGTCAAGGTGCTCAAAGCAAGAGACTGGGGGTGCTCAGCCTAAGTGGGGACATGTTACTGCCTCCAGGGTTCAGAGACTAGCACAGGAGAGGAAGCAGAAAGAGTGCACGAGGCAGAGCAAGAGGAGTGCGTGTGTGGAATGCTGTCTTTGGGTAGGACATGGCTATGGCCCCATGAACTCTCAGCTGTGCATACCTGTGCAGAGGTGCCTGAGGCTAAGGGGGAAGGGCTTCCCAAGCCCCCATGCCTCCTAAGGAGGAACAGGCAGCTAATGGTTGCTGAGAAATAGGCACTTCCTTCAGTCATGGAAACACTAATAAGTTGCTTGTGTTCACATATGTTACCCCTCACTTACGCACTTTTAAGCAATCCTAATGAGATTGGCTGTGCCATCAAAGGAGTGGGGAGATGGGCAAGGGGGCAGCATCTGCAAAGAGATCAGCAGGAGGGGAGGGTAATGGGTGAATATTACCAAACACATTATATACATGAACAACACAGTCTCAACAGGCCTGAGTGTGTCAAGTCTGATCCCCAGAACCCATATAACAGTGGAAGGAATCAACTCCACAAAGCTGACTTCTCACTTGCACATACCATAGCACATACTGGCACTCACACATACACAAACTCCAGTAATAATAGGTGTTTTGTTTTTGTTTTTGCTTTTGTTTTTCGAGACAGGGTCTCTCTGTGTAGCCTTGACTGTCCTGGACTCAATTTGTAGACCAGGCTGGCCTCGAACTCACAGCGATCCGCCTGCCTCTGCCTCCCGAGTGCTGGGATTAAAGGCGTGCGCCACCACACCCGGCTAATAATAGGTGTTTTTAAAAGGCAGTGAAAATTCACTGGAAAACAAATATATGCTAGTAACAAACTAAAACAAACAAAGCCTTTTCTGAGATCTTGTTTCCATGCCATTGGGAGAACAACCTCTAGCCAAAGCAATTAGGAGCGATCCAAATACCCCTGTGGCCTTCTAGCAGTTCCTGTTGAGAAAGCAGAGGTCTGGGGAGCAGGGAATAAAATGCCATGTCCAGCTCCATGACGCTGTGAGCCTCAGATGCTTTTTTTTTTTTGGTTTTTCGAGACAGGGTCTCTCTGTGTGAGCCTTGGCTGTCCTGGACTCACTTTGTAGACCAGGCTGGCCTCGAACTCACAGCAATCTGCCCACCTCTGCCTCCCGGGTGCTGGGATTAAAGGCGTGCGCCACCACGCCCGGCTTGCTTTTTTTTTTTTTCAAGACAGGGTTTCTCTGTGTAGCCCTGGCTCTCCTGGACTCGCTTTGTAGACCAGGCTGGCCTCAAACTCACAGAGATCCACCTGCCGCTGCCTCCTGAGTGCTGGGGTTAAAGCCTCAGATTCTTTAAGCATTCACTTTTCTCAGGCACAGATTCCTCATCGTAAGACCGATGACATCATCAGCCTTTGCCTGACAAAGTCTGTAAAGATTAAATAAGATAATACACCTCAAAAAACTTATCCATCAAGTTGTAAATGACCACTACCGCTCTAAGCACTTCCCAGAAGAGACAAATATAACCCATTCTTGTTATAAATATACCGGGTGATGGACAGGCATAACACACCATAACACACTCCCACCCCCACCATCTACAAAACCTTGTCTCTGGCTTTCTTCCCACCTCTTGAGAGTTCAACAACTCCCCTCTCTTGGGCACATCACGAAGTGGAAGTGTGGATGGGGAAAATGGCCAAGGTGGCAGGAATACCCGTATGAGCTGGCAAGCTACACACCTAAGCCCTTCTGGTCCCAGCCATCCTCCCGCTCCTGGAAAGCTCCATCCCATTCCAAACACCTCACTATAGTGTGTTAAGCTCTAACCACGTGTTTTGTGGAGGGGGAGGGGCTCACAAGGTCCTACCCCCTACAAGAGAATTCAGTGGCAGTTAACGGTTTCTAGGTAGAGTAGCTCACAAGACCCCGCCCATTCCTGAAGTGTTGTATCACCCCCTACACCCCACACGAGTTAATGGTGATTGAGGGGGTAAGAGGCGTTTTCTTCTGTACTGTAGCATTAGTAAAAACCCCCATACTCCTGAAAAGAACCCCTCACCAAGTTCTTGCAAGCTGCCCTAGGTCATGGAATTAGAAGGGACTAGAAAAGTAAAAGATGGGTCCAGTGGGAGGGGGACACGAACAAAATACATTATACACTCGAATGAAACGTCAAAAAAAAACCCCTTATTGTGTGCAATTAACATTTTTAAAAAGCACCATGTGCCAAACTACTCCACACAGCCTGCTCCAATAACTTTCACGGCTGTTATCCCACTTTACAGATGAGCATAAAATAAGACTCAAAGCCACGCGATGCATGCAGCCTCAAACTCAAGCACTCCGACTTCAAACAGGAGAGGTCTTGGAGCCCACATACGGTACCCCGGCCATTCTCTCTCTTCCCACTTGGAGCCCTTTGACGTACACATCTCAGCAAAGTGTCGGGACCCCACAGGGCCGACAGGTCTGCTGCTGCCAGAGAGGGCAAGGGGTTTGTCCAAGGTCACACAGTGAGCCAGGCACCGCCCCGAGGCTCGGACCTCAGGTACTTGCTTCCTGGGCTGTCTTTCCAGCCAGGGCCAGGGACTACGGCCCCTTACCGGCCGTGAAAACGCAGCAGCGGCGGCCGAGACTGGGGGGTCGTGCCGGCCGCGCCCGAGAAGGAGCCGGACGGACAGAGATACCACAGAGGCCGGGCAGAGGATGCTGCGGCTCGCCAAGCAGCGAAGCCGGAACAACGCTGGGCGCCCCGCGGGGACCCCGCACTCCGAACTCACCTGCGGCCGCAGCCAAGAGCGGGCGGCGGCGGCGAACCCGGGGCTCAGCCATTCCCCGCTGCCCCGGATGGGGAGAGATCTCGGCCGCTCACTTCCTTAGCAACCCGGCTCGGCGACCCACTTCCTTAGCAACCGCCTCAATTTCAATAACTTTATTGGCCCTCTGACACGAACAGCCCGCCAAGGGGCGGGACCCTGTATGCGGTGGCTCTTCCCAGGTTCCCTGCGCACTCCTGACTCTATCCGCAGGTCACGCGTGCCTCAGTTTCTCTATCTTTGAAACGGAGCACAGGACCTTGGTCGCACTACGGGATTTCACCCTCCCCTTGAGAAAGCTCTTTCATTTCAGTTCTCTGATCTGGGTCTCAGATTAGTATTGAGCGGCCCCAATTAGGGCCACCCAGGGATGAAGACAAATCCTTAGGAAAATCCTCGACTCTGCCCTGCCTGTTATTTCCATTCGGTCACCGCGTCCCTCAGTCTGCCTTTCAAATATTGCTGCATTTATCTACCGTCAGGGATAGCACCACAAGCAAGGCCAGGTCACCTTTAGCCTACCCTGCAATTCCTACTCTCTGTTAATAGACTTTTTGCTCTGGCAATCTATTCCCGACTAAGATGGCCTGAATGTTAATTTTTAAACCTACAACAGCACATCACCCTCCCTGCACAGCATCGTTGGAGTCTCGCTATTCTTACCATCAAATCAAAATGCCTTGTTTGAGCATGATGGCTCATGCCCCTAACACTTGGGAAATGGAGGCAGGAGGATGAACAACAGTTCACGATCATCTTCAGGTACAGAGCAAGTTCTCAGCAAAACCAGACTACACAGCGAGATCCTCTTCCTCCACCCCCTAATCCCCAGTAACAAAGTAAATACACATAGTTGTAGGAAAAAAGATGCCACCCTCTGATGGTTCAGTGGTAAGGGCTCTTTACCACTTGAAGTAGAGCCTAGGGACCCACCAAGCAGAAGAAGAGAAACAACTAAAGTTTTCCTCTGACCTCACACATGTAGTACACACACACACACACACACACACACACACACACACACACACACACA
>OU015742.1:81959422-81976523 GCA_907169655.1 Acomys percivali
AATAATAATAATAATAATAATAATAATAATAATAATAATAATAATAACAACAACAACAACACCTACCAGCCAGGCGAAGTGGCACACATCTTTAAACCCAACACTCTGGAGCCAGAGGCAGGTGGATCTCTGTGAGTTCGAGACCAGTGTGATCTACAAAGTGAGTCTAGGACAGCCAGGGCTGTTACACAGAAAAACACTGTCTTGAAAAAAAGAAGAGCCGGGCGTGGTGGTGCATGCCTTTAATCCCAGCACTCAGGAGGCAGAAGCAGGCGGATCGCTGAGTTCGAGGCCAGCCTGGTCTACAAAGCGAGTCCAGGATAGCCAGGGCTACATAGAGAAACTCTGTCTCGAAAAACCAAAAAAAAAAAAAAAAAAGAAGAAGAAGAAGAAGAAATCTACCAAACTGACTCAAAGTAAAACTTACCTGTATTAATTGCCAGAATTGTCTCCCATTTTCATTAGTTCTTTTAATTGCCTCCCCCATTCCAGGCTGGCCTTACATTCACTATGAAAACAAAAAGAACCTGGAACCTCATAACCTTATGCCTGCCTAAGTTCTGACATCATAGGCATGTTGTGTCACATCCAGTTTATGTGGTACTGGGGATGAAACCCAGCCTAGTTAATGCTAAGTGTGAACTCTTGTCACCTGACCTCAACAGGAGCTTTTTGGTGTTTTGTTTTGTTTTGTCTTCCCCCCACCAACCCCCACCCCGACCCTAACAGCATTTCTCTGTGTAGCCTTCCTTCCCTGTTCTGGAATTCACTCTGTAGACCAGGCTAGCCTTGAACTCATAGAGACCCATCTGCCTGTGCCTCCCTGTATCAGTTATTTTTCTATTGGTCTGACAAAACCCCATGACCAGTACAATGTATAAAAGAAAGTATTTTATCGGGGTCTCCACTCTCAGCACTAGGATTACAAGTGCATGCTACCACATGGCTTTTAAATTGTTTTTAGACTTCATTATTTCATGTGTATGAGTTTTTGCTCTCATGTACATATGTGCAACATGTAAGCATGTGTTTCCTGAGGAGGTCAGAAGAGGGCATCAGATCCACTAGAAATGCAGTTACGGACGGTTGCGAGCTGCCATGTGGTGCTGGGAATTGAATCTTGGTCCTCTGCAGGTGCTCTCAGCCACTGAGCTAACTCTCTAGCCCTTGTGTGGCTGTTTAATTTGGGTATCAGGGATTGAACTCAGGTCCTCATGGTTGTGCAGCAAACTCACTGAGCTGTTGCCCTAGCCCGCTATGGCTGGCTTTACTATGATGATTTTTAGACAGGGTCTCACACTATATATGTAGACCATGCTGTCTTTAGATTCATGGAAAGCTACCTGCACCTGTCTCCTAAGTGCTGAGATTAAAGGTTTGTGCCAGCATCCCTGGCCTTTATTATGTTCTTCCCTACAGGAGAGAACTTCTTCTAACAAACTTCCTACAGAGTAGACCAATGGCCTGGCTCCCATGGCATGGCAAAAGCACCATGTTTCCCTTCTTCTCTGACATTCTAGAACAGTGCTGTCCAACTGATCTGTGGCTGTGGTGGAAATGCTCTATATCAGTACCATCCAATATGGCACCCACCACCACATGTAGGCACTCAGTTTCCAAAGTGACACAAGGGACACTGAGGAACCACATCATGTTTACTTAGTTTTAATTAATTTTTAAATTAATTAATTAACTTAGTATACAATGCTCTGCCTGCATGTACACCTGCAGGCCAGAAGAGAGCAGCAAATCACATTATAGATGGTTGTGAACCACCATGTGGTTGCTGGGACTTGAACTCAGGACCTCTGGACGAGCAGTCAGTGCTCTTAACCTCTGAGCCAGCTCTCCAGCCCCCAGTTCTAATTAATTCATGTTGTCACCTGTGGCTACTGGCTATCATCCTGCACAGCACAGTTCCAGACAATCCAAGAGAGATTTCAGGTATAGTCAGTTTGGATCCTGAATTAATTCCTTCCTTTATCTAGCAGGTGACCCAATGCAAGTCACTCGTCTCTTTTTTCCCCCTTGTTTTTTTGTTTTTGAGACAGGGTTTCTCTGTGTGTAGCCCTTGGCTGTCCTGGATCTCATTTGGTAAGCAAGGCTAGCCTCAAACTCATAGAAATCCACCTGCTTCTGCCTCCCAAGTGCTGGGAATAAAGGCGTGTACCCCAGCTGTCACTCGTCTCTTTAGGACTCAAGTTTCTCCACCTGTAAAATATACAGTTGACACTTCCCAGGTTCGTCATAAAGGTCAAATAAAATATGGAGTCGGATATGGTATAGCATGCCTCTCATCCCAGCACTCGGGAGGCAGCAGAAGCAGGATGATGAGGAGTTCAAGTCTAGCTTGAGCTACAGAGTAAGTGTGTAGCACAGGGCCCTGCATTCCAATCCCTGGAAGGGAAAAAAAAATCAAAATTTTATTAGATAGGCCCACAGCATCCTAGGAAGCAGTAATTGCCAATGTAAGGAGCCCTGCTGGCAAGAGAGCTCAGTGTTCTTTGAAATTTGATGCTATTTGGGGAGGAGGGCTGAAAGGGGGTTGTGTTAGTAGACTGTAAAAGAAAAGGAATTATTTATTGCATGGGAAGGAGGATGAGCCCCTTTCAAGAGGAAACACGACGTTGAGCTTGGATGGATGCCAAGTACATGAGGCATGCTTAATGGTTGTCGCTTGGCTAGGTGCCCAGGTTCAGCACGAATGCGACTGTGTGGCCTGAGAGAGGCCCGGAAGACTGGGAATGGAGCTAGTGGCTTCTAAATGCACATCTTTGATGTTTTTTAATCAAGCCAGGCAAAGTTGGATGGCAATTGCTTCCTCCCCAGGCACTTAGTGGCTATGTGACCTTGATCGCCTTAGTTTGCCCTTCTGGACCTCGTTTCTCTCCCTCCTGCCCCCATCCCCAGTCCCAGTGCGGGGAAGTAACCCACAGCCTTGAAGGTCTTAGGGAAGCCCTACACTGAGCTAAATTTCCAGCCACTGGACCTCATTTTTCTTGGTGAGGATTTGCTGAAGGGACAAGCATGAAACAGTACCCCAAGTGTAAGACACAGTAGATGACAAGGCGTGGTGGGAGTGATGGTGTCAATATCAGAGCCCGGAGTTACAGATCCCCAGGCAACCAACCCGGGGCTTGGACATAGGTCCCAGGGCTGGATTTTGTCTTTTTTTATGTGTATCTTCTGTAGTACAGTGTCCAGCCTGTAGCAGCACACAAAGACACCTATTAAAGCCATAAATTAGAAGGTTTAATGCCAGCACTCAAGTGGCACAGCAGGTGGGTCTCTGTGAGGTCAAAGCCAGCCGAGGCTACATAATAAGACCTTCTGTCCAACAGAAAACAAGAAGAAGCATGTGCCAGGGCCAGCACGATGGGTTCATCAGTTGGGGACATTTGCTGCCAAGACTGATGACCTGAGTTCGATCCGCAGGACCTACATGGGAGAAGGTCACAACTCCCAAAAGTTGTCCTCTTACCTCCCCATGCATGCCATAGCACATGTGCTTCCAAACACATGCATGCATACATAACAAATAAATGTCAAAAACAGAAATCATGGGAGCCTGGAGAGACTGCTCAGTGGTTAAGAGTGTTCACCGTGCAAGCCATGATGACTATGAATTTGGATCCCAGCACCCACGTATGTACCAACCAAGCCTGGAAGGGTTTTGAGATAGCCTAGTGCTACAATAAAATGTATCTGTTCTGCCTAGGAAGCCAGTAACTGACACAAAGAGACTGAAACGTAATTCAAAGCTGCATGCACTACACCGGGCAGAATCTAACCTGCTACTTTTTTTAACAATAAACTAAAATAAACTGCTCTAATCCTCATAACCTACATATATCCCAAGCAATCTGATCCTTGGTGGCTTCTCTCCTCCAACTCTCCCTCAATTGTCCATTGTCAACTCTCAACTCTCGGCTCCTCCCCCCTTCAGGAAGTCTCGCCTCCCACTTCCTGTCCTTCTGCCCAGCTGATCGGCTAAACAGCGCTTTATTGACAGTCGTTAATCCACTCAAGACATTTCCTCCACAGCCTATAATCCCAGCGCTGTGGGGAACAGAGACAGCATTGCTTCAAAGGATTTGGGGAGAGAATGATACAGAATGCGCGATATCCTCCTCCCACTTCCCCATATGGACACGCACAAGCATGTGCACCCGACGCATGTATGTGATCATAAACCATAGACCCTCCCTCACACACAATTAGAAAAGCAGTTTCTATGCCGGCTGCGGTGGTGCACGCCTTTAATCCCAGCACTTGGGAAGCAGAGGAAGACTGGTCGCTGTGAGTTCGAGGCCAGCCTGGTCTACTAAGTGAGTCCAGGACAATCAAGGCTACACAGAGAAACCCTGTCTCGAAAAACCCCCCAAAAAAAAGAAAAAGAAAAAAGAAAGAAAGAAAGAAAGAAAGAAAGAAAGAAAGAAAAGCAGTTTCTAAAACAAACAAAACACAAAAAGTCCAAGATGCAGTGATGGCACACACCTGAATCTTGCTCCCAGTCCTGAGGCCGGTGACTTGCAAGTTCAAGGTTGATTTGATGATTAATTTTCCTTGTTGCCAGGCATGGTGGTGCATGCCTTTAATCCCAGCACTGGGGAAGCAGAGGAAGACTGGTCGCTGTGAATTCGAGGTCAGCCTGGTCTACAAAGGGAGTTCAGGACAGCCAAGGCTACACAGAGAAACCCTGTCTCGAAAAACAAAAAACAAAAAAACAAATTTCCTTGTCAACCCAACTCCCTCAGAATCATCATGGAATCTTACCTCTGGGAATGACTAGCAGGGTCTTTCCCGAAAGATTTGATTGGGTGGGGAAGACCAGAGGCTCAGGAATGTCCAAAACTGTTGACAGCAAGCCGAGGGGCCGCACTGTTTCTGCTGGCTGCACCCTTCCTGCTCCTGCTACCAGGCTTTCCCACCAGGATACACTATACCCTTTAAACCATGAGGCAGGATGAACTCTTTCTTTTGCTTTTTGTCAGGTAGCTGGTCACAGAAACAAGAAGAGTGACAGCTTGGACAACATAGCAAACCTCCAAAAAAAAGAAAAAAAAGAAAAGAAAAGAAAAGAAAAAATTATTATTTATTTCTTCTCAGAGCTAGCTCTTTTTTTTTTTTTTTAAAGCACAATATTAGCATAGTAAAGGCAGAGAGTGGAAAGCTTCCACCCCTTATGGCCACCGTGGGAGATTGGCACAGACAGTGCAGAACACTCAGTTATGGGAGGCCATTTGAGAGGGAGAGGCCTCCCCCCCTCTGCCTCCCTCCTTCTGCTAACCTGTGTCTGCTTCCCCCTGGGGTACCCAGGCCCATTGTGCACTGGGCTGGGCTGGGCTGATCTGGAGGGAGTGAAGTTTAACTGGTGCAGATGAGCACAGTGCAGGACCTCGGTCAATGCTGAATGCGACAAGAAACAGACTTGTCTGAGACATAACTAGGGGAAACAACGGCTGTTTAAGCCTTTGAGGGATAAGTGAACATCATTGGCTGGGGCCAGGTTCCTGAGGATGCCTCATTTGCATAAGGAGGAATTCCAGTAAGGAAGTTTAATCTGACTGCCAGGCTAGGAACCTCCTGAGGAGGGCAAGGATGGGAGCACAGGGCTACAAGCTCAGGGTTAGGGTTAGCAGTCCCAAGGCAGGGAGGGAGTGGTCCTACTCCTGCCAATCTCAGGATGAGATTTCCAAGAGTTGAATATTTCTTGACCCCACTCCTGCTCCCACCTCCCCACCACCCAATCACATGGCTCCCTGGCCCCACACCCTTCCTTCCTTTTTCCAACTTTTCCTTTCTTTCTGTGGCAAGGTCTCTTCTAGCCCAGGCCAGTCTGGAACTCTCTATGCAGCAAAAAATGACTTTAAACTCTTGATCTACCTGTGCCCACCTCCCAAAAGCTGGGGTTACATCCATGTACCATTATGCCTGGCATTAATGCAATGCCAGAGCCTGAACCCCATCACTGCATATGTTCTAGGTAAACATTATACCAGCGGAGCTACATCCCCATCCTGACTTCAGCCTTCAGCAGGGAGGGGATGGAGAGGTGAACTGAGATGCTAGTAAAAGACTATGATGTTGAGCGGAGTAACACGCACATGTAAGTCCAGCACTCAGGAGGCAGAGGCAGGTGAAGCTCTCTGAGTTTGAGCCCAGCCTAGTCCACAAAGTGAGTTCCAGGACAGCCAGTGTTACATAATAGAGAGGTCCTGTCTTTAAATAGATAAATAGTAAATAAATAGATAACCTGGACTAGAAAGACAGCACAGTTGTCAAGGGTAGTGGCTACTCTCCCAGTGGTCCACACCCTCTGCAGTCCAGTTCCTGGGGATCAAACGTCCTCTTTAATGACCTCCTCTGGCCTTTGCAGGTACCAAGTGTCTGCAGACACACATTCAGGCCAAGCACTCATACACATAAAATAATACTTGAGGCAAGACAAACGGCTCAGAGGTTAAGAGAACTTGTAGCTTTTGTAAACAACCTGCCTAGGTTGGGTGCTCAGCACCTACATGGTGACTCATAACCATCCATAACTACAGTTTCAGAGGATCTGATGCCCTCTTCTAACTTCTGAGAGCACAAGGCACAAATGCTACATGTATATATGTATGGTCAAAACACTGATATAAGTAAGGTATTTCTTAAAAAAAGAAAAAGTGAAAATCTAAATCCACATAACAATTTAGATGTAATAGGAATAAATTAATAAAATATATTTTTTAAAAAAATAAAGAAAAGAAAATCCAAATCTACAGGTTGGAGGGATGGCTCAGCAGTTAAGAACACATACAGCTCTGAGAGAGGACCCAAGTTTGGCTCCCAGCACTCACTGGGAGGCTTGAGACTGACTGTAACTCCAGCTCCAGGGGATCTAATGCCTTCTTCTGGTCACCATGGGCACCTGCATCCGTGTGCACATACTAACATGTACTTAAACATAGAAAAACAAAATCCTGGGCCATCTTGGAGAGATGGCTCAGAGGTTAAGAGCACTGACTGCTCTTCCAGAGGTCCCGAATTCAATCCCCAGCAATCACAAAGAAAAACAAAATCCCTAACCCTGGTCACATTGGCCCCAGGTCCTCTCATGACAGCAAGTGTCTGGAAAAAGCAGTGTACCCTGACAAAGCAGGAAGTGTCTACTTTCCTTTGATGTTTCCCCACCCAATCTGTCTTCCTTAATTCTCATCACCCACCTTTGCCATTCTGGGATCCTTTCAAGCAGTTGGAATCACCTGGTCTTTGTTCCCTGGTGCTGAAATTGTATAAGCTGAGGCTTAGGAGCTACTTGTAAAAGGTGTTAGAGAGGGATTGCCAAAGCTAGTTGGTAAGGTCTGGCGAGGGGAAGCTGGAGGCATAGCTCAGTCAACAGAGTTCTTCCCTAGCATGCTCAAAACCCTGGGGTCAAATCCTAGCACTGTGTAAAAACAGGCACGGTGACACGGCCCCTAATTGCAGCTCTCAGGAGGCAGAGGCAGAAGGACCCACAGTTCTAAACCATCCTCTCAGCTATCTGGTGAACATGAGGCCGGCCTGGGATATGTGAGACCCTGTCTAAAAACAAGACAAACAACAACAAACAAATGCAGTTCAAGAACCAGCTCAAATGCATATGTAATTCCTTCTGGGCTAAAATAGCGAATACTTATTTAGCACTTTTCAGAGTTTTTTTTAGGGATGAGGATAGTAAAACATCAGTGGTTTGAAGCGAGAAAGGGGAAGGTTTCAGAGGAGGGAATCACAAGGGATAAACACTAAAGCTCTGTTTTAGAAGCTAAATTATGCATTTGTATATATGTATGTATACATATATGTAAAAGAGGTTGGGTGAAGTTACCCTATTCTGGGGAGTGCGCAGAATGCTCCCAGATGCCAAAGCTACTGAACGAAAAAGACCCGTGTCAGATGTAGATTACTTGTCCTTGATTTGTTGGCCAGGGAGGTTTCCATATGAACCCCCCCCACCCCGCACCCTCACCCCCACCTCCACTCCCGTACTTCTAAGCACTACAGCTACTGGTGCCATTCAGAACTTGACAGCAAGACCCATTGCTAAAGATCCTACATGCTTGTGTCACAGGACCTGGAGAAACCAAGCTGGTAATAACTGAGAAGTTTCACCTCTACTGGCCAGCCTTCTTAGTGCCCAAAGGTGCTACACAGGCTGCTGCGGAGAAAAGAAAAAAAGAAAAAAGAAAAAGGCAGTTTTCGTCAGCTGAGAAGCTGTAAACCCATAAGCTACATCAACAAACTAGCTCAGAAAGATGTGTCCATCGGTGCAATAATGGCATAAATGTTATGGGAGTAATCAATCACTTTCAAATTGGCTTTATTGCTAGCTTCAAGATGAGGAAATCAAGGCCAGATGTGGTGGTATATATCTTTAATCCTAGCACTTGGGAGGCCAAGGCAGATGGATCTCTGTGAATTCAAGGCCAGCCTGGTCCACACAGTGAATTCCAGGTCAGCTAGGGTATATAGTGAGACTTGTCTGTCTGTCTGTCTGTCTGTCTGTCTGTCTGTCTGTCTCTCTCTCTCTCTCTCTCTCTCTCTCTCTCTCTCTCTCTCTCACACACACACACACACACACACACACACACGGATATTACTGTCCATTGGAACAGGAACTCATGGGTGACTAGGTCACAGGCACTAGAGGAGAACCTAATGGACATAATATCAAACTATCTTTATACCCTTAGTTTAGTGCATCTGTCAATCCTCACCCAAAGAAGCTTCTTTTTGTAGTAGAGTCACAACTAGTCAGAATGCAGAGAATGAGAGACTGTGGACTGCTCAGCCCTAAATGGGACATCTATATCACACCCTTTCCTCTCAAAGCTTAGGGATCATTGAGGAACAGGGGCACGAAGAATTGTAAGAGCCAGAGGCTGCAGAGGAGCCTGTAAAAACAACGTTTTCCAGATGAGACAGGGACATTTCTCATAAGAACCCACAAGGGCTATAGCTGCATAAGACCTTCACAAGATCAAGCCAGCCAGAGTTCTAGCATGAGTAGGGGTGAAGCCAGCACATTCCCAGGCACAGCTACTGGCAGCTGATGACTACTGGGCCATGAGAGTCAGCTTCCCTCAGGGCTGCAGCCCCTGGTGGTGCTGGCCATGTTCCAGTGGATGGTCCTACACCTCAAAACATACTGGCAGCTCTACATGGACTCAGGTGGGAGGGGGGGTGTCGTGCCCTCCCCGCCTGCAGGAAAGACGCCGACACCAGGATTCTTCTCGATCACGCTTTATTGGGAGCACCTTTGAAGCTGAAGCGAAAGACCCCAAGCCCTCGGAGCGCGCTGCTTATATGCAAGCCTTAGTGTGGTGTGTCTCTGGCTGATTGGTCCACCGGCCAATGCCTCATTAACATTCCCCGGTGCGGGAGGGGGGATTGGCCCTCTGGCCAATGCCTCATTATTATACCCCGTGCGGGAGAGGGAAAGAGAAACATTGTTGATGTGCCCTTATCCGCGCATGCGCAGGAGCTGAAGTAGGATCGGCACCACCACTGGGTGTGATCCGCGCCCAACAGGGGGATACATGAAATTTGGAGTGAGAAGGAGGAAGAGGTGAAAGAGGAATTGGAAGGGAGGGAGTGGGAGTAGATCTGAGCAAAACACATTGTACATATGTATTAAAGTCTCAAACAAAAGAATTGTTTTTCTGGCATGCAGGTGTACATGCAGATAGAGCACTCATATACATAAAATAAATGAGTAAATAAAATCTTTTTAAAAGTGTTTTTCAAAAAGCAACTCAGATCCATATAATTCCGTTCAGGCATGTGCAGGCAAATACTTGCCAAGGCTCTGCTGAAGATTTTCAGTGACTAACTTCCCCTTTGGTCTCAACTTACTAGTTCAACCTTTCCTTTCCCATCACCTTTGTTTCTTGATTTGTTTCTTAGAGTTTACTCTGTGAATTCCTCCAAGCTTCCTCAAATCCTTTTGTAGGACTAAGCATGGGAAACAAATAAACCTCTATTTAAATACTTGTTTAAGGGCATGCATGGTGCCAGGTGCTGAAATAGAAGAGAATTCTCAGTTCTAACTGCCTCAGTTTCCCTGTGATATTTGAGCTCCAGGAGAACTGGGAAGGAGTTCAGTGCAGGGCTCAGCAGCCAGGGGGAGCATGTGCCTGAGCTGTGTCTCAGAAAAAGCAGCCTTCAGGTTTTATCCACCTAACTCTTTAGTTTCCTAACCTTCCTAATGCTATGACCCTTTAATAGAGTTCCTCATGTTGTAGTGACCCACTGACCATAAAGTTATTTTGTTGCTACTTCATAACTATAATTTTGCTACTGTTATGAATAGTAATGTAGACAACTGTGCTTTCTGATGATGTTAGATGACCCCTGTGAAAAGGTTGGTCAACCTTCCAACGTGGTCACGATCCACAGGTTAAAAACCACTACTTTAAATGGATTCTGCTTTGTTTTGAAACAAGTTCACTCTACAGAGCCCAGGCTGTTCCGGAACTCAACAACTAGATCAGGCTGGTCTTGAATACAGAGAGATTTGCCTGTCTCTGCTGGAATTATAGGTGTACACCACCACACCTGGTCTTCAAATGGACTTTTTATTTCACTTTTTTTGTTTTGTTTTTGGTTCTGAGACATAGTTTCTCTGTGTAGCCTTGGCTGTCCTGGACTTATTTTGTACACCAGGCTGTCCTCGAATTCACAGTGATCCACCTCCCTCCACCTTCCTGCGTGCTGGGGTAAAAGGCGTGTGCTACCATTCTCAGCTTAAAATGGATTTTAAAAGTCTGTTTCTGTGGTAGTTTCCTTTCTTTCTTTTTCTTTCTTTCTCTCTCTCTCTCATAGTCTCTCTCCCTCTCCTTCTTTCTCTCTCTCTCTCTCTCTCCTCCATCTTTCTCTCTCTCTCTCTTTTCTCCTTTTTTTTTTACCCCAGTACTGGAGAGATGGTTTAATTGGGGGCATGCATGCTGCAAAAACTTAAGACGAGTTCAGATCCTCAGTCAGGCATAGCAGTGTCTGCCTGAAATCCAGAGCTGAGGCAGTGGCAGGAGGATTTCTGGCCAGCTAGTCTAGTCTAGTCAGTAAGCTGCCCGAGAGACTGTCTCAGAAACTAAGGTGGAAGGCTAACAGAGGAGGCTCAGTGGGAAAGCCATGTGCTGCTTTTGGCTCCCAGTACTCATGTAAAAGCTGGCAGCCATGACTGCAAATCTATCATCTCAGTGTTGGGAGATGGAGATAAGAAGCCAGAACAAGCTGGCTAGCTGGACCAGCCTAAGTGGTGACTGCTGAGTTAGGCAAGACACTCCACTTGATACATAATGGGAAAAGTGATTGAGGAAGATACCCGAGTAAATTCCGGGCCTCCACACAACTGCACACCTGTGACTGCATATCCGCAAACATGCAGAGAAAAGGTAACGTGTCCTTTTTTTTCCTATGAGTGCCTCAGTGAGCTACTTAAATTTACAAAGTGACTTGAATGTGGTAGCGCACTGACATGTCGTGGTAGCCAGCCTCCATGATTGGTGCTCAGTGGTCTCCACCTTGTATGCAATAAACCCTTGCATGGTCCTCTCCTCTACACTGAACCAGGAAATGTAGTTATGAGCCATTCGTGAGATTTGATTATGAAAGATATTTCGACTTCCACGTTGGTGTCTTGTCTTTCAGACCCCCAGCCATGGCAAAGGCTAGCTGCCACAATCAGGAACAGCCCTGTGGAGAGCCTAACTGAGGCTTCTCACCAAAAGCCTGTGTAGAACTGAGACTTCCAGCCAACAGACATCCTGAAGGTAGATCTCCCAGGCCTAGTCAGGTCTTCCAGCTGATGCAAATCTGGTCAACATTTTGACTACAAACTGACCAAATAAAAAACAAACAATGCCCCCCCCCCCCAGAAAACCGAAACAAAATGAAAAACAGAGCTAGGAGCACCAGCAAGGTTGATTCCAGATCACTCGCCCTCAGGGAATTGACTGGCCTTCCCTGAGACCAACTAGGTTGTGTAGTCATAGACAAAGCATGTGGTCCAAAACAGGCATGCAGCTAGGGCTTTGTCACACCTACATCTGCACTCATGACCACAAACTGTTAGAAAATAAGGTGACCGTGACCACACATGGCTTGAGCCACTGTCATAGCTCCTCTGGGCTAGGAGAAGCTGGGTGGCTGTGAATACATGTCCCTGTCCTGCCCCACAAATGTTACCTTTCCCTGGCAAGCTCTCTCTCTTTTTTTTTTTTTTTTTTTTTGAGACAGGGTCTCTCTGTGTAGCCTTGGCTATCCTGGACTCACTTGTATACCAGGCTGGCCTCGAACTCACAAACATCCACCTGCCTCTGCCTCCCAAGTGCTGGGATTAAAAGCATGCGCCACAACACCTGGCTCTCCCTGACAAGCTCTTACCACTTTTTTGTACCCCCACATCCTGTCTCACATGTGGAGGTGGGGGATTCCCCTCTTCACACACTTGTGGAAAATATCACTTGTCCTTTTGTGTGTGTGTGTGTGTGTGTGTGTGTGTGTGTGTATGTGTGTGTGTCTGTCTGTGTAAGCATGTGGACGACCAAGATAGACATTAGGTGTCTTTGTTCAATGACTCAACAATTTTTTTTTAATTTTTGAGACAGGGTCTCTCTGTGTAGCCTTGGCTGTCCTGGGCACGTTTTGTAGACCAGGCTGGCCTCGAACTCACAGTGATCCATCTGCCTCTGCCTCTCGAGTGCTGGGATTAAAGGCGTGCGCCACCATGCCTGGTATGACTCAACAATTTTAGGGAGACAAAATCTCTCACTCAACCTGAGGTTCATCAATTTGTCTAGATGGAGCTGCAGGGAACCTACTTATCCCCTCCTCTGCCCATGACCCCTGTACCATCCAAGCCTGGGGTTACAGATACCAACTGTTACGCCCAACTTGTTAGCTTTTAAAAACCATATTTACTGCCCAGCATGGTGGCGCACGCCTTTAATCCCAGCACTCGGGAGGCAGAGGCAGATGGATCCCTGTGAGCTCGAGTCCAGCCTGGTCTACAAGGTGAGTCCAGGACAGCCAAGGCTACAGAGAGAGAAACACTGTTTCGAAAAACCAAAAAAAAAAAAATCATATTTACTTATTTTGTCTGTGTATGTATATGCATGTAGCAGGGGGAAGTGTGCGCCTACAGTGGTATATGTGGAGGTCAAAGGGCAACTTGTACACATCAGTTCTTTCCTTCTACCAAGTGGGTCCTGGGAATCAAGCTCAGACTTGCTGGCAGGTGCCTTTACCCGTCTTTCTTATGGGTTCTAAGGATCTGAACTCAGGTTCTCCTGCTTGTGCAGCAGGCAGGCACTTTGCTAACTGAGCTATATGCTCAGCCTTTAATGCAGCACTCAGGAGGCAGAGGCAGGTGGATTGCTGTGAGTTCAAGGCCAACCAGTTCAGGACAGCCAAGGCTACACAGAGAAACTCTGTCTCAAAACAGAAAGAAAGAAAGAAAGAAAGAAAGAAAGAAAGAAAGAAAGAAAGAAAGAAAGAAAGAAGGAAGGAAGGAAACCGGAGCTCAGCATCTACCTTTCAAGCTTGCCCAAGCCGCTGACCTCCATGGCATTCTCTCTCACGCTGGCCCAGCCCGGCCTCCTTCATTCCAGACTTGCTAAAGTGCTAAAGGGCAGCATTTGATTACTGTAACTGACACCTAAGACAGATCAATTTATATAGACAAAAAGGATTGCTTGGGCTCACAGTGTAGAAGTCCCAGTCCGTAATTGGCTGGATCTATTGCTCTTAGAACCTGTGCTGAGGGAACGCATCATGGCAGGACCTCATGGTTGAGTAAAACTGCACATATGGCCAGGAAGCGAGCATGAGGAGACAGGAGCTTGGAACCAATGGTCCCCTTCCAGGGATTGCTTCAATAACCCCAAACTTGTATATTGTTACTGAGATTTCCCCTGGAGCTAGGGCTACAGCTCAATCCATAGAGTGTTTACTTACATGCGCTAAGCCTTAAATTCATCCCCAGCACCACATAAACTGGATGTGGTAGCTACAGCTATAATCCTAGCAGTGTCATGTGGAGGCAGGAGGATCAGAAGTTCAAGGTCATCCTTTGTAACATAATGAAGTTAAGGCCAAACTGGGACATATGACACCTGAGCTAAAAAAATAACATAAAGTAAAATATATATATATATAAATTACAAAGAGAAGAGGAGGAGGAAGATTGGTGAGATGCCTCAGCAGGTAAGGGTACATGATGCAAAACCTTACCAGGCCCACATGGTGGAAGGAGCGAGCTTCCTATACAACCCTAGCACACTTGCAAAACATCATGCCCAAATACATACATTAAAACCTTTAATCCCAACACTATGGGGCCAGAGTTAAGAGATTGCTGAACGTTCAAGATCAGCCAGGGCTACAAGACCAGGGCTGGAGTGGGTGACAAGTACTGAGTTGTTTGCAGAGCTGGGGCTCAAAGTCAGAGTAAGCTAAGCAAGGGCTGTCCCACTGAGCGGCATCTCTAGCCCTAAGGTGGCACTATTATTCCTGGCTGAATTCTGTTGCTTATAATCAGCAGCCTCAACTCTGGGCATAGTGGCATGCACCTTTAATCCCAGCACTTGGGAGGCAGGCAGATCTCTGTGAGTTTGAGGCCAGCCTGGTCTACAAAGTGTCCAAGACAGCCAAGGCTATACAGAGAAACCCTGTCTCGAAAAACAAAAACAATAAACAAAAAACAAAACAAAACAAAAACTCTCAATGGCTCAGAGGTTAAGAGCACTGTCTGCTCTTCCAAAGGTCTGTAGTTCAATTCCCAGCCACCACATGGTGGCTCACAACCATCTGTGATGAGATCTGGTGCCCTCTGTACATGCAGAAAGAACACTGTATATATAATAAATAAATAAATATTTTTTAAAAAAAACTCTCAAAAAAAAAAATCACCAGCCTCATCCATGGTGTCTCACTATAGCAGCCCAAACAGACTGAGGTACAGTCACATATTTAACTCACCAAAACTGGGAACAATCATTTCAGTGGGTGGATCAAAAAACAATCAAATACATCCACATAAAGGGATGCGATTCACCAATGAAAAGGAATGAACTGGTGGATGTAGTGATGCGTGCCTTTAATCTTACCACATCAGGAGGCAGATGGATGTGGATCTCTGTGAGTTCAAGGCCAGCCAGAGCTACATAGTGAGATCCTGTCCAAAAAAAGAGGGTGGAGGGAATGAACTATTAGTACACTGGATGGCTCTGATGAATCGCAAAGGCATTCTGAGTAAAAGGGCTTTGGGCTGCAGTGGTGGCGCAGCAGATTTGAACATTTGTAGTTCTTGCAGAGGACCCAGGTTTGGTTCCCAGAACTCACTTGGTGGACTCACAACTCTGTAGCTCCAGCTCCGGGAGGATCTGATGCCCTCTTCTGGCCTTGAAGGGCACTGCACACAGCTCACAGATGCAGGCAAATGTTCATAAGATAGAAGAGGAGGAGGAGGAAGAAGAAGAGGAAGAGGAAGAAGAAGAAGAATTAGAACAACAACAACAACAATAATAATAATATGATTTCAAAGGGTTACTAAATATAGGGTGGAGCTTATGTGAAAAGTGAAACCTTAGAGATGGGTCTGTGTTTGCCCAGGTTAGGGTAGAAGAGCTGTGTTACTTACTAAGAGAAATGCAAGGTTGGTTTTTGGGTTTTTGTTTGTTTGTTTTTTTCTTCAGGTGACAAAGCTGCTTTGCATCCTGTTTGTGGTGTTGGTTATGAAAACATACATGTGTGAAAATTCATAGAACTATCTGTACACATAGAAGAGAAAGAACAGGTGAATTTTACTGTAGGAGCCATCTTCTAATCTGAATCATATGACCCTTACCACCGTGTATTTGTGAGCTGGTGTCTCCTTTCCCATTGACTAGGGCTAGCAGGGGCTACCAGAAAAACTAGCGGGTGTGTTTCTTCCAAAGCTGGTCACAAAAATGACGTGTCAGTTTTGTCTAGCTATCTAGAGCCAGGTACTTTCCGGAAGTTGGCCTATGTTGCAAAGACTCCTGAGTGACTCTACGGGGAGGAGCCATGGTCTCTGTCAATTACCAGGCCCACTTACCAGCTGGAGTCCTTGGACAGGGAGCCTGTGGCACTGACTAAGCCTTTGGGTAACTGCAGCCCCAGCCAACATCTGAGAGCAACTTTACTACAGACCCTGAGCCAAGATGGCTCAGCCACTATGCTCTGGAGTTCCTGGCCCATGTAAACCAAGAGACAATAAGTGGTTTGCTTGTTCTCTCTCTCTCTCTCTCTCTCTCTCTCTCTCTCTCTCTCTCTCTCTCTCTCTCTCTCTCACACACACACACACACACACACACACTGAGACAGTCTCATTCTGTAGCTCAGTCTGTCCTGAAACTTATAATCTTCTAAATTCTTTCTTACCTTTTCAAAATGAGAGTAGAGAGCCAGGTGTGGTGGCACAAGCCTTTAATCCCAGCACTTGGGAGGCAGAGGCAGGTGGATCACTGTGAGTTCGAGGGCAGCCTGGTCTACAAAATGAGTCTAGGACAGAGAAACCATGTATTGAAAAACAAAACAAAAAACAAACAAACAAACAAAAAAGAGCAGAAACCAGGCGCAGTGGCCCCATGTCTTTAATCTCAGCACTTGGGGAGGCAGAGACAGATGGATCTCTGTGAGTTCGAGGCCAACCTAGTCTATAAAGCGAGTTCCAGGACAGCCAGAGCTGTTGCTGTTACACAGAGAAACCCTGTCTCAAAAAACCGAGCTCCCCACTCCCTATCCCCCGAAAAAAGAAAAGAAAAATGGGAGTAAGGACTTAATTCATATTGATTTGTGTCTATGTGTGAGAGTATGTGTGTGTGTGTGTGTGTGTGTGTGTGTGTGAGCATGTATATGTGTGCATGCGCAGCTGTGTGAGCACGAGTGCAAGCTCTCAAGCCACCTGTGTGCATGTGGAGGCCAGAGCTGTTACTCTATCATTCTCCATCTAACTTTGTTGTTGTCGTTGTTTTGAGACAGTGTCTCACTGGGTAGCCCTGGGTAGCCTAGCACTGAACTTAGATAGACAAGAATGACCCCAAACTCACAGAGATCT